>OY776301.1:13281095-13774800 GCA_963675345.1 Trididemnum clinides
ATACAGGGATAGGGGGTTCTGAAAAAGTTGTAACCCTAGTGTTTATATAACAATAATTGCTGCAATTCTGGAGTGACGCTGTGGCAGATACATAATGCAGCTGCCTTAAGGTGTCATGGTTAGGGTTTGGAATTTTGCCTGGCAGGGCAATTAGACAAAGGAAGTGCACATTGGATGGGGGCCCAGTAAGTAAATATTTGTGGTAGTGCAAACTGGGAGAGAATGTATGCTGGGGGTGCAAATTTTTTTTAATTTATCATTTAAATTGACCAATCAGAAAGACCAGACGTCACATGTTCAAAAAATTATTAAAATTGACCAATCACAAATGTCTCGCGGTAAAATAGCCTCCAAGGGTAAAATGCAGTTGACAGCAAAATAACCACTGCCAAATATTAAACTTAACAAGACTGGGCAATTAAAACAGCTAATTTTAAGGTGATACACCTCACACAACTTGCTGTGTTTTGTTGGGGTCCAACCATTTCTTTGGCAATTATCAATCCATTTTTGTCGTCTGTTTTCTTTTCTGGGAAATAGAAAAAGCCGGTGTCCTTTTCGAGTACAGTAGATTCCGCTTAATCGGGTCACATCGGGATAAGCACCATTTGGCCCGATTAAGCGTCTGACCCGATTATCCGAAGTCTTGCAGTATCTGTGCCAGGGTTGTCGTACGTACCGAGGCAATAAACGCTCGCTAGAAACACCGTTTAGCAGTTCAGGGTAGTTGCTGGAAAACTTCATAAGCTTAAAACCACCACATGTCCACAACTTATTTTGTTCGTCAATCAATGCAACAAGACCTTCAGAGGTCGCAACGCTTTTCAAAAGATCATCAACATAAAAGTTCATATTCGCAGTATTACAAGTCTCAACAGAAAACTTTGATTGATTGTCCACAACAGTTCGTCGCAGTGCGTATCCCGCCACACTCAGTGAAGAAGTGAGCCCAAATGCATGTACTGACATTTCATACGCATTTACAACTTCATCAGGATCTCCATCACGCCAATACAAAAACCTTAGAGCACTTCTGTCAGAAGGATCTACCCGCACCTGATGGAACATGCTCTTTATGTCAGCCACCACAGCATATTCATGCAAAGAAATCGCAAAAGGACTTCGAGTAATAAGTTTGTATTATTGGGTCCCTGTAAGAGCCGCTCATTTAATGCAACACCTTTATAACAACAGGATGCATCAAACACAATTCGAAACTCCTCACCCTTTGTATTGTGGTGAGGAATATACCAAACCTTACCTTCTCCTTGTTGAACATCCGGATCCACCAAAGCTGCATGTCCATGGTCAATCATTTTATTAATTATTTGAGTGTACTTAGCAAGGGTGTTCGGATCAGATTTTAGCCGTCGCCCTAAGCTACTCAATCGTGACAAGGCAATTGGTCGATTGTTAGGGAGCCCAGGATTGTTCGAAACCCAGGGCAGGGCAATCTGGTAATGTCCATCAACCATGTTACAACTACTGTCCATGATAGCCGTGGCTCGATCATCATTAACTGAAGGGGCTCGATAATCAAGCTCAATGTCTGGTGTGGACCCCCAGTGCCATTACCAGTTGGGCACTGCCCTTTATTGGCAGGAGAAATCACAGCCAATTTCAACAAGTCTGCATCAGATCGATCATCAAGGCCTACAATGTGGCACACAACATTTTCTTCAGGTGAAGATTGACTGTAGCAGTCATTTCCATACAAAAACCAGCCAAGAACTGTTCTCCCAGCACATAGTTTCTCTTCTCCAGCATCCCGCCTTTCAGTAAGCTCATGCAGAATGCGATAGTTCAAACCAATCAACAAATTAACAACAGTTCGATCAATCAATGGTATATCAACATCAGATAAGTGCGGATAATTCTCAAAATCACTTGCAGATGGAATACTGGAACGTAAATCTGATAGTCTGTCAACCACTTGCACCCCTTTTAAAGTGAAGGATGCAGTCTCGTTGAGACCACGAATCTCAATCTGTGTTTCAAATGTGTCTGACGTGCGGTGCTCCCCATTAGCCATGCAAAGATGACTACGCATTAGAGTTCCCACAAGCGACAGTTCATCATATAGTCTCTTCGAAATTTAGGTGAGTGTCCGAACCATCATCCAGTAAGGCTAAGACGTCACGTCAGAGACCAGATCGTATATTTGTAACTCTTTCAGGCAAAACCTTCAACCTGGTTCTACCCCGTGCACTGCAAGGTGCATTAGCATGGGCAGCATGATTACAAGTAGGCTCTGCTCCCACCACTGATGCCACAGGAGCATTGGTCTCGTCATTTTTGTTTAAAGCCTCAGGGGTAAAGATTTTCTCAGAATTATCAAAACGGTGAAGGAGCGTGTGGTGAGCACAGTTACATTTCTGACAACGGCGATTACTCTTACAATCTCTAACAAAATGTCCCTCACTTAAGCAATTGAAACAGCGTCTTTGTAACTTTGTATCAGCAATACGATCTTCAACAGATAATGCAACAAACTTATTGCACTTCCAAAGTGCATGCTCAGATGATTTTCCGCAGTCACAGAGCTGCGACTTGGGGTCACGAGATTGAACGTTAACCTTCGCATCCTGAGGACTCATTTCCTTTGAAGCTAAATCCGTTCTTCTCAGGGCTTGGGTCCTTGTAAACTTTGCTTCAGGATATCTGCTCCCACCACTGCGAGGATACCTACTCTCAGTGGAGCATGGCTCATGAAGCAGTCGGCCCAAGGTTGAGCTAGCTTCCTTCTTGCACCGATTTATTAACACAACACATCATCAAACCATATACGACCAGATGGAGAGCTATGATCAGCAGTGAATCGCACAAACTGCTTGCGCAGGTCCATAGGAAGATGCCAAAAGATTGCCTCTATTGTAGCATTAGCATTCAACTCATCATACGCACCAGCTGCTAGCATTCCTTGTCTACATGCCATCACGTCAATGTAAAGATCTTCCAAACCATCAGCAGTGGCACGAATAACAGGGCCATTGCGAACTTGCTGCAGCAGAGCACTAGCCGTCCTTTGGGGAGAACCAAACGCAGCTTTCAAATCTTGCAGCGCACATGAAAGTGCATCTCTAGGTGATGGATTCAACATACAATTATCAATGATTCTACGAGTCTACCCTCTTGTAGCAGTGGCAAGTAAATGTAGTGCATGACCAGGATCTGATTCCGCATATACTCGCAGAATCCTGTCTTCTACTTGATACATGAAACGATAGTACAGCTTAGGATTACCATCAAAACGATCTTCCAGAGAAGGTGTGCGCACATCTCGACATCTTATCAGGATCTTGGCGAGATTATCAACTGTCATCTTAGAGTCAACAGATTTAGCAGTATTGGGAAGCTGATTAACTCCATCATGATTCCCACGTGGAGCTGTAGCAACATCACAGGGTCCTCTATTACCATCAACAGCCGGCCCATGCCAAAGATTCATAAGTCGGGAAGCAGCACCGTTTGGAGTACCAGAATCGCAAACTGTCGGCCCATATTCAACCGTGGTAGCTGAAACTTGCTGCGATATAGGACACTTGGGTCCATGAAGCTTGTACACACGAGGTAGGGGGCTGATACTCACTATAGACAGCAGCGGACTGTCTACCTTGAATACCTCCAGCACTGACAGTGCTAGTGCTAACTTGAGGATGAGCCCACACTGGGACGTCAGGCCTAAGATGGGAACCAGAATGTGCAACTGGTGAACGAGACATCTGGGGAACTGCAACTTTACTATCCAAAAAGTTAACAACCCTTTCTTGTGGAGTCATTGTCTTCTGTTCGAGCTCACCAAGATTTTGATCGACATCTTGTAATTCAGCTTCAGCCATTATTTTAGCTTCTGCAAGATTTCAAGTTTGAGCTTGTGCTCTTGTTCCAATTTCCAAAGGCGTGCCTTTTTGATTTTTACTTCAGTAATTCGCCTCGCGGTTGAGGATTTTGATGAAACTGAACAAGCCTTTTCTGATGCAATCTTATGTTTTGCTCTTTGGCTCTGTGCCAAAATTGAAACTCATGTTCTCAACAGCATCACCAACAGAAACATCAGTACGAGCTTGCACACTACAGGTACCCGAACTTACAACCACAGCAGATGGTATATCACAGACTAGCATCTCATTCAGATTTTCAGCTTGAAGCACACTAAAATCACGCGCCGCAACTCTAGGCGGTGAGTTACTGTCACAATGGGGATTGACACAATTAGCAACAGAATCAGCACTTTCACTATTTGACCCCATGGTTATGCAAACATAGATACAACAATAAGCTTCTTCCGAAAGCAGTAACAAGCAATCAGCAAATCTTGACAAATTCAGCCGAGCAGACAAACAAACAGCCTGATTCGATAGGCTTCCACAGCAACAATCAGCAACAACTTCACCAAACAAACGGTGTTTTAGATATGTTAACTCTAGGCGGTGAGCTAATCGACTATTCCTACTATCCTATTTGAGATAGAGCTACAGGGGTGAAGCAGCTTGGGATATGGCACAGTGTCAGCTCACAGCAGCAGATGGATATGATTATCAAACAATATATTGTACTACAGTGAACCAACTACAGCGCTCCAAAGGCACCCAACAGCATGCACCACGTAAACCAGTGGTTCCCAACCTTTATAAAGGCCCACACCCCTAAAATATCTCAATATGTTCTCGCACCCCTAAAATATTTTAACATGTCCCGGGCTGGGGCGATTTTAAAGGCCAGGCTGAAATTGCGTGTGTTGACCTTATTTTTCGAGATCAGCATCGTTTCGGGTTGAATTGAAGGCCGCGCACAGCTCTTTGGCCAAAGTCGGGTCGGGGTGCCCTGACGGTGGAGTGGATCTCCGAAAAAAAAAGGTCACCACCATTTTCTTGTTGTAGTCGGCTGGTTTTGCTGCCAACGACAGGAAGAAGGTGGAGACCTTTTTTTTTCGGAGATCCACTCCACCGTCAGGGCACGATCTAAAGCTGAGCGTCCCTACTTTGGCCAAAAAGCTGTTTTGGGGAATAAACCAAACAAATGATCAAGATGTATTGCACTTGTCTTTACTTTATCGGAATGATCAACTCGCACCCCCTAAGATGCTGCCTCGCACCCCTGGTTGGGAACCCCTGATGTAAACCAATACATCACTATTAATTTGAGTGATGCAGGCTGGGTTTCCACAACCGACAGTAGATACGGGTAGACAGTCACCGGTAACCGCAAAGACCAGTATCAACACTATTAACCACTGTAAACCGCAAAACAACTAAAACGCCTTGAACTTAAAACTAAAGGGAAAAATAAATAGATAATGATGCTAGGCCTAGGTAAGCCAGGCCCAGCACTACCAAGCACACTTCCAGATATACCGAATATTGTAGGCTACCAGCTACTATTCCTAACTATACCATAAATAAACATTAATACTCCACTACACTAAATTATCATATGTTATACCTTGAATTACTGGATAGCGACTAGCAAAGAGATTGCGTAATCGCTAACCACGCCAAAAACAGTATCTGGTAACCGGAAAACACAAACTTTACACATAATCAAGGGATCAATCTACACAGAGCGAAGTAGCGCTAACAACAGGTCCAGATTACGCAATTGCAATTAGAATGACACTGTATATTAAGCAGGTGTCTGGGCGTTTTCATTCATTTCATTACGTTCTTGTAATTTCAATGTATCGTTGTAAGTTGAAGTTAAACCTTGTGTGGAAAGTTGTCATCATATATATTCAAAAATACAACAAAGTGGCGACGAGGATGGCGGAAAGTTCAAACGTTGAAGGTTCAAAACCAACAACTGTCGAAGATTTAATTCAACTACTCACCACGTAGCAGCGCTTGCAACAGGATAAATTTTCGAAATGAAGATCACATTTTCAACTACTTTGCAAGCCAGCGTTCCTGTCAGACAACAGCAAGAAGCAGCTTTGCCTCAAACTACGCCGAAGTTTGAAGCATTTGATTCTACTACATAACTGTGGACAGATTACTAGTCCCGTTTCTCTACCTTTACGAAGGCAAATTCAGTGCCTGATGGTCGAGTTGCTAAAGTTTTTCTTACCAATCAAAGGGCAACTATCTACAAGCTGCTTTCCACTCTTGCTGCTCAGGAAACCCCGCCAAGAACTGTAAATGATCTGACGATGAACGAAATTCAACAATATATGATGAACCAATTCCACCCAAAAAGATTCGTTGTACGTGAACGTTTTCGCTACTGGAGTGATATGAAAAGAAAACCTAGTGAAACCGTTCAAGAATTGGCTGCTCGCATTAGACAAGCCGCGACTACTTGCGACTTCGCCAACATTGAAAACCCTTTGGATGAAGCCTTACGAACTCGCTTTATTTGTTCAATCTATAATGAAGCAGTGTTGAAAGCATTATTCAAACTCAATGTGACGAGTTGACTTTGGAAAAGGCGGTTCAAGTCGCAACGGAAACCGAAGAGGGTGCTGTGGTCGCGAAAGAAACGGTGTACGGTACTTCATCCAACGTTTATTCTTCAACAGTGGCTCAAGTTTCCAAGAAACGACACTTCGTAAAAAAACCTGCAACAAACTCTCCTACATTCAAGGACAATGCACGCAAGTGTTATAGATGTGGTAATTTTAATCATTTAGAATAAATAATGCCTGAAAGCATTGGGCCTTTACCTTCAGGCCCCATGCTATTATAGCTAACGCCCTTATTGATTTTCAGGTATAATGCAGCAATAGTATATGATATGATACAGCAATACCTATATCATGGGGGTCACATTTAAGGACACACATACGACATGGACAAGTCACATCGGTAATCTTATAGAAGATCAGATCCCTCTTAATAGGAGATCGCCTTGAAAATTGCTAACTAGCAACTAGCAACCCCTGAATTAATGATAAGTCTTGACAATGATCCTGCACCCCTATTAGGGCCTACCGATGTGACTTGTTGTCCATGTCATGTGTGTGCGTCCTTAAATGTGACCCCCATGATATAGGTATTGCTGTATCATATTGTTTTGTATTGCTTATTTTTTTGCACCCAATGGCAAATTTGTTTTTTCAGCATGTTTATTATTGAGTGTTCTTTACACCCGCCTGATGAGATCCAATTAGGTCGAAACCGGTCGCGGGTTATTGACATGATGTAATAGATTGCTGATGGTACCGTATGATGCTGGTGATCATTTATGAGCAAACTTTTCTATTGTTTTCATGTATAAGATATACTTTTAAATTTGTTTAAATTGCTTTTGATAAAACACCTTAATAACACCAGCAACATAAGTGAGATCGATGGTAAAAAAGCGCGTGGTCTTCGGTTGCAATTGTGGTTATACAGCGTGTTTCAAAAGTAACATACCACTATATTACTGAAATACATTATAACAATAATTGTATATCTACAGGGAATAATGCTTACATTTATTGCCGCAAAATATATCTTTATAATTACAAAAACAGTTTTTATTTCAAATGTGGTGAATTGTCACTCTATGACGTCATAATAGCACACCATGGCAACATAAATACTTGGCACTTGTTGTATAAAAGTGGAGGGAAAATTAATGATCTTAAGTCCAGTTTTCATGGCGATGCAGGATGCCTTGTCTTTAGAAGAGCAAATTTTTTTGATTAAGGAAGTGTACAGTCATGGCGGAAAATATCCTAAAGAAGTTCAAAATATTTTCAAAGAAAAGTTTGGAGAGGAACGACTTCTTGATCGACGTTGTGTTGTTGCATTAACGAAGAAATTTGAGCAAACTGGAAGAGTGAAGGATCGACCTCGTAGTGGCCGTCCTTCAGTTATAAATAACGAAGCACTACAAAATGTCACAAATAAACTTGATAGAAGCCCGGATAAATCGTTGAAATGTTTTTCACAGGAAGTTGGTATGTCGTTAACGTCAATCTACAGAGCAGTTTAAAAGCAGAAGTTCTTCCCTTACAAAGTTGATGTCATCCATGAACTCAAGGCACAAGACACCAAAAAGCGAATAATCTTCTGTCGTTGGTTTCAGCAATTTATTGACATGAATGGAGAAAATATCTTGAATGATACATTCTTTACTGATGAGGCATGGTTTCATTTATCTGGCTATACGAACACACAGAATTCGAGAACATGGGCAACTGAAAATCTCCATGAAACATTTGAGTAGCCGCTTCACGACCAAAAGATCGGTGTCGGGTGTGCAGTATCCAAGAGTCGTATCATTGGGCCAATCTTCTTTGACAGCACCTTTAATTCTGGTCGTTATATTAAGGATATTTGTGTTCTGTTGTTTGAACAACTTACAGCATTAGAAAAGCAAAAAACATGGTTCCAACAAGATGGCGCCACTGATCATAATACACGAGCTACGATGACAGCCGTCCGCAAAGTATTCGGTAAACGCGTCATTTCACGAGGTTTATGATCACCTCGCTCACTAGACTTGATGCCACCAGATTTTTCCTTTGGGGAAAATTGAATGGACTTGTTTATGCTGACTATTCTCGTTCAATCAATGATCTTAAACATAATATCAGACAAGTCATTGCCGATATCAGATGTGAGGAACTGCACCAAGTCTTCAGCAGCCTGCGTCGGAGAGTTGAGCTCTGTCTCCAAGAAGATGGCTCACATTTCCAGCAACTGTTATGATTAGTTAATGTAGCAAATATTCATAGAATATGCCTATGTATATATTCCGCATTTTGGTTCTTTGTCATGTTGTCTTTCATGAATAAATGTTATAGAATCTATATAGCTTGAATTCTAAATAAAATGAAATTTCATTTTATTTTATTGCTCTGATTCTATCATTGAGCTCTCTACTGCCAAATCGACCAACTACGTAGCTTGTATTCTATTCATTAATATGAGATATACTTTCGGTATGTTACTTTTGAAACACCATGTAGCACATCAAATAAAATAGTGTCCGCTTTTGAATTTCCCTTCAAAGATTCTGAGTAATTAGAGAAGTGGATAAAGTTTGTTAACCGCCGTGATTGAAAGCCAACTAAAAACTCTGTAATATGCATTAAACATTTTAAAGAAGAATTCATTACTCGGGAAAACAAAACACCTACAAAAAAGATATGAAACCCTATCAAACTATCTACACCGAAAAGGCTTGAAAGCACCCATCATCTTTGCAAATTTCAGCGGTCCCTCGTAAAGCTTCAAAAGTCCGTATATTTCAAAAAGATGAAATAGAAGACTTTAAAAAACAAGATATTTTTCATAATTTTGAAGATTTAAGTGAGCAGAATGCTCCTAGAAGCTATTAGTGTGAAAAAATTGAAAATTCTATTATCTTTTACGACATGGTTTCAAATCAAACTACCGGCTTTACACAATTTGAAGAAGCGATTTAAATAGACAGACATCTAAATGTTCAATTGCAATTTTGTGGCTGTAGTGTTCCTTTATCACAATGGTTTACAAAAAGCAAAACTTCTCAGCTGAACAGTTTCAGTATGTTAGACAATTTTTCATCTTATCTTAGAAGCTTTAAAGACAATCAAAATCAATTGCCAATGGAAATGAGCTACCAACAACATTACAAAGCCAAAGATCGTTTGCCCTATTCATCAAAGTTTATTCGTTTAGCCATGCTGGTTTGATATTTATCACTTTAAGCATACAAATTACTCGAAGAGCATTTTTCTCTACTCTCTTTGGAATTGTTAAGTAAACTTAGAAAAAACATAATTGCTTTAAAAGTATGCAGTTATTTGAGGGGAAGTGACAAAATTTCTCAAGACATAACTGTTATGGTTGACGAGATGTATCTTCGTAAATGTGCGCAGTACAGAGAAGGAAAGTTCATTGGTTGTGATAAAGAAGGAGATTTTTACAAAGGCATATTTGTATTCATGATCCAAGGGTTAAAGAACTCTGTGCCGGTTGTGGTTGAAGGTTGTCCTATAACTGTACTAAATGGTAAATGGTTGGCCAATGAAATGGCTAGTTGCATTTCTGTCTTAGCCAATCAGGTTTGAAGTTCGAGCGATACTGATGGACAATCATGCTGCAAACATTAATGCTTTTAAAGCTTTGCGAACTATGTTTTCAGAAGAAAGCGATTTGTACATAAAGCATTCTGAAAATGAGACAGTTACCTATCTATTTTTTGATAATATCCACTTGATTAAAAATATTCGAAACAACATGTTAAATGCAAAGAAATTGGTTTTTCCCTCATTCTCATTTAACATTAATGAAGAAGTAATTGAATCAAGCCCAGGCTACATCACTTGGTCGGATCTGAGGTTAATATATGATAAAGACTGTAAACTATCAGCTAATTTGCGAAAAGCCCACAGATTTACATTTAAATCATTGCATCCATTCAATAACAAGCAAAATGTTGGCCTTACTCTGAACATATTTGACCAGTCAACAATAGCCGCCTGCAAATGTTTTTGTCTTCAGCGAAAGGATATGCAAAGCTTTTTAATTATGATTAATAAGTGATGGACTATTGTTAATTCCAAAACAAGATTTTCTGCTAATCCGCTGGCCAGTGCAATTGCAAAAGATGATGGAAAAGAAGAGTTTTTACAATCGCTTGCTGACTGGTTTTCCAGCTGGAGTAAAACCAGAAGTAGACTGTGCTTATCACAGCAAACGTTTCATGGTGTTGACCCTGCAAGCACAAGCGCACTTAGTGACAGAACTGCTTCAAGAAGGTTACGAGTTCGTTGTTCCAGCTAAATTTCAAAGTGACCCACTTGAGCAAAGATTTTTGCAATATCGCCAAATGAGCAGCGGAAATTTTCTGGTAAGCGGAAGAGAGGTATTGAACAGCAAAAAAACTCTTTTATGCAAATCACTGTTGAAAGAAGCGGATGGCGTATCAGAAGAGATTTTGGACGATACCCACAATCCCTCTGAAATGAAGAAATTTCATGAATCTTTTTTAAAGATATTTAATGAAATTGTCACGGACAACATTGCTTTACTTAAAGGTAGTGAAGAAGTTACAGTAACAATTTCTGGTTACACAGCAAAAAAATTGTTAAGTAGACTAAAGTGTGGATTATGCATATCATTGATGGTGGAAAATTCTTCTACTATTTCATGATATAACCACCTTTTTAGAGGAAATCTGACTGTTTTATCTTCCTCCTTGGCTGATTTTGGATGTTCTGCTTTTGCTTTGTTGGATTATTTCGATGGCTTTATGACTCAACAGGACAATGTAAACATACGCGATTCTGGTTCCAGCGTATTGTTAAAATGCCTTCCTCAGCACAATTTTTCCTGCAAGGTTCATCAAGAAGTAGTCTTAAAACTGGCTATTTGAATGATTGTAAACATTTATTATAATAACAAACAAAAACAAAAAATAATTCCATTGAAAAAGATGCCATTACTGGCTTCAAAAAAAGGCAAAGGTCTAAATAGTTTTTGTGCTTTGCGAATGCTAATTGTAAAACAGAGTAAAGATGCTACTGCAGTATTTTTAAACTTTTAATTTCTTTCTTGCTTTTGCATATTAGTGATTGTCAACATATTGTCATATGAGTACCCTTGCTTGCTTGTTTAATGTTTATGAAATTTGTATTTTTTAAGATCGCGTGTAACCTGTGGAAACAGTTATACAGACAAGTTTCAGGATTACATCTTTTTTAAACATGGCCGCTATTTCTTTAGTGTAACCTCTTGGGAATAGAACCCAAGTGCACCAATTATCATTCAAAATTCCTAAAATCCACAATATTTTAGTGTTTTTACTTTGATGACAAGCTGCTAATTAAATTCTCTGTTATCTCATTTATTTGCTTGCTATTACTTTTGACGTTTGTAAGCCTGGTAATTTCAGCCATCAAAAGGTGACATATACGGCCGTATTTATAGTAGGCCGTGGTAAACCTAAACTGTAGTGTAGCCTATATGACAGAGCAGACTTCTGTACCGTTTACCATGTCTTGGATAGGATATTGATGGAAATAATCAATAATTCTTTGAAATTTTTTGTCAACAATGGTTGCAGGCCAGTTACATTAATACAGTACACCAGATGTAATTTTGTGATTTTAATTTTTCCTTAAACAATTTTTTGAGGTATTGCATAAGCTGCTGGAGCAAGTAAGCCAAGGGTAATTAAAAAACTTGCGATACCGGTAGTAATGATTAGATAATGATTGTTTTGCTATATACCTACGGGTATCTAATTATTTTTTACTAAAGAATAAATGATATTCAGATGACACCTTTCTTGAGGCCGATTTTTTGGCAAATTGGCTCACAGCACTAAGCTTAGACTCGCTAATTGAAAACCCTAAGCTCAATCACACTGCTTTTGATAAAATTTCTTTGTTTCGGAGTAACAAACTAGCTATAGTTCACTCCAATGTTTAATCAATTTCTGATTAGTTTTCAAAAAAGCCCCAAAAGTTGATGTTTGCCCTATGTCTTTCCAGCATAAATTACAGCGTTTGATCAGCCACTTTTTGCGCGCCAAATGTGTGACGTCAGATGAAACGTTCCTGTTGTAATAAATTTGTTAGTTTTAACATAATTATTTCTAGGAAGGTGTAAATTTTTAAATGATACGCCAGTAAAATGATGATGTAAGTCAATATTTTTACTAAAGACAAATAAAATGTGTGGAGGAGTTTTTCTATATTTAATTTAGCCATGAATTTCGCAACCTCTAAGTGAAAAATTTTATTAGCTTTTAACAAGAAAGTTTTGCAATGTAAGGGTTGGAATTTGATTCTCTTACCAGTGCTGTTAGTAATAGTTTTAATCAACTTGAAGTTTATTTATAGTTGATGAGGCCGCGCTTCCTCAGCTTATAATACCATATAAAAATATGCGAGTACATCACACTGTAATAGACAGTTAATAACGTAACTGATGGTAAATATTTATTGAATACACACAATGCCAGATGCACAAGCCAGTTTTGTTTTTCGGTAAGAAATGTGTTATGCCACTTCAGTTGATTATTAAGATATGCTCCTAAATGTCTAGTTGTATCTTGTTTCGTTAACTTTTGATTACCAAAGAATATTTTGAATTTTGTGCATGTATCTCTGTTGGTGAATACCAAATTATTCCTTTTAGCATTGTTAATAGTTAGACGATTTATTTTGAAGCATTTGTCGATCTTGCTTTGATCCTCGGTAGTTTATATTGTAATTTTTTTTGCATTTTATGTCCCATAGTCAAAACACTATCAACGGCGTTCAGAGTTGCATTTAAATTAGAGTATTTGGCGAGATCGTTAATACATAGTAGGGAAAAAATGGACCAAGGACACTACCTTGAGGTACCCCGATCTCTATCTTTCGTAGCCCGGATCGGTAAAATTTATTAGCAACTGCCTGCTTTCTATTATGTAAATACGATTCGAAAAGTTGGCCCGCTCTTGCAAGCCGATCACAAGCCTTAACGCTAAAGTTTCTTTCTCTGCTATATAGAACAACATCTCTTTTAAAACCCAGCATGTGCACACGAATACAACGATGACTAATTTTCCATTCTTGCCTGAGACTATATTGTTTACGTTTTTCTACCCTTGAAGCCACTTACATGAAAACATTTAAACCAAATTTATGTAAACAAAAGAAATTCCTGTATAGCCTAAAAATCGCACGTCAGTTTCCACTCCTTCTATTGGTTGCTTCTTTTAACTATCACGATGGAGCCTTTTTTTTTTTCTTCAACTGTGTCTCTATATAAGTGACTCACTTCATCTTTTTCACTCTATTTCTGAGGGATTTTTTTAAAGTTGTCATACGAAAAACTTCAAGAATATGAATACTTTACTTTCTACCTATTTTTATCAAAATTTTGTGAACTTATGGGAATATGAGAATGATAACTTATTCACTTTAGCGGTCGATAGGAAAGGTTGATGAATTCTCAGCTTTGTAATTAGTGGGCTATTGCACGTTTTTGTTTTCAACTTTCTAGTTACTTATGCCGCCATGTCTTCACACATGTCATTGTCCTATGGACATTGTCCATAGCTCCATACCTACTTATCCTTCCCCCTCATCGCCTCTATGAAAAGCGAAAGGATTCGTTGTGAAAAACGGTAGAAACTCTTTCAAAAACGTAAGAGCTTTAGACACTCACTTACGTAGTAGAAAGATTGTACATGACGTCACACATTTGGCGCGAAAAAAGTGGTTGACCAAAATCTGTAATTTATGCTGGAAAGATATAGGACGAACACCAACTTTTGGTGTTATTTTGAAAACTAATAAGGAATTAACTAAAAATTGGAATGAATCATAGCTAGTTTGCAACTCAGAAACAAATAAATTTATTCAAAAGTGATTTGGTTGATATTAGGCCTTTCAATTGGCTAGTCTAAGCTTAGTACTGTGTGCCAATTGGCCAGAAAATCGGCCTTAAAGAAGTGCCAACTAAATATCATTTGCTCCTTAGTTAGAAATAACTCTATACCGATTTAATACTTGTACATACATTAGCAAAAACAACTATTATCTCATCATTAATACCGGTAACGTAAGTTTTTTGATTACCCTTGGTCCAGCAGCCTATGCAATAGCCAAAAAAATTTTTTAAGAAATAGTTAAGATTACAAAATTACATCTGACAGATGAATACAACCGGTCTGGAAGCACTATTGACAAAAATTTCAAAGAACTACCAATTTTATCCATCAATATCTCATCCACCATATGACAAGTGGTACAGAAATCTGCTCTGTCATTTAGGCTACAGTATAATACAGGTTTACAAGTTTTCAGTATGCTTATACAACTAAATATACTGTATAAGTTGCACATTACAGTTAACTTGAACTCAGTATTCCCGAATACGCTGATTAATCGAATATGAAACCGCAACATAAGCTGGCAACAAATAAGCCTGCATGTTTAGCCCACAAAATTAGCTTAACTAGTAGCAATAACAAGCAAACTTTCGCACCTCTTATCTTACTTTGACTACAGATTCATTCCATAACAACAACAAAGCAACATATTCAACGTTCATTAAACAACTATCCATTTTACCCATTTGATTTGCAAAAACGATATCACTCCTATTCAATTTAATGCAAAAATATTGAAAGTGGTCAGCCACTTTTTTCGAAAACACATTTTGATGGCGTTTGATCACGTGCGTGCAACCTTCCTGTAGGAAGTTTTAGATACCACTTCTACAAATCTTGGTTCGGGGGTTTAGGACTCTGGAGTTTAGGGCAAGATACAGCAGACGCCGCTTATTAAACCAGTTTCGGGACCGGACGATTTTGGGCTTGTTAAGCGGGTGGACTTGTTAACCGACGGATGACTTTATCAAAATATTTTGAGCTAAAAATAAGGAAATTTGTTAGTTATGAAGCTTTTAAAACAAATTTAAAAGAATTGCGTAGAAAATTTGGGCTTATTAAACGGGTTTTTGGGCGTATAAAGCGAGTTTTGTTAATACACAGTCAAATGGAAGAATTCCAGGGCGGACGAATTTGGGTTTAATAAGCGGGTGAGCTCATAAACCGTGGGATTAATAAGCGGCATGTACTGTACACTATCTAATGAACGAAACGTTTTTACATCATCAGCAATGTGCAACAAACTATGCACATTGTATAAAAGACTCTTCCACCATCAAATTTTGCGTAATTTTCTGCAAATACTTGCACCAACTTTTTTACATATTCATGGCTTAGTGCACACATATCATTTCTAAGAAGTACCTTAATGGACACCGAAAGTAAAAGAAAGTTTCAATGCAGAGTATTTTTCACCTTCCTGTGTAAAATCACTGACCCAGTATACAACAAAAACTATAGAACTCTGTAGCTTTCCACATTTTTGCTTCTGTGATTGATCTTAGCTTTCTGGAAAAATTTCTTGGCATGTGAGGAGATAGAGAAACAAGTCTTGACGATATTTCACTTAGAGTGCTCAATAATTTTTTTATTAAAGAACCTTTTAACCACATAAGCACTATTTTTTTCTTTATTCCAAGACAAACAAGATGCATGTAATCTAGCACACATTGACATACTAATGCAAAGTTGAGTTTACACAAGAGAAAATTGCAAGGTGTTGCCTCTCATCTAGCTTTTCTTCAAATGATGTATCATTTTTTCAACAAGCACTTGCTTCAGGAAAAATGAGCCTTCCATCTTACTCACCCTGCTGAACACAACGTTCACATAAATAATATCAGCTGTGGTCTTAGTGACCTTTAGAAAAGCGCATGTAGGAAAGCACATCACATACAATGGTATTCACAACTAATTGAAATGTTTTGCCCTTTATAATAATACCATATTTGGAAACAGCTTTTATGTTTTTTATAAAAAGATCAAGATATTCACTCAATGAAGAAGGCTTATGTGTTTCAGAATACAAAGCAATTACAAAAGGGTCAAAGATTTTAAACTTCTTGATTTGGCCAAGAATCGGCCCCAGTCGCAAGCTGTTGCTTTTAATAATGGTACGTCATCCACTTTAATGTGCAGATGAAATATTGAAACATCTAATGATATAACATTGCAAGAAACTAATGGAGTATTGATAGCTTTTTCTATAGCCTCATAATAGTATTTACCTTCTACTATGCACTGAATGACACAGTTTACTAAATTTGCAAGCAATGTTCGTGGGTCTTTAGGAGTATTACGCTAGTGCACTCTCAAAATTACTAATAGAGAAGATAAAGCAGTAAGAAATATGTTAAACGCTGCAGCCCAATCAGCTATTTGCTCTCAAATGTCACATTAGCTTCATCACCAGTATTTCAATCACCTTCTACTTTAGTCTTGTCATCAATATCTTGCATCATATCCTCATCACCGAGATGCATTTTCATATTAATTTTGTAATCAACATAGTTCAAAACTGTTGAAGTTTGATTACTGCATTTGTTATGCAATTCAGCATAATCTTAGGGTAAATAATCCTCGTAAATAGGATTGATAAGAAGAAACTGTTCTGTATCATCACTTTTAGGGTTACTGTGTAACAAAAACTCTTTTAAGCTCTTGTTTAATTTTTGTTGCTTTGTTTTTTCAGATAAATCAATGTTTTGCAATTTGCCTTATATGAGCTAATAATTATTTAAAATGCAATTAAAAGTTTCAGCATCAAAAGTTAAAGTGACATTTTAATTCCATGCAGCACAACTGGCATAGAATTGCTTTTACACAAGCGCTTTTTTTACTAAATGCTAATAATGTACAATTTTTCTATTTTTTTATGATAATCAGCATACAAGCATATTCTTGTTGACCTCAGGCACGAAAATGCTTAAATCCACTGTTTCTTTGCCTCCCTTATTTTTGATAAATTTTTCTACTGCTCAGCTTCTTTTTTAGTAGTCCTCAAAACGAAGAGTTTTCTAAAACGTTGCCACAAATTTTGGAACAATTGCATTTAGTTTGACATGATGAGTCAAAAACGTGTCATTTATCCTCAAGGCATGAGAACTTTGGACCTGGCTGTGCCATTAAGACCAACAGAGGATTGTATGCAGCCACTAACCATCAAATAAATGCCCTTGCAGCTATCCATTTATGCAATCCCTATTCTCACCATCTCCTTAATGTCTGAACACGAAGCACAGTCAGTAGGTTACATGCGCGATGGTGTAGTGGTTAGAGCGTCCGCTTCGCAGTCGGTAGACCTGGGGTTCATTCCCCTTGTCGAGTCATACCAAAAGACTTTAAAAAATGGTATCCACAGCTTCCCTGCTTGACGCTCGGCATTTATGGGAGATTGTAGTGAACAAGCCGGCAAGTTCGCTTGTTGAGTCTTTGGGCAAGGCGCTTAACGGGACGCCCCCGCCTTTATGTGAAAGACAGGTGGCCCATAAACCTCGGAAATGGCAACTCCCAAGCGAGTGCGGACTTCCCGTCCAAAATATAGCGATACAATTCGCTTTCTCGTGAATGGAGGATAAATATGAACAACAACAACAACAATGCTAACTTTGGCACACAACTGGGGGCTTGCAAAACTTTGACCATTAAGTTATGTTGTAAATACTGTCACGTGTTTCTTTAGGTTTTCAGAAGTTTAAGATTCTGCAATTAGATTACAAACTGTGAGGGAGACCCAGACATGGAAATGCAAACAGTGGGGAGATTCAAATTTTTTAAAAACAGGTTCTGTCACTTTAGGACTCACTATTAACAGGTTCTCTCACAATCACAGTCTCCAGAGGCAAGCCGTCCTGGTTGGCCCGATATACTGATATAATTGCAAAGATTGATCTTAGTGCTTCCAACTGTTACAGTCTAGCAGGGAAAACTATCGATTTTAGTTGTTTTCCCAACTGTAACAGGTCTGTGAGAGATTTGCCAAAATAAATTATAAGTAAAAGATGTTCATGGGAAAAAATTGAGAACTCCTAACTTAAGTCAACAACTATTCGTAGGATAAAAGAAATTCTAAAAACAGGGTCTTGTGTACCAGTCGAATCCCATCACCAAATGCAATTCCCTACAAACTGTGACGGTTTAACAGTTCGCATGAAAATTTGTTCCCGCCAGGATTCAGTGTTTCTGAAATAAGGCTGACTGTCAAAACTTAAACAGCCATCACAACTGACTTACCAGATGCCTACAATTACAGGTATTTCTAGGCATACTATCAGAAAAATTTAGCACCTTAATCAGGCAATGCCTCTTGATACATTAATGATAGCATAACAAATAATACATTACCATATTTCAAAATCAGCAGAACCGTCGAAGATTAGTCTATATCCAAGCGAACCTGTTTGTAAGCTGTAGTCTGCTAGTGTGACGATTTCATGAAATGTAATTTAAAGGCAGAGGCTATTTTGCCGTCGACGGCAATTTGCCCTTGGAATCTATTTTGCTGTAATCATTCACGTGTGTTTATATATCCATATTTGCTACGATTACGCCAGTGACACTGTGGTGTAGTGGATAGTGCGCTGGTCTTGAGATACCATGGTTGCGGGTTGGCAGGGCATTAAAAGAAAGGCAGTGTACACTAAAGGGGCAGGCCCAGTATGTAAATGTACGGGGCAGTGTACACTGGAAGGGAGTGTACAGGGTGGGGGATAGAGACCTGGGGGTGCAAATTTTTTTAATTGGCTTTTAAAATTGACCAATCAGAAACGACCGAAAGTCACATGTTTAGTACGTCATTAAGATTGACCAATCACAAATAACTCACGGCAAAATAGTCTCTGAGGGTAAATTGCCGTCGACGGCAAAATAGCCACTGCCTAATTTAAAACCCAGCTATCTGGTGTGTTTTTGGTACTTTTAATTCAAATTCTAAGTGTTGCCAAAATATATTTAACACTATGGTAACATTTCTTCCAGTAGTCTAGCTTGTAAGGCGGTTAGTACGCAAGTCCAATCATCGTATGGACGATGATCTTTATAAAAAACAAGCATAGAAATAAATAGACAGTGGCCTTTTATTCTTTGGTTTCTTTTAAAGAAAAATCATACTTGAAAAACCACATTTTTTTCATTGTCCATGTTTATTCTCCATTCACCGATAAAGCGAATTGTATTGCTGTCTTTTAAACGGGATGTCCGCACTCGTTTGGGAGTTACCATTTCCGAGGTGTCTGTGCCACCTGTCTTTCACATAAAGGTGAGGGCGTCCCGTTAAGCGCCTTGCCCAAGGACTCAACCAGTGAACTTGCCGGCTTGTTCTCCACAACATCCCTAAATGCCGAGTGCTAAGCAGGGAAGGTGCAGATACCATTTTTTAAAGTCTTTCGGCACGACTCGACAAGAGGAATAAACCCCAGGCCTACCGACAGCGAAGCGGACGCTCTAACCTAGGGGTGGGCAAGCTTTTTAGCCTGAGGGCCGCATCGACCATTTTTCGGGTGGTCGAGGGCCAGGGCTTGTTGTCTCGGACAGCTGCTTGCTGTAAAAGAAATTGCATTAGCTCAAAATTTCGCGAAATGTCCTCGCAATGTGGTATCTCAGGGCGCAAAAACGGTGGTGTCTCTAAAAAAAAAAGTTATCGCATTTTCGTAGACGGTAAATGCGTGGTTGGGGCAAGGACATCGCCGCTTTTGCGCCTTTTCAATCCCCCTGTCGTATTTATTTCAATATGGCAAAGTTTCAAAACGTGTTCGCGGGCCGCACAGAGTGCTCTCGAGGGCCGCATGCGGCCCGCGGGCCGTAGTTTGCCCACCCCTACTCTAACCACTACGCCATGGCGTCGATAAAGATATTTTTGGACATTTTTAGCACTTTTACATATACCAGCGGAATGTGTTGACAACCAAGCGCGTACCCATAACATAAGTAGCCTACCAAACTAAATTCTTAACTTGTCATAAGTGTTAATTGTAAGCAAGGGCTTTTTATCAGTCGGAAATCCAGGTGGAATTTAAGTTTATAGCAAGAAAGTTTGTATCTTCAACAAGGTTTTGCTTTATTCATAAACGTCCTCAAAAAGAGTTTTGAACCAACTATGATTGACGCTTTATTTTTTTGCGGAGAAGCTGTTCCTAACTTTTTCCAATCTTCTCTTCTCACCAACGTGCAGTAGAATCATTAGATATGATATTAGATATGATATTATCGGATATATCACAGAAAAAAACAATTCAATTATTAGATATACCACAGAAAAAACTATTCAAAAGCGATCCAGAAACAAAACATTGGGGTTGCGACAGTCAAATTCAATTATCGAATATAGGTCGTATATTTACCTAGTCCAATTCAGTGAACACGGGATCAATAAGCCGAGAACAGAGAAGATGGTGTAGTGGTGAGAGCGTCCGCATCGCAGTCGGTAGACCTGGGGTTCATTCCCTAAGTCGAGTTATACCAAAAGATCTAAAAAAATGGTATTCACAGCTTCCCTGCCTGAAGCTCAGCATAAAAAAGGGATAGTGTGGAGAACAAGCCGGCAAGCTTGGTTGTTGTGTTCTTGAGCAAGACACTTAACGGGATGCCTCCACCTTTGTGTGGCAGACAGGTGGCCCAGCCGTACTTCACCGGGTTACAATTGTGAAGTTGCTCACCCAGCATGTCGTAAAAGACGACTCTTGGGTACCCACCAGTGGCAGTCCGCCTTGATGGTGATGGGGCTACCAGTCACTCAAAACTAGTTCGAAATGGGCTGCCATCTTTCCCCTAGCCTAATTTCAATTAGGTTGACAGCATGAACCTGAATTGCCGTTCATGCCGTACCTCCATCCCGAGGAAGAGAAGGGGTAACCACAAACAAACAGAGCAGAGAAGATCGCAAAACGAGATTTCCCCAAGTTAAATGTGTGGCCACATCCCTTAAAAAAACCTTTACTTTACCACAGCTAACTTCGACTGACTCAATAATCTTGGCCACCAGCAGTTTTGGCATATCACTCTTCGTGGCCGTAATAAAAAAAGCAGAGTTTCACAATACGATAACAACAGGCATTTTAAACCAAAAGTAAACAAATGGCATAAATGGGACAATTTCGTAATTGAAAAGAATGCCTGCCGTCCAAAGACTGTCATATCAATACAAGTAATAAGATAATTTTGAAATAAAGAACAGGTAGCTACATTGTAATCAATTTTTATAGCGTGGCCAGACAATTCTTACCTCAAATACTTAGTTATTTTTCACACAATAAAAAAAATGAAGTCGTTGACAGACCTAATTTAGCAACTTAAACACATTGTTTACATCCTTCAGATTAACCCGTTTTTTTCCGAGAAAAGAAAAGTGTCTCAAATATCATAAAACTAATATTGTATGACCATCAGGATACAATTAAACCACTTATGTAGAAAAAATATTATTTTTCCGTTTCTTTCTCAAGAAATAGGGTGGTACCATATCAGTGCCTGGTTGAATACAACTAATACAGCACATAGTTTCGGAAAATTTGCACTTTTATAGCTAAGCAACGGCAAACAAACTGCCTACAAAGAGGGCAAAAAGATTAGGAAATGACTTGCAGCCCCACCAGCAAATTCAACCACGAGCTGCCACTGTACCATATGGTACCACTAGGACAATATGAATACAAAAATTATGAAATGCAATGCAAACTACAGTTCCTCTTTATAATAAAACTAGATATTTTTATTCAAAATAATACTCCGAATTTTAGACAAAAATCCGTTCAAATACAAATTAAATCCCATTATTAAACTAAAACAATCGGGAAATTATCGAATATGGTATTTCTAAAAGCATGAAATGTATAAACCTACGTCGCATTTAGAGCACTGTAAACGTACCCTTAAACCACACATTTCTCCACATTCTTCAGATAAGGGAAGTCGGCAAAACAGATCCGTACCTTCGGAACAAGAATTGGTTTTGCACGAAGAACCTCACTGGCGCGGCAAGACCCCCCCCCCCCCCGCTCAGCAGTGGGCCGATCGCGGTTCGGCGCCATGCACGCGTGCAGGGGGCTTGGCGGAAGTCCGGGCAAAAGGCATTGCATCGTGAACTGAAAACGGACAAGAGGAATCCTACTGTTTAATTAAAACAGAGCAGCGCGAAGGCTGGCAAACGGTGCTGTAGGGAGTTTTTTAGTAAACTGATTTTGCAAAAAGATTGCAATTTTTAAAAACATCTTGATGTTATGATCTGCGGTAGCGAAGATTTGTGTTAATCGTACGAGACATATTATGACATCAAGGAGCCAGTTTAAGCGTGCAAGGGAAAGAGAGAAGAAAAAATGCATAGAGGGTTTAAAGCGATTAAATAAAGAATTGCTCGTAGAATTGCCAAATAGGCTTTAATTAATGTAAAGTTGGTTTTATCGCAAGCGCCTTATCTATATCTTCTAAAAGAACGTTTAATCGCGTTTGTGCGATGAGTACTTTTTGAGATAGAACAAAAAACAGTTTGTTCAATGAATCGTTGATTGTGACGTCATTTTAGACCCCAAACAAATGAAAGTTTTTGAAATGTAGTAAGTTGGAAGCTGGTTTTCGTTTGAGCAAAAAGCGGTCGTTCTCCGTCAAGTAATGCAAATTCTAAAAAAATTATTTTTGATGATGACGTCACGCGTACGCTACTGCAGAATAGAGGCTATTTTTGAATTCCTCTGTCAGAATCACAAGGCCAGTTCTTTTACATATTGGCAACAAAGTTGCTTCAATATCTATTGCTCACTCAGTTGAGCTTACGGAGTATTACTTAGATGTGAACCATCTACTAGAACTAGAGAATTTAAATTACGTTTTTCACCAAGAAAGATCTTTGGGGATTTGAAAATAGTTTACATACTTCTCTTAGGTTTCAAAGAAAACGTACAAAGTACCCACTCTTTATATATCTTTGGCAGTGGCGGCTCGTGGTTGAATTTGCTGGTGGGGCTGCAAGTCATTTTTTAATTTTTTTGCACTCTTTGTAGGAAGTTTATTTGCCGTTGTTTAGCTGTAAATGTGCAAATTTTCCGAAACTCTGCGCTGTATCTGTTATAGGCTATAATTGTATTCAATTAGGCATTGTATGCTTTGGCTAAAATCCGCGGTGGCCAACCCGCGGCCCGCGGGCCGCATGGGGCCCTCTTAAGGTTTCTGTGCGGCCCAGTTGAGACCATTCAATTATGGTAAACTACTTGTAATTTTTAGTGATCGTGTGTAACCGAACAACCGTACAATAGCGTATTTCATTTTGTTACTTTTTGCAGCCGTGATTTATCATGGCTATGGGAATCTATATTATTTTAAGTTTTTGACGAAATATGTGTTCTTTCGCTTCATTTGTAATTTAGATATTTATTGTTGCGTCATCAATTTTTTGTTACTTAATCGTAAGCTGTAATATAGAATGGTGTTAGTTAGTTCAAGGTTGCGCATCGCCAGATGCAGTGTTACGTAAGTTGGTCAGAAGCTACCAGTATATACATTATTAGCAAGAAGAGTAAGTTAACCTGTTTATATGGCTTCACAAAGAAAAAGAAAAATTGAAGATGAAAATCGTACGTTTCAAGTTAAATGGGAAAAATTGTATTTTTTTACTCAGGTGAAAGACAAAGCTGTGTGTTTGATATGTCGTCAATCATTTAACACTCTTAAGTCGTACAATTTGAAAAGACACCATGAGCAAAAGCATGATGTGATTGCTAAACTTAATGATTCCGCTCGAAACACCAAGCTGCAGTTGCTTAAATCAAATCTACAAGCCCAGCAAAATGTCTTTCAAAAAGCAGCTTCTGAAGATAAGGCAATAGTAAATGCAAGTCTGCGAATATCTCAAGTTATAGCAAAAAAAATGAAGCCATTTTTGGATGGTGAATTTGTAAAAGATTGCCTGCTGGCTGCTCTAGAAGAACTTGCCCGAACTAAAGTAAAAGATTTTTGAAAGTTAAGTCTTTCCCGTCAAACTGTAACCCGAAGAATTGATCTCATATCTAATCAAATTTCCAATACCCTCAAAACTGCATTAAACTCATTCACCTATTTTACATTGGCTTTTGATGAGACGACAGATATTTTGGATACATCACAGCTCTCGATCTTTGTCAGAGGAGTAAATGATGAAATGAAGGTAACTGAAGATTTTTTGGATGTTATTGGCCTGAAAGAAAGAACTACTGGCAGTAACGTAAAGGATGCCGTTGTGAAATGTGCTGAAGATCACGGACTTGATTTGAAAAATCTTATTGGCATTGCAGCTGATGGCGCTCCTTCGATGGTCGGAAGAAATGCAGGAGCTGTTACTTTGATTCTGTCACACATTGACAGTTTGAAGGAAGGTTCAAGTGCTACAGGTGAAATGTTTATTTGCCATTGCTTCCTGCATTTAGAAAACCTTTGCGCCCAAGTGCTTGACATGTCCTACGTAATAAAGGTTGTTGTGACAACTGTTAATGTGATAAAACATAATGCTCTGAAACACCGCCAGTTCCAGCAATATTTGATAGCAATCCGAATATAGTGGAATCCGAATATAGTGATTTATTATATTATGCAAAGGTTCGTTGGTTAAGTAGGGGAAGGTGCTTAGAAAGATTTTGGAATTTGAAAGAAGTCAGAAACTTTATGATTGAAAACGGTAGTCCTGCTCCGCAACTAGAATATGGGAAATGGCTGTGGATTTGTGATTTTCGGTCGACATAACAACGAAGTTAAACGAGCTTAATAAAAAGCTTCAAGAAAAGGACAAATTAATTACAGATTGCTATGAAGATGTACAAGCATTCATTACCTAATCAAAGTTCTATGAAAAACAGCTTGCGTGAAAAAATGCATATCATTTCCCACTTCTGAACACCTTTAATTGCGAAGATAAAGATGTTACAAAATACTCTGCTGAAACTGAGAAATTATTTCGAGCATTTAGCGAAAGGTTTGAATATCTGAAAAAATATGAAAAGTCATTTTCTATATTTGCTTGTGCTTTTGATTTTGTGCCCGAAGAGGCACCTGAGTATTTGCGACTAGAGTTGATTGATCTTCAAGTTAATACAGAACGAAAATCGCTATTTTATACTATGGATAAACTGCAGTTTTATAGAGACCATGTTCCGGAAAGTGAATTTCCGAATCTAAAACGACTGGCATCGCGAATTGCGGCGGCAATGGGCACAACGTATGCAGGCGAATCATTTTTCTCAAGATTGAAAATTGTAAAGTCGAAAAGCCGAAGTAGACTGACGGATACTAACATGATGAATGAATTACGTTGCGCAGTTACCAACTTGCCAGTAGACATTAACAAACTTAGCTCTGATATTCAGAAGCAAACGTCTCACTGAGAAATCTTCAAAATAAACAATTTTTGAGTTTTTGTGTATTTCAACATTAAACAAACGATTCAAGAGAAGAAGTTTATAAGACATGTCGAAAGCAAGTTTTACTAGTTGAGATAACACACGATCGTAACCCATTTCGTCCTTAGACAACCTGCGGCCCTTGAACATATGCCAGATTTTATCTGTGGCCCTGAAAGTCAAAGTGGTTGGACATGGCAGGGCTAAATATTACGGATTGCCGTAGGCTAATTTAGTGTGCAGTGTAGTAATTCTAAGTTGTGAAAATATTTTTTAATCTACAAAGAAAATAGAACAAACACAAAGTGTCGCACACATCATCAAGCCAAGGACTAGCCTGAAAAGTGAAGCACATGAACAAGTGCAAATCGTACGAATTTATCGCACTTGAACTTATAACTGGTTAATTCGACGACCTGCAAAATTTCTTTCAGCATCCTTGGACATCAGCAATATATGTATAGGAGTGGCCATAAGTCGCTTTACCGAGTGGCCATAAGTCGCTTTACTTAGTTTTAATAATAATAAACACAAAATTCCAAATGATATAACTTTTATTTCGTCATCGTACAATAATGATTTCAAAACGAAAACATGAAAACAATTACATCTTATCTTCAAAGTGTTGTCCTTCAGAATCAATACACAACTTGATTCTTCTCTGAATAGAGTGACAGATTCGTCGACACAAGTCCTTATCATTGTTCAGGGCTGCAAATTCTGCAGTAATTCTTTCCTTCAACTCGGGTATGGTTCGAACACTTGGTGAGTAAACGCGTTCCTTCAGGATACCCCACATACCCCAAATAAAAGTTGTATAATTTGGAATTTTGTGTTTATTATTATTAAAACCAGATAAAGCGACTTATGGCCACTCGGTAAAGCGACTTATGGCTACCCATGTATATATTTTTTTAGTTTTTGCAAGGAGTCACGATCCAAACAACATTAGTATAGCAAAATAGGCAGAACCATCCCTCTAATACGGGTAATGAAGATTCAATGTCATCACTAGTGCTCTTGCCAAGTATAAGATACTTTACGTGGCTCCTGGCTAGCCCGATATTCAACATTGCACTGTATACGCAACAAACCCAAACAATCCAACACATATCACAAGACTTACGTACCGTTTACTTTTGAACCAGGATTCCGTTTGACGTTACTGCTAACCGTGCAAGTATGAATTAAAACTGGTATCTTACATGAAATTGATCACACAAAAGCTAATTAGACATAAAAAAAAAACCTTCCAATGATTACCGGTATATATTAAATGTGTTTTTTTAAGACATTCATGGCAGTAGGTGATTATACGATAGCATGTCTCAGCATGCACGGAAAAGCAGCTTGAAAGACCCGGGTTCGAAACCCACAAAAACCAGACACGACGCAACATACCTCCGGGCAAAAATTAGTTTTACGAAGAGTCACGATCCGAACAACGTTAGTATAGCGAAATAGGCGGGACCATCCCTAGACTCAAGTTTCGGCCTTTTGGCCTCATCAAAAAGGGCTCGTCGCACCCAACGCAGCGCCCCCGGAGGGGACGTTGTGCGCCTAAAATTGGAGATTAAGGTGGCCCCTGCATTGCAGGTGGATGCGAAGCGTGACTAAACAATGAATAGTTGCGGTTTCGCGGTTAAGCGATGAGGTATGATGAACCATAACAACGCATTGACGAACGTTAAAAGTGCGAGCCGCGACGCTGGTAGGATCAAACCATCGACGCCTCCAAACCAAGTCGTCAGAATCTACGTAGCCCGGGACTGTCATGAAGCGGGCAGTCGGGCGTGTGGTGTTTAAATGAAACTTTTGTAAAATACGCGAAATAAATTTTGGCGGCTGGACGAAACCAATGCTTTTGCTTCACTCGAAAACGAGGGTCAGATGCCTCGCCCTCCTATCCCTCGTTTCCACCGATTATGCGGGTTAAATCTAGGGGGAGTCGTAAGAGCTCAGCCACCCTTGGTTAGTCGCGTGCAGAAGCGATATTCCCCCACACAGTTGCGGTAGTCTGATATTTAAATGACAAAACAAAAATGTTACGGCTTTTTTGACCGGTAGAAGAGAAAAAATAAGTTAAACAACTTTCTCGCCTTTAGATAAGTTTTCTTACTTCCAATTTATTTGCCTAATTCATTAAATAATACAACTGAATAGCAACATTTACATTTTCTTACCTACAAACAATCTAACCAATTACCGCACCTAGCCCTGTTTTAGAGCCACAACATCAGCAAGCTTAGCGGGAATTGTTACGTCGCAAGAAAAGTGACAAGAAACAAGCGACCGTGAAAGCAACACATGTACGTCATGCGTCTGGACGCTACTGATTTTGCCCTTCCTGCTAATATCTTTTGCAGCTTAACGAGCGGTGTTCAAAAGTTAGAGATATTCAGTTATACAAAAAGATTTGGCTTAGTTATGTTGACAGTACTTGCAGGGGCAAAAAATTTTGCTATGTCACACAGAAACTAAAACTTTAAACCATTTATGAAGGAAGCAAATCGCTTTACAAAATCACAGTCTCGGGCGCTGCTGCAGCCCGTCCTACGCACCATTATGATGTCACATAGAATCTCTATGTCGCACGTTCACTTAGTTTAGTGCTAGCAATATAGGAAAATTAGTCTTTTAAGTGACATAAACTGGTGCATTGGTAAATATCCGGAATTATGACATTATAAAAAAAAGGTATGAGCTATGACATTATAAAAAATATCAACATTATAAAAAATTCGAAAAAAAAGATCACAAAAATGCGTGGGGGGGCTGCAGCCCTGCAGCCATAGGCACTAGCCGCCACTGGTCTTTGGCACCCAAAGCTGAGGATCAACGTCATTTAAAAAGAGACTGGCCAACTAGAGGCATCTTAACACTTGCAGCATGCAAAGTGCGGACAGCTGATTACTCACTTCGCCAAAGTATAGTCCTGTCTCCATCTCTGCATTCAAAACTGGAATCAATAAAAACATTCATTAAAACTTTAAATACATCTTTCAAATTTCCCAATCCCAAAATTCAACAAGGGAGTGATGAAAAACTTTGAGCAAGGTTGTGTGATACGATTCAAATACGTGAGTTAGTGAAAGATTTTACTCTTGAAAGACTTTAGCCCATAATGAAAAAAGAGCCCAAAAATCAATTAAAAATGTTTCCAACACTTTTTTGAAAATCATTATAGTCTAGTCTAAAAGATTATATTTTAAGAGTTGATGAAAAAGTTTTAAGGTTTGGCTGCTAGGATGTCCATAAAAATGCAGGTCTTGAATTCTCACCGAGATTACTTTCCTCGCACTGTGTTAGTTACAGTGAAGGACGAGGTGAAAGATTCCACCAAGATTCATTTGATGAAAGAAAGATAAAAGCTGGTGGGATGTCAATATACTTATTTATTATATATTGTTGGTATGTCAGACAAGATATCCCTGCTCAACAACACAAAGAGAGAGCTTTAAAATGTCCCTTTACTTCTATTTTAATTGCATTGGTTTTTTTGTAATTAATTTATCATCTATTGTAGTTTTGCATCATTTATATTGCAACTAAATCATAAACATTTTGGTCACCTCTTGTAGTGTAAGTCACGTTTTGTGATGGTAAAAGGATTACCCAAGCACGTCTTTTCGGCCCACAATATATGTGCCTTAGCATGGGTCTTTCTTGTTCATGTAATTTCCCAGTTTCGCATTGTAAGCGTGAAAAAATATGAAAACATTTCATTACTCTACTGAGTTGTTAGCATACAAAAATCCTACACCAATTTTAAAACTGGCAGTTAGCAGAGCTAAGTAACAAGTTCTTCAAAAATTGAAATAAGCATTGCAAAAAACTTGATTTGATACAGCAAAACGTATTGCGCATTTGAATTCCTCGCTAAAAATGATTAACAATACGTTAGAATACCTTTAACCTCTGAAATAAATTTTTTGAACTCGGACTAGTGTTTTAATCAAAACTTGTCTGATGCAGGAAAAACCAGTTATAAATAAGCTAACTATGGTTTGTTGGGTAATACCAACATAAGGGGAAACAGAGAGAGCTAAATTGAAAATAACACATGATTATTTTAGAATGGCTTTGCAACGCAACAAAGAGTGTAGTGAAAAGTCTATTAAAATCCATGTTATAGCCCATGTTATTACTATCACTTACGATCAAAACCTATCTATGGAATACAATAGGTAATGTGGAATAATACCAACCAAATATGGAAACTGTTCTTTGCTGGAGAAAACCGATGTAAGCAGCAAAGGAAGAGCTGTAGATAATCATTAACTTGCCGTAAGAAAACCTATTTCGGTTACCTGCATATATACACACATACAATATCTTGCACTCAGAGTTGACAGTATTCACTGCCTGCATGGTGCATGTTATCAGCAGTTCAATCAAGCAGAGGAAATCGCAAAGACCCATGTGAGCAACGAACTCCCATCTTTGCAATCTTTTCGCGCAGTACGTCATTGAGAACGAAAGAATTTATATCAAGGCTGCCAATTCAACAAACGCGCTTCACAAAATTGTTTTTCAGCAAAACAACCAATACGTCAAAAGATCATCACAAGAGAATCATCAGAAGATCCCTAACGTTTGCTCCTACAATTCTTTTTGTTTGGTTTGCACCTTGAAGTGGAGAAGAACAAAATTTATTGAAAAATATGGAAGATAGTGTAGTCGGAATGAGGTCACTTCATCTTGTTCTCGCAATACCATACCTAGCACAGTTAAGTCACAAAAAGTTTTTGAAGCTAAAGCAAGTATTTTCAAACTACAGCAGACGCCGCTTAGTATGACCACCTTGGGACCAGACCATTTTGGTCATAATATCCAAATGGTTATAAAAAACAAAGCCGCCATAACAGCTCCTGAATCGACGCCGTAAGCCACAAGAAGTCCAAATACCGTCAAATTCATCGTTTACCCGAAGTAACAGTGTGAAGTTGGCAGTAAAACAAAAGTACAGTACTTTAACACTACAAGTGGCGGTAAAATTGTACTGTAACAAGAAAGATGGAGAAAATGTTGGTCATATTATCCGAAATTTGGTCATAGTAAACGGAGAATTTTAAATGAAGAAATTCCGGACCGTACCAAATTGGTCATAATAAGCGGCTCGTCACATTATCCGTGGTCATAAATAAGCGGCGCCTACTGCATTAAATTTCCTGTTCAAGTCCACACAAAACTTACTACTGTCTTTAAGCACAAAGCGGAAACTATTATTAAGCTATAAAATTTTAGTAATGATTCGCGACTACGTTTGAACAGGCTAAGTTGATCAAAGCCTGTTTTTCATTGATGTTTTTGTCTGTTCTCAACGTGAAGACTTGCCTTGTAGTTTTGTATTCTTAAAATAGTCACTTAACTATTCACGGTCAAGGTCTATAGAAAAAGTTTCCTGAAAAACCACGCTTTCAATAGCTTGCTTGTGGAGCTGTTTTTCTTGCAAAAATCGCTTTGACAATTTGCTTTTCGTGCAAACATATTGTCTAGCTGTCGTATCACAAAAGTCGGTTGCGAACTAAACCAGAAAAACAGAATATGCAACTTGTGAACGCGAAAGTCTTGTTAACAGTGAAAAGAGATTGATAGCTTGACGCTAGTATATTGGGGAAAAAACGCTTTGTGAAGATTCAGCTTAGTTCTCAGCATTCAACTAGTTCAGAAAGCGATTGACAAATTTGTGGAACTGCAAAAAAATGAAGAAGAAGTGATCGCATGGACGTTTGCCATGATTAGGGTGACCAAGCAGTTTTGACAAACAGTGGAAGAGCCAGTGCAGTCGCCAGACCCAACAGAGTGCTGAGGTACAAACACAAAGTGATGGGGCACTGAAACAAAATTTTAACCAAGAAAACTGATTTTTTACGATAGCAAATCTTGTGCAATTTTGAACGCTTTGTATTTTTGTTGAAAAAGGACAGCAGATATTTTTGATTGGCAATATAATTTTAACTTTCTTAGTGCGTAATTGTTTTTATGTGGCTATGTGGTGCTTCAAATAAAACAAGAAATTTAAAGTATACCAAAGGGGGGTAGCACAGAAAGCAGTCATAAGGGCAGGGACCCCGTTGGGATAGCACTGGTAAAAGCAGATGGATCAAACAAAGCAATACAACATTTTGACTTAGGATCTGAAACGCTCAAAATGTCGGTGTGTACTTCGACGGGCGCGGTATAGCGATGAATTGTTTAACAGCGCCAAATCTGTAGGCAGATTAAACATTTGCGCTGCTTAACAGCTTCATGCTCATACCATTCAATTTAAATCTAAACGTATTTTTGTATTTCTCAACTATTAAATTATATGTTATGAACCAGATGAAGTTATTTTTAAGGTCGTTTTACCAAGTTACGGCATACGGCAATACGTTGCTTGGCATACTAAAGCGCAAACTTTATAAGTATTTTTCGCATCGTTTTCTAAAGTCTAGGAAAGAAAATCAATTAAACCAAATACAAAATAACAACCATGACTGCATGTTGTTAATGATGTGTATCAGCAACATGAAATAATCATAGTAACCGCAATTTAAGCTGCGAGGTGTTATCGACTAACCATAGCAGTCTACTTAGTTTTCCAGAAACTGCTGGTCACAAAACAGCGGCTCGCAAGTAATATAAGTCACACAATTGACGTTATCGGCAAAAGGTATCCATTCAGAGGAATACTTAAGTAAAAATACTTGTATATCAAGCATTGCGAAGTAATAAAAAATATTCTAAGTAGAAAAATAAACAGTGTACTATGAGGTAATTCAGAAAATCTGTTTTTGTTTTATAAATGGAAATTTTTTATTTTGCGGCATTAAAAAGTGCGTAGTGCTGTTGAAGTGGGGTCCCCAGACATTTTCCTAGCAGCAAAATGTATAAAATTCGTGCTTTTGAACACTTGATCTCTATAAAGTGTCTTTAAGTACAAACATCCACTGGTACTTGCATCCCTGCTGAATTGCTTCACAAAACACGGTAAAATTTGCAGAGCAACTAGCATTTAAAAAAGCAGAAAGTTGTATTGTAAGTTTTTTTTCAAGCAGCTACCAACATCTCTCAATATTTAGGTTTCCAATATCTAGGAATCCTCTCAATGCTTTGAAAAAAGTTGCTCTTGTGATGAGCGACTATATGTGGCAGGCTATAGCGGTATCTTAGCTATGAGTAGTTGTAATGATTCTTTTATAATGCCAAACCGATTTGGTTTTTGCATATTCTATTTTTTTATTTCATTTCAATTCTGAGAGGCCACAATATACGTGCATAGTTAGAAAAAACGGAAGGGGCCATGCCCTCCCCCAAAATTTTTTGAAACCGATTTCGGTATTGAGCTATTTTTTTGGAATAATAACGCTACACACATATTGCATGGGGGATACTGTTTTCTTTCAACTTGTTCCTAACTTTGGATTATGTTTACTTTCTTTTAATTTGTTTTTTTACAATACCTGAGTTACTCGTGGTTTATTTGTGTGAAATTAATTATGAATTATTTAAATGAAGCCATTCATCTAACTTAGGATGTAAAATTTGCCTGAAAGGTTAAACAATGGCGAGTTAAGACATCCTGTTTTGTCAAATTTGTTATTTAAAGACATCATAAAATTTTTTGGAAAATTTTTCAAATGTTTTTTCTTGCCCCACCATTTGCTTAGTGTGAAGCTTTCTGTAGAATTCAAACGAAAATTTTTTTTCAAGTTTGAAATTAAACGAAACGCGATGTGGAGCTACAACAAAAAATCATTCCACTGCAATGATGTCCCAAACAAATGGGCATTGCCGTTTTGAATCGCGACGATTGGCACTTTTTTGACACGTATTCTTGAAATAAAAGAGAATGTTCACTTGAGCTCTATCCAGTTTTGTCTCTTTGTGATGAAACATTCTCGATTTTGTCAATACCAGCACACAAAATGAGAAAATATGCTTTTTTTCTTTGTTTTTATCGATGCTTTTTGGTAAAAGTAATTGTTTGATAGTTTCGAGAAGAGAGTTCTAAAGATGTCATAAATGGTTGCTCTTGCAATACGTAGATCGCATTATTGTCAAACCTTTTTTGTAGTGGCTATAGTAAGTAGAAAATGTCTCGTATTTTTGTGCTGTTGATATTTTCTACCACATCGAAAAGCTTTAACATCGAGGAAAAACAAGGAAGAATAATTGAGTTGCCAAACTATGCTGCAATGAATGGGAACAAATCAAGCTTTTTCGGAGAATCTTTACAATTTCAAAATAGAAATAATAGTTTAAGGTAAAACTGTGATATTAAAGCAAAATTTATGCCTACAAGCTGCCGGTCTTTATACAATAACTGAATTGAAATTCGTTTCTCTGTTGCAACATATTATTTTGCAGTTTTATTAGTATGGCGAAGCAATTTGTATTTATCATTTCATTGTGACGAAATGCTTTGTTTCCTTGTGACGTATTGATCGTTTCCAGGTTGGTTGCAAGTTCCCCACGATATACAAAAATGAATTCTCCTTTGAAATCAGACTCAGCTTTCGATCAACTTTATTCCTGCCAGATTAACTTCAATTTATCAAATAACTTATGCGATGTGCTGTTGTCCAACCAGAACTGGTCGGACGCGAATGGACTGGGTGTGGCCGTCGATACTGAAGGAGAGATAGTGGTAGGTTAGATACGACTTTGGTATGTTAAAAAGAGTGAAAAGAATGTTGTTCCTCCTAACTGTGATAAAGCTTAATGATTTTCTTCTAAGATTCTGGAAGATGGTACGCCTTCCCTTCATATGTTACTGCAGCTCATTTTCTTCATCCGCTTAAATATTACTGTCGCGCTTGCCAGTTATTGCCGTCCCTACAAAAGGTAACTGCTTTTCGCAAAAACTAAATGCACCGCTATGAGTATTACTGCTGGCCAACAAAAAAATTCCGCTGTTTATTAAAAAAATTACTGTTTCTCCATAATGATTACTGCCAACAGCATAAAAATTATTTTCGCCCCTACAAAAATTACAGTCCCTACAAAAATCACTGGTTCTTGTTCTTTTGAAACGTTTAAAATAGGTCACTTTTGAAGGGAAAAATATTCTTGTTTACTAGTTCTGTATAGACTATTGAAGCAATCGATCTAACCGTAATTGGTTTGTAATTCCAGGTATGCAGCTTTAACAAAGAGCAAGTATGTTCGCCGAAATTGGTAACGTCACCTGGATTCTGTGGCAGGAACTCCCACCAGGAACAGAATTGGCAACTTCTTCAATCAAAAAAAGATCAAGGTCCAAATTTGCAGTGATGAGACTCGCGATCATTGCAAATATATATTTTTAATGATTACTGAAATATTGTTTGCAAATGTGAAGTCCAGAGTTCAATAGCACCATCCTCTCAACTTTACAACTAAGTAAATGTAAAATTCATCCCCCTCTGAATGCTGCTTTTGGCACAAACAGAACAGTCATTTTTGCACAACGTGTATAAGATATGCTGCTAAAATCAACAAAATTACGTAGAAAATACCGTCTCACGATATGCATATGACTTTTACGATATCTATCGCTATAATAAAAATTTTCCCAACATCAATGATCAAACTGGGATGACCAAAGTTATTGAGAAGATGACTGTGGTTTACTTATACTTTGTACCTATAGAAGCTAATGACCATTGTTTAACTAACGTGAGTTCGAACCCAACTTTCAGCCATGTTTTGAGCAGGTTGAGAGATAGAAGATCTACTAGAGATAGATCCAACAATTAATTTTCTTGATAGAATTATCGAAAAAAGTACGACTGAGAAAATATAAGATTTGTTTGGAATTTAGCCAAAATAAAATAAAAATTTTAGGATGAAAATCATGGTGAAATGCAAATGCAGTCAAAAGCCGTTTTCATTGATTTATTTAAGCTTCCAAAACATTTTTCTAAAATCTTAAAGCAGCTGATGAAGATTAAAATGAGATAAACAAGTTTGCCCTAAAAATTATGGCATCGCTAAAGCCACGAAAAAATAAGATCATGAGAAAAAATAGAACATTTTTTAGAAATGGAGACAACATTATTTGCTAAGACGCAGCCTTTTAAAATAGAACAACTGACAAAATAAAACTGTATCGAAGCTCTAGCTATTGCTTTGAAATGCACTATTCCAGTGTTTCTCAACTTTATTAGGCATACGGCCAATCTGCGAACTAAACAGAAATCTGTGGCCCAGTTTGATTTCATTTTTCCCAATTTCAGTGCTGTTTTCTTTATTTGTAAATATTGAATTAACAAGCCGAAATCTGCCTAATCAATGCGCTGTGGACCATTGCTGGGCTATGACCCACTGGTTGGTTTTACTACTGTTCTATCCCGACCAAACTTTGAAATATATGTTGCTTATGGAGCTACTGGAATTCATGCAGTTAGTGGTTCCTCTTGTCTATGGTCCATACTACATGGCGTTGTGAGCGTAAAGCCGGAAAATTTTTTACAACAAGTTTGTCGCTCTGTCTATCGTTGGATAGAACCCTCTACCAACTATTGTCTGTGTAGTCACTGTATCTACTTTCTTTTCAGGTTGCCCAAGAGGCTCAACACTTGATATTATTTTCGTGCTTGATGGTTCGGGTTCAGTTGGTTCAGTTAATTTTAATATAATAAAAGATTGGGTGAAAAACGCATCTAAAGATTTTGATATCAAAGACGGAAGCAAAAGAATTGAAATAATTCAGTATTCCTCATACGATTCATTCCGGTACGTTTGTGCTTATATATTTTTCACTTTTCAGCTATTTATCACCTAATTAATTTAGATCGTTATCCGATCAACCTTATATTATTACTGAAATTGGACTGGGAGAAATCAGAAGTAAGCAAGAGTTCAACGTGAGTAAAAACAATTTCTTCTGCATTCTAAAAGTCCGTGGCAAAGCACATCGCCATCAACATAACCTTAAATGCCTACCAATTGAACTCCTCATATTTTTAGGACTAAAGCAGCCAGAGGTAGTCAGTAACGAAGTAGTTTAACTTTAGTAGGATTTCAGTGACGAGTTACTCATTTGAGTAGTTTTATTTCATTGTATGACTTTTTAATTTACTAGAGTTAATTAAGGAGGAAGTAACCTACTCAAGCAATTACAATTTTACCTAAGCACACGCAAGCAATTTGATATCTTTTGTGTTGGTACACGGTATGTTAGCGTAAAAAGCAGTTTTGAATTCAAGTTTTGACCTTATGCAAATTCTACGTTGAAGTGGACCATTTTGGTGCAAATTTCAAAAACCAACTAGTAAGCCTACCACTATTTAATGCTAACTAGGTGAGGTGCGAAGAGTAATTATTAGTGAGCCGTGATATATGTTATACCTTTTAATTTCGCGAGCAATATGTTTCACCTTTTAATTTTGGAAGAGGCGTAAGCGCCAGAAATAAATTCAAATATTCTCCAGAGTTTAATGTTATGTAGTTTGTTTTATTTTTCAAAGCATGCATTAATTCTATCACAAACCAGCACCTGCTCTTGTCAAGGGATTGGTAAATAGTGCAAGTAACCTTTTAAAAGATATAGAAAAGTTTTATTTTTGCCTAAATTCTTTGATGCCCTCTAAAAAAAATTATCATGCAAGCGTAAACTCGCAAATGCCTTTAAAATTTGCTTTACACCGCTGATTCTTACTAAGACCGTGTAGGATTTCTAAAAATTTTGAAAAAAAGTCATTACCAAAAATGCTATTCAAAATATAAATTTGTGCGCATTCCCTTTCACAAATTTTCAGCTGATTACGCCATTTCGTTTTGGTTTTTGTAGGATAAAATTAAAACATCGCACAGCAGTGCTACCCGTCAGTTATATCGGGTTAGAAATGTCGGTTAACGGCTGCGACGGCTTCATCCAAATTACATTTTTAAGAACAGCTAGAGTAAGTCGGTGGAAATAGGGGCATAGCCCCTATGCTCTTAACACCAATTTTTGTTTTGAAACTTTACTCACAAGACTGGCCATACTCACAAGCTCTTTATCATTTCACAAATTCTATTCGCCCCTTACAATATTTTAGAGGCACAAAGCCAAATTTGGGAGTGCGTGCTTGTTTTTGTTTTACCATTGAAGCGATTAGTTATTTGATGGTACGGTTATTTCACCACTTGGTAGAACCCCTCCTCGTAATGATATTTGTGGCACCCAATTTTTTAGCTGTACATATGTTTCTTGGTCCCAGAATGAAGTAAAAGGGGCTATACCTCAGTGGCGAATCCAGGAGAGCGTGAGGGATGCATTACACCCACCAGATTTTTTTATCTTGCCTACGTAAACTGACTTACTTGGACTTCAAAAAAGTTGATCTTCACAAAAAAGGTTTTCATCTTGCTCTCGCCACCAAAAGTTGCTGAATCCACTCCTGCATATATTTCTAGTATTCGATCACCCGGTTGGTATAATAAGCCATATTCATGTAAAATTTTTCCTTCATAAATGCAATTGTATATTTGGTAACTGATTTCGCACAACGTGTACATGTAATGACGTTCTTTTTTTCAATTGATTTCCAAAAAACTTTAGCTTTCATAACCCGTGCCATAATACCGACCATATTATGGCTCCCAACTAATAATTTACAACTGTGTTTACTAACAAACAGTAAGTATTTTCACTAATTTTCATGCGTTCATTCGTTTAGCAGGGGCATAAACAGTAGCAGATCTAAAACAGTTTTGGGGAGGCATAAGAATTTAAATATTTTAGATAATATATGAGCTGAATGAATACTTTTTAGCTTTGACAGAAGCGTAAGCCAATGTATTCCCTTCTTATCGGTATCGGGGAAAACACTTGAAAGTTTATACGACCATACTATCACAGCTTTTTATTCTGTGATATAATTTATGTTTGAAATAGCCCTTTTTTTGTCTACGATATATTTTGCTATATTCTTAGTTTGTCTATTAGATCGCTGCGGGTATCCATACCCGCGCGGGACCGAAAGTGTAAATATTTGCTGAAATTGTATAGTCTAGTGAGAAAGGCTAGACATTAGGCTTTCTTTTGGTTGTTAAAAAGTGACAAATTTCTCCAGGTTGAAATGCAATTGTTAGCCTTTAACCGAAACAGGTCATAAGAGAATTCGATTGTTAATATTAATTTCCTATGCCGCTGGTTCGAGACTTTTACATAGCCATTTATACCAAAGTTTTTATGTTTCCATTGTTAAACTAATTTCTTCAGCGAGAAAAAGGCGCAAAACCGATTATTGTACATCATAGAGCTACTTGTACTTTAATGAAAACCCGGAATTTACTCCAAAAAATACCCGCGTCCTGGGTTTAAAAAATCAGTCAAAAACCCGGGTATTCGATTTTGTTTAAATCCCGGACGGACACCACACCTTCAAGCATGTTTAAAAGTGAAGTATTTTGATGCTATAAAGCCACAAAAACTTCCCCCAATGACTGTGCCAAATACTTGCTTGTGGCAGTTTATATAACTTTGTGCTTTTAGCTCCCCTTTTCCCTAAAGCTGTTTTGAAGAAAATTAAAGGCAATTTTAGGATAAAGCCACCGATCTTTGTTTTCAGAAAACCGTGCTGAATTTTCATACAATTTTTAGCTTTAGAAATCGACTGGATGCTACTTTTCGATTTTTGAATGACACTTTTTAAAGCGGTTGCATGAAGCGGGTGTCGCGAAATTTGGTATGGCTAGCTTGTGCCTTCGAGATGTCTGGCAGAAATCTACAAAGGAGGACAAACACCTTCACCTAGTTTTGTTTGGGAATAGTTTCTTTGGCAAATAAAGTGATCCGAAAGCAAGTTCTTCCTCATACCCAGCATGATCACAAGTGTCATTCGTAATCTTCCAGCCCGTAATGGCTATAAAAATATTGGAGACTATTTGGAGAAGGCTTTTGAGTTAAAAAGTAGGCTACCTTCAATGTCTTACTACGTAACATAAAGGGCTTGGAAATTAGTTAGGCAAACTTTTTTAACCACCTTCTCCACAATTGTAAGGCCTATGCTATTGGCTTTCAAGAAACCCATTACATTTTATTGGTAGATATGCGACCGAGTTGTGCTCAAAAGTGATCAATGTATGAATATCTTAACTCGCCTATAAGCCGCCTTTAACGCAGGGGTCAATGATATTGTTCTCGATGTAATCCAATCATTTGTTGATACGCTGTTATTTTTGATTGCAATCAGTTGGACTGGAAGTATAGCTCTAACAAGCGAGCTGAGACTGTTTGGACAAGCAGCAATAATCTAGCTCTTCATGACTTGAAGTGCAGAGCAAGCTCCCCAACCGGTTGGTGGAGAAAACGAAATTGTTGGTTAACACTTCTTCATCACAGGTTCTTAAACTTTTTGAGACAAGCCCCTCTTGACATTGTCAACAAAAATCCGTACCCCTTTCTTATTGCGGGAAATTCTATTTCTGTTGATGATTTTGTCCCCAGCGGTCGTAATCTTTCTACATTTTTTCTCCATAAGAACACGTAAGCTCTTTTTTTCCTGTATAGAGCAATTTCAAAGTGTTGATTTTTTCAAAACACTGATTTTCACAAATTTCCTTAATCTCTTCAAGGAGAAACTATAACACCGAGGCACCGAGACCCCTCATCCTTTAAACCGTCCACGTCCGCCAGTTTAAGAACTTCTGCTCCAGGTTGTATGGAAGCTTAGTTTTAGTTTCGAACCTAACATGTGTAGAAAAAGCTTAAACTGTACTCATTTCAAGTCAAATATCGCACTGATTTACATGTGTTTTTAGCGGAGAGTAGATGCAATCCAATATCAAAGTGGTGGAAGTACCTATACAGCAAAAGCTTTGCGAAAGGCAGTGTTGGACTTTCAACAATCATCAAGATTTAACAACACCAACCACAAGAAGATAATGATTGTAGTCACGGATGGAAAGTAAGCAAAGAAATATCATAGCAATTTTTGATACCTTTTAAATTTAGCAGTTTTTTATGGCAAAGCACTTTGTCCATACTTTGGGGAAAAATGCACTGCTGCGCCTACGGTAGCCTACCGGTAAACAGGAAATATAAACACGAGTTGTTCTACCTACAGCACAAATGATTAAGATTGTCAACGAAGGGAGAATAAAACTATACAATTAACAAAATTTACCGGCACGATGGCGTAGTGGCTAGAGCGTCCGCTTCGCAGTCGGTAGACCTGGGGTTCATTTCCTCAAATCGAGTCATACCAAAAAACTTTTAAAAATGGTACTCACAGCTTCTCTGCTTGGCGCTCAGCACAAAAGGGACAGTGTGGAGAACAAGCCGGCAAGTTCGCTTGTTGTGTCCTTGGGCAAGGCATTTAACGGGATGCCTCCATCTTTACGTGGCAAACAGGTGGTGGAGCCAAGCAGTCAACGCATCGTGGTGGTCCAGTCTGACAAAAGACATGCAAACAGAGCGTAAGCTCTTGCGCATAAATGAAACAAGATTTTATATTATTCTATTGCGAGGAAATAAAACCTGAAATTTGAGTTACATTGCATCTTAAAGTGAAAATACGGCGCTAAATTTTTGCTTTGTAAATAGAACAAACCTGTTTTAACCATGAAAATGATATCTACTTTTAAAAATTTGTTAGAGTAATTGTTAAGATCGACTTTCCAATTGCTAAAAATATTCTAAATTCTACTCAAATATGAAAGCAACGACAACGCATGACTGCTGGTTATTTGTGCTGCAGCGGTCGGGATACAGGGGTAAACTACTTCAAATGGGGTAATATTAAAAAATCTGGAATAAAAAGTAAAAAAACGCAAGTTTCATTAAGTTGATCTCGAAATGAAAAAAGGGTTTTTTACCTATAAAAAGGTACAAAACCATTAATTTCAACAAGTGATCTACAAAGTTTTTATTAAAAAATGCCTGCGTTTCGTAAACGAGCAGAACAGCCGCTTTCAAAGTAATGATCTCCGAAAAAAAATCTTCACTGTACAGTGAGTTTTATACCTCTCTAGTGGAACAAGGTTTTGCTCAGAGCCGCTTTGGAATTCAATATAGCAGGCATTTTTTTCTTTTGTTGAGTATATTGATAGCATAAACAGATATAGTCATTCTTTTTTGTTAGTAAACTTGACATTTCGCTTCTCTTAGTAACCGGAGAGCTACTTCAAAACATGGTAAAAGCTATTACAAATGTAATATATAGCCTGTTAAACAAAATATCAAGACAACCTATATCATTAAACACTAAAAATGATTACTAACAGGGCAGGCGTTAGCAATCATCCATTACTAATTGTAGAAATTTCAACGTACATTAGTTTGGTAGTTTAAATTTCGTAAAAGCATTAATCGTAATTTTTGGTTTTTGACACGGCGGGGTTTTGAACCAGTTTCATGTCGTCTGGTAGGTATAATTTTGTCACAACTTTGTAATTTTGTCACTACTTTAGATACTTAAATTGTTGGAGGCAAGTCAGTTAAACACGTTAATTGAGCAGCGATTGACACCCTTCTTTTTTTGCGTCATTCTTTGTTTTAGTATCACATGTGGGCTGTGTTTTTTTTTTAATTGACATTGTGTGGAACTCTCGGCATATCTTGGAAAAAATTGACGTGTCCGTTCATAGTTCGGGGAGAAATTTATTGTTTTGCTTTGATATAAACAGTACTAAATTGCCAAACGTTTGTGTCTAATCATGTCTCATCATCTCATTTGTGTCTCGCACTAAATTGCCAAACGTTTGTATCTCATCATTGTATGTTTTTCAGAAAACCGCTTTTGTCCTTCTTCAATATATGATCAATTATATTTTACAACTGGCCTCGTAACGAAGAATCACACAAGAGCGCGTAATTCGACTAAGAACCTACACTAATTTTCCGCAGTCATTTTGAAAGCAAACTTAAATACTAAAGCCTATTCCAGACATGCCATCTGTTAAAGCAGAATAATTTATTACAGTACTTACGACCGGTTTTAACCTGGTTTTTTTAATAATACAATGGAAAGAACAAAAGCTATACATAGTTGCGAAACTGCAGGTGGTCTCCACATTTGAATATCTTTGTAGCACAGTCATGTCGCACACCTGAGCGCTTTTAACCCCGAAGACATTTTTGTCACGTGTAGCAAAGTGAAACGAAATGCAAAGTTTTAATGTAAAGTTTTGCAGAATTTAGAAATAATCTTTTTGAAAGTTTCGTTCAAATTCCATTTGAATTAAAAATTCTCATTCGAATAAAATTGAATGCGACTTTCACAAAACTATGGTCAAGATATATCTAATACTAATTATCCTTTTTCTTTAGCACAAAAAGCTGTTCGATAGGTTTTCGACTTGAGCGATAACATAACTTATTGTTATCACTCAACTGAAGATACTGTACTCTAGACTGCGGGACTGTTCGCGTTCCTCCTGACTGTGTTTGTGCCGGAAGCGAGGAACATGCGCACAGCTAGAGGCTTTAACTTTTATAACTTGGCCTTTACAACTTGGAAACAAATGCAAATACATAAGTTCACAAAACTAAGACTAAGAAAAACTGGTGGCAAAGATACATCTCTCACATACCCCTTTTAATTCCGCCGCCGATGTAGAGATCCTTTTGCTCTATTCCGGGACCAAGGCTCATAAGTGCAGCCAAGATCTTGGTGTTGCACACGTCATTACAGGACGGGGTTACACCAGGTCGAGAAATGACCGTACTACCAAAAAACTCCTATCTGTAATCGTAAAACAAAAACAAATGCGGCACCCACCCCTACCTTTAACTTTTGTGCGCCTATTTTTATTGGATGGAACGAATAGAATTTGCAAAATGATTTAGAGTTTGTGGGTAAGATTAGTATTAATTTAAAGTACCGCTACGACGATCGGGATAGGAGAACGCAGGTGATGCCCTCCATTTGTACCAACTTATCATTACTGCTCTCAGAAATGTACGTAGGTTGAAGCGGCTGAACAAAAACTTGTTGTCCAACATAACTGGCTGATGGCCCTGTGGGGCGACGCTGGCAGAGACGGCTTGTAATTCAACAAAATGGTTCGCTTTCAGGAAAACGTAAATGTTTGATCCACAACGTCGTTAGTTTTTGAATGCTTTGAATGTAATAGACTGAAGTTAAATACTGATTATACCCTCTGATGCATTTTTTTACTTCATGGTTTTTTGCTTTTTATGTAATACAATTTATGGCAAAATGCTATCAAAAAATACTAAGCTCAAAGAAAAATCTGATTTGTGTAAACGCATCCCGAACTTATTTTTCATACCTAACATCAATGCCTTTTTAGTACTGGGGATTCTGATGACTTAGTTCCTTCAGCAAAATACGCTCGATCTCAGGGAATAACTACACTGGCAGTAGGTATATCTGGCGCAGACAAAGATGAATTGCGGGTGAGAATAAAATAATTGTTTTCAGTTTTTTAAACGACAAACTTTGTGGATGTTTTCTTAAATATTTGAAAATTTAATAATTTGTAAGTGTTCTGTTGACCTACAGTGCTTTTGCACAACATCAAAAACAACATGTTTTTAAATTTAGTCACAGTCACGCTCCTGCTTCGTTTGACTATGAAAATGTGTGGTGAGTTCAATGCCTGAATGGGAAGTCACTAAAAAAAACATAAGCTCCGGCTCAGGCTCCAGCTCCGAAGCTGGCAAGCAATTAGCTTTTGGATCCGGTTTCAGCTCCATTAATAATGTTTTGTAGCAATTGCCATAGTAGAGCTAAACCGCTCATTCTGCATTGTAAAGTTCATAATTCTATTAATAATATAACGTCTGACAAGTTTTACAGTACTTAAATAAAAAACAAAAGAAGCCACACTTTAGTTGATATTTTGTTATGCTTTTTTTTTATGACCCACTGAGAGCAATGCAGATCACAGATTATCACAAAATTTTTTTAGCTTCAGCTCCGGCTCCATTAAATGTGATCAGATTAGCAACGGATCCGTTAAATTTGGCAGATTAGCTCCAACTCCTTCAAAACTTTCTGGCTCCTGTATCCAACTGTCCTACCCTGGTTAAACCTAAGCCAGGATTCATACCTGGTTTGAAAGAGTTTAGCTGTTTATTCGAAAGCGATTTCCATAAAAAAAATAAAATATTTTTCACCAACAAAAATATTCATTCCAGATTATTGCAACCGGCACAGACTCGGATAAAAACGTTTATTTTGTCGCAAACTTTAATGCTTTGGACAAGATTACATCACAGCTTCAAGAAACTATCGCAAATGTTGTTTTAGAAGGTGTGAGTTACCACAATGATGTGACAATATAAACGTGCATGCTTAAACTCGGCTAAACTAAAGTCGGACGAAGTCTAACTCGTAACCACTAGGTGAAGCTATACCGCGTGCTAAACCTACTAAGGTAAGTGCGGGAGAGATGCCGCACGCTTTTTTTGATGCTATGTAATATTATTTATACCTTCACCAGAAAATTATAATTATGGTGCTTTTATAGGTTAGAGGTATCGGATTTTATGTACGTGATTACAATTTCAAAGCGTTGTCACATGTGGTAATTATTTTTGGTTGCGTAAAATGACATCATTGGCCCTCTTTCCTCAGTGGTATGGGCAATTTACCACATGGGTATAGGAGATGACCATACCGTCTTAGCAGTGTAAACATAGTTACCTGTCTGAAGAAATTAAAAAAGCAGATTATTCAAGTCGAACTACTCTTATTTTTTACTCAGTTAGCTGTATTAATTAAAAATGAAAAAAGCTATTTTGCAAAATACTGTGCAATAAGCCAGTCTGTTAGCAACATCATTCACAAACATCTATCTTCAAAGTTATCGCAAAATGTATTTCACTCACTTACCACCAATGCTTTAAACGAGACTTCAGAGTATGGACAAGAAAATAGTTCGGAACAAAAAATTTGAATAAAAACACTTTCGCTCCCGCGCCGGTAAATGTACCGGCAAAAAAATTTTTGATGGAAGCTCTTTTTACGCGCACGCCAGTGTTACAAAATGGCGGACGGGAGCGAAAGTGTTTATCAGTTTTTACTTTGTTCCCAAAATTGTCCTGCCACAAGGCCGGCATATTTCTCTATAAGACGAACAGGTTTTGTGAAGCCATTTTCTGCAGCGTACACATTCAATCCAGTCAAATTTTTGGTTAGTGCCAAAGAAATCTTCACTCCAACCAACACCTTCATTTTCAAGTTCAGGATCAGCATCACATGAATCATCAAGCTGAGATAGTTTGTCTTCTGAAGTGCTACCACTAACAGTGTTGGCAGCAAAGTCTTTTCTGAGCTTAATTCTTTTTTACTTTTTCTTTCATTGCGTTTTTGATTGTTTACTTTACCCACCTGCTGCTTTCTTTTGCTTTGCAGCAATCGATGCTCTATGTGCAGGCAAAGTTAACGGCACTGCATCCTGCTTTCGCTTTTTGGAGATTGATGGTTTGTTTTGTGGAATAGATGCAATGAAATTTGGCATTTTTGTTGGACTTGCTGCAGCAACTAGACTTGGTGCTGTCGAGCTTGATGTTGGTTCACTTTTTTAATCTGAAGCTTGATGGTTTAGATACGATAAATCCAACAAACTTGAATGTTAAACATTTTTATTTTCATAGCTGACAATTTCTTGGTCTATTGCTTTATGAAAAGATGATAAAATGGATAAAGTTAAAGCTTGCATGATGCAACACTTTCAGTTCATGTTCCCGGAAGACTACGTCAGAACCGGTTTATAATTAATAGATCAAACACAATGTTGGAACTAACGGAAAAAGATGTAACAGAAGAATCAAACGACAAAAAAATTTTTGGCGAAAATTTGTAACTGGCTCCTAAAAAGACTTAAATAATTTCCTGTACATGCCAACACATTTCTGTTGCCAAGTCTACGGACCAATTTTATGTAACATTCAATTCAAAAGCATAATCAGGAATTTCTGCAGGTTTTAAAAAATAAATTTCCGTTGCCTTAAACTAGATACGGCGTTTTGGGCAGTTGTAGCTTTTTCCCATACCTCAGGGATTAATTTACCAAACTGGAGCCGAGTAATTCGCTTACCAGCATGCATTTTTATTCAGTTAGATGCAGCATTGTTGTAGCAATGCTTTAATGATTGAAAGCATTTTGATCCAGTGACTGCAGATAATGATTAGTATGACTGGGCAGACACACCAAATGTAGTTTATTTCTTGCAGCAAGTTTCAACATTTCTAGTTGCAATGAGTGACCATCGAGAATTAAAAGTGTTTCACCAGGTGGTTTTCTTGGCAAAAAAGGCTCAGACAACCAATCGCAAAAAAGACTCGAGGTTACATGCGATGATTTTGAGATATAGAAGTTGCAGAACCAGGAGGCAGGGACGTACGCAGAAATTCGTCGAGAGGGGGTGCGAAAACGCTTTTTTACAAATTTCATGGGACAGTCGGGGTAAAGACCTTTTTTTGGAGATCAATATCCTAAGCCCTGTATTAAGGGATTTATTTACTATTGTTTCCAGCACAATAACTGAAAATAACATTTTACATTTTTCTAAGGAGAGAGCGCGCGCATAGGATCCCCTTTCCGTACGCAACTGCCAGGAGGCATCCCGTCACGGTACTCTTTTTTTGTTTTTCCTTTTCATTATAGCAACTAAAGAGAGAGACATTCCTTCAGCATTACAACAAGCAAGCTGTGATATAGTCTCACTTTTTTCGGAAAATGTTATGGCACATACAGTTTTGGAACCGTTTTTGGTTATCATTGCAGACGGATTATTGTTTAGTTGAATTTTAGTTTCGTCCATGTTGAAAACACACGAGAGCCGGTCGAGTAAATTATATTGCTTAAGATCGTTTACCAACAGATCAAAATAGGTTTTCACTTCTTACTTGTTCATTCGTGGGGAGCGTGCTAACGAAACTCCCCCGGAATTGCGAATGCTTAAATGTGGATGTCTGGAAAGATAAAACTGCATCCATTCATATTCTGCTTTCTCATTTTGCCAATTAGACTTTGTTGAATTCCTAGCTGCTTGGCAAAATTATAAGCTAAGCTCCTGACGTCTTCTGTAGTTATTGGAAAACCACAGTGTTGAAAGATTTTAATGTGATGTACTAAACGATTTTCATTTTCTTCCCCTAAAACATTATCAGAACCCATTCGTGATTTTGTGACATTTTTACTTTTATATCTTCGTTTCAAAGTTTTTCAGAGCACGCTAAAACTTTTGAAGCTTCGTACATGATGTAACCATTGCCAACAGCTTTAAAAGGCTTCAAGCAATTGTACCTCTGTGCATAACTCTCTGTTACTTGCAGGTTTTTTTTATTTTTTTAGCATACCAGTCACCTAATAAATAATAATGAACAAAAGCATTCAAAATAATCTGTGGCACTCTAAACAAATAAACGTTGACTATGAGATGGACGATGACGATGTGAAAAGGGATAGAGCCATTTAAAAATAAGGCTATCTATTCTTTGCAACCTAGTGACCATCTGTTCTATACGCGGAGGAGATTCGGCATATTCTCTTGTTCAAAAAGTAAAACTTTAGAGAGATGGTTTCAATGTGGTTGCTTCCTTGCGAATATTTCTCATTACAATTTTTAAAAATTCGCACAAATATGGCATTTAACTTATTCTTTTTACTTTCTAAACTCCTGATTTATAAAATTATTTGCCTTTTCAAAACTAATCTGTTGAAAATTTTTCGAAAGCTATAATGACAGCTGGTTTCGCTTACCACATGTTTCTGGTATTGGCGCCTTCTCTAACCGACAAATCCGAACAAGAGAGGCATTAGCACAAAAAATGACAGCAATTGGCGATCTCCCCTGAGCGGCCATCCCTCCCGCAATTACCCTACATTACGAGCAGTATGCACAAACTCAAATTGAAGCAAATAAGTCAATACTTGTCAGAAGTAAAACAAAACGCGTTTAACTAAATTAGATTTAGTCGTATAACAAAGAAGGAGGTTGTCAACCCAAATATTGAGGAAAAGGTAGTGCAAGTTGTTGCACTGCTGGTGATGACATTGTTAGAGATGCCACGAGTTTTTGGGAAAGAATTAGCGTACCAACCAAGAGCAAACATAAAGTGATTACATGACATTTCAGAAGTTTACGCAAACTTTGAATATGAAGAAGTATTTTATTTTAGTTGAAAAAAGTTTTACATTAATTTCTATGAAATTACAATACGCAAATTTGTTTGTTTCTTCACTACTACAGCTTCATTAAAAAGTAAAAGCAATATAATGATCAATGAAATGTCTTCCATGTAGCAATGCTCTAACTTGCACTTATTGACTAATTGCTAACGATTTTCGAATCGGTTTGTGGGCTCCTTCAAGGTATTCCAAGGTTGAGCACTAGCGGATTATCGTTGTTTTGAGATCATTCAGAACTTTGGTCAAAAACTGGGAAATTTACCCAGTTGCAAAGGTTGTGGAGAACAAGTCGGCGAGTTCGTTTGTTGTGTCCTTGAACAAGGCATTCATCAAGATATCCCTACCTTTATGTGGAACACAGGTGGCCCAGTTTTCCCTCCGAAGAAAGGGTTGGTGTCAGGAAGGGCATCCGACCATAAAACCGAAAGCCGAAAGCCAACAGCATAAAGGTTTTTAATAAATATTTCGGAAAAGACGAAGTAATTCTTTTCTTTATTTTCCATCATGGCTATGTCATATGAACTTAAGTGCAAGGCTGGAACTCGACGAGTAATAGTGTTAGCAGTCCAGTTGTAGCCACGTTTTTCATGCAACTACTGTAATAATTTGTCAGCTAATCAGAAGTTTTTTTTAACCCAGGTTCAAATAGCGCTGGATCAGCAACTGCTGCTCAGCAACTGGAGTTTGGACAAAAAGGTTTTTCTGTGCTTTTCAGTGCAAAAAATGTAAGAAAAAAAAATTCGTTAACAACTTGTACAGAATGATGTCAAAGATTATGTTTAGAAGTTAAAAAGATTACCGTTTGTTATGAGGACGCTAGATGTTGCGTTGAAATTAAATTGCAACGTTCAAGCGCTTCGTGATTGGAGAGCTTTTTCTCTTCCATGATACATTAATTTCTTTTTTCTTAGTTTTTCAGTTTTTAAATCAAGTTTATGTTTTGCTTGTTTTGATTCTTTTTGTTAAGTGCTGTTTGTACCGCTCGGTTGCCACGAATGGCTAGTATCGACACAAGACGCGCAAAGCATTTTTTTGAATCCTTGGATACTCGGTCCAGCAATGTGATTGCGCACACTTTCTGTCAACTCTCTTTCTTTTGATGACTCACACACCACTGTGGTGTTGTCATTTTTGGTAGACATAGCCTATCCTTCTCTGAACTCTCCACTTCTTCTTTCCCTGAGCTTGACGCTTAATCTGATCACGTGAAAGTCAACATCTTTCTGAAAAACTCTTCTCCCTCACTTTTCCAAACGCCTAAACTGCTCCTGTTTGCTTTTCCTCTGCTTATAGTAGGTCTGATGCTTTTTCTCCCTCCGTTATTTTGTGCTCCAGAAGTTTTGCTACTCTGTAGGGCTTCAACTGTCATCTTCCTTTTTGGAACCAAAGAGGTACTCCAAATTCTCGAAGGAAAAAAGTTTGATTTGGTCATCTCTTCTAATTTCCTTCGTTTTAATAACCATGACTCGCCCCACTTACTTGCGCGGCTTCTTTGCGAACCGCTCCTCACCTGATATATTTTTGTCCTCTCCTCCACCTGAGAAGTGCTTCAGGATTTGCGTTCCGACCACTCCTTATTATTTTTACTGTTCATCTTTTTCCCCTCTTTTATTCCAATGAACGCCACTTTCTTTCGATTTCGAAAAAGCTCGTTGGGATGACTTTGCACTTTACTTCGACCCTCACTGACTTTCTGTATAGGAATAATCTTCGCTCTTTCGTTTTACTCTACAGCTATGCTCTTTACCTGGTTGGCACTTGATGCGACCGACTCTTCTGTTTCTTTCGGCTGCAATAAAAGCCAATCTCTACTATGGCGGTAAGGGAAAAACATAAGGCTTTTGCTTCAGCTCACAGAAGTGATGACGAGCGCCAGACTTTCGTCTCAGTTTATCGGCACGCCTCGTCTGTCATTATTAAGGCTAACGCATGACACGAAATATGTTTCTCTCTCTCCTAAATGAGTCCATTCTCTTTTTCACTCTGTTGCTGGCTGGTCTCTTCATCTTCTCATTCCTTCTATTGCTCTCCTTTCACTTCCAATGAGCTTTTTGCGGCTGCTGCTAACCTCTCCTCTCCCACTGCCACCCTCCCACACAAAGACGCCTAGTCCTTGCTGAATCACCTCCCTCGTTTCGGCATGAATTTTCTTCTCATTTTTAATCTTTCTCTATTGTTACGCTACTTTCTTTCCATCTGGAAGTTTTCTTCTATTGCTTTCATTCAAATGATGATAAACTTCTCGATTCACATGTTTCCCTTAGGCTTATCTCTCTTACCTTCTGTGTCTTAAAACTGTATGAGCGCATCTTTCTATCCCCTCTAGTCTTATTTTAAGAGGGTGACTCCATTCTCTCTTTCTGCCAGGCCGGTTGCAGTTCTGGTCGGTCTACTCCATCGATCGAATTCCACGTCTTTCTTTCTTCATTTCGGATGGCTATAAAAACCCGAGCCGGGCTCTAAGACGATCCTTGTCACTATCGGCTATTTCAAGGCTTTGACTCAGTATGCCAACCACATCTTTTTCCTAAGTTTATTTCTGCTAGATTCTCTTCTTGCCTTGTTTGATGAATCAACCCTTCCTTTCTGACGGGCAAACTTGCTTGGTCATCCAAAAGCACGAAAGTCGCTTTTTCAAGTCCGCTTAAAGGTTCCGCAAAAATCCATTCTCGGCCCTGTTCTTTTATCTCTTTTCATCAATGATCCCCATGTGCCTCCTCCTTCCTCCATCAGCTGCTCTCTTTACCCCTGCTGCTGCGGAAGCCTCACAACGAGTCATGATTTGACTTGACTGCTGGTCTGAGTTCTTGTGTCTTCCTCTCAAGTGAGGTTATGCGAGGCTTTTATCTTTTTAGTCAGTTCTCACCAGGTTCATCTTCTGCCCCCGCCTCTTCCTGTCCAACTTCTTTCTTTAGTTCAGTCCTGCTTTTACGTTTCTTGGGATTACCTTTAACTGCTGTCTTTCCTTTCCTAAATATGTAGGAGGTCTGGCCAAAACAAAGAGACTGCTGCATTTTAAAATTTACTGAAACCTATAACAACCAGCGTTCCCCTTGAATATCAAGTACAACTCTAATGTGACCTCTAACGATCGCCTCCAAATTATTTGCCATGAATTTCCACACATTTCATTGTCCTTCTTGACCACGCCCCAAAGCACTTTTCAAATTCTCTTTTTTCAGTGGATTTGATTTGTGCTGTGACATTGGTCTTGATACCATCGACCCCTCCAAAACGTGTCCCCTTGATTATTTTCTTCAATTGTGGAAAAAGAACGAAATTACTAGGAGCAAGTTCCGTAGAATATGGTGGGCGGTGCAATGTGATGATTTGCTTGGAGATCAAAAATTGCTTCACTCTGAGGAATGTGTGCGCGGGTGCACTGTCGTGGTGAAAATCCAGGTTTTGCTTGCCCACAAGGCCCTTCGCTTTTGAAAAATTTTATTCACTAGGCGAGTCAGGACTTCCTTATAAAAGCGCTGATTAACCGTTTGTCCTTGAGGTACAATCTCATAATGCACCAAGCCTTGGTGATCAAAAAAAGTGATCAGCATGGCTTTCGTTTGTGACCGTTGCATGCGAGTCTTTTTTGGTCTTGGTGAATCGACAGTTTTCTATAGACGGGTTTGTTGTTTTGTCTTGGGAGCAGTGGCGGCTCGTAGCTAAAATCAATGGGGGCCTGCTTCAGAAAATCACCCTATAGGCCTAATTTTTGTCACTGTTTTTTTCAGCTTTGCACACATACACACACACACGCACACACACAGCTCGCCAGTTATGCGTCAAATAGAAACCCTTATTACACCATCACATGAGGCTCGGTACTGCATGAGCGACAGTTCTTTTTCTACAGCTGCATTGCAATCTACTACTAATTTCAAACACCATATCACAGAAGCTTTGAAGCAAAAAGATTTTTATATTTTTTTCATAAACTTAGGATGGTTGTTGAGATTAACCTTATGTATTATACAAGGTGATCCATAATGATGGGACACATTTTAAATGCTTTTTTTACAAATATGAAAACGACACAGAAAAATGAATTTATTTATTACATAACTGATACTCAGTAGTTTAACATAATTCACACATAACTAACTCATTGCAAAACTGACACACTGATATCTAAGATCTGAATATTACATCCTTTAGATGTTCACCATCACGACTAAAACATTCAAGAGATCGATTTCTCATATCATGTAAAGTGTGGTTTAACACATCAATCGGAATACCTGTAACCTCTCTATGGATGCTTTGTTTAAGTTCTTCTCTTGAGTGGGGCCTGCCAGCGTATACTTAATTTTTTAGGTAACCCCACAGAAAAAAGTCCACTGGGATTAAATCAGTTGACCTGGATGGCCAATGGATATCACCGAATCTCGAAATATAAGGGTTACTAAATCAATACCTGAAAATAATTAAAATTGATGTAATATTCAAATCTTACACAACACGTTAAACTCCTAAATATCAGTTATGTAATAAATAAATTCACTTATCTGTGTTTTTGTTTGTTTACCCCTCCTCTTCCTCGGGATGGAGGTACGGCATGAATTCATGCCGTCAACCTAATTGAAATTAGGCTAGGGGAAGATGGCAGCCCATTTCGAACCAGTCTTGAGTTACTGGTAGCCCCACCACCAATAAGGCGGACTGCCACTGGTAGGTACCCAAGAGTCGTCTGACATGCTGGGTTAGCAACTTCACAATTGTAACCCGGTGAAGTACGGGAGGGCCACCTGTCTACCACATAAAGGTGCTGGCGTCCCGTTAAGTGCCTTGCCCAAGGACACAACAAGCAAGCTTGCCGGCTTGTTCTCCACACTGTCCCTTTTATATGCTGAGCGCCAAGCAGGGAAGCTGTGAATACCATTTTTAAAGTCTTTTGGTTTGACTCGACTTAGGGAATGAACCCCAGGCCTACCGACTACGAGGCGGACGCTCTAACCACTACACCATCGCGCCGGTCATCTGTGTCGTTTTCATATTTGTAGAAAAAAGCATTTAAAATGTGTCCCGTCATTATGGATCACCTGTATAATGTAACTACAAGTACAAGAAAAAAAAAATTAATTATTTATATCGAATGTCATCAATAAGATGGAGTGGGGACTGGGGGTGCTGCAGTTCCACAGTATCATACACGAGCCGCCCCTTCTCAGAAGTGTATTAAAAAATCCATAACTCATTTCTTGTGATGACCCTTTCTAAGATTTTGTCATCTGCTTCGAGCTGTTCAAAAATCTATTGACGCACATTCAGACGACGAGCTTTTTGCTCAGATTTCAAGAGCCGTCGAACCATTTTGGCACACACTATTCGCATGTCTAACTTTTCCACCCAGATGGTTCTGACCGTTTTTTTGGTAATCTCAAGTTCGTCAGCCATAATACAAATGGTTAGCAGGCGATCCATGTAAACCAACTGACGAGCCTTTTTGATGTTGACATTGGTCTTGGAAGCGGAAGACCTTCCTGTTTTTGGGTCATCCTACTCGTTCTCCCTGCCCGCCACAAATCGCTTGTGCCATTCAACCACTCTTGCTCTCGACATGCAAGAATCACCATAAGCCTCATGCAGCATCTTCAAAGTCTCCGCGCTATTTTTCCAAGTTAACACAAAATTTGATATTGATTGTTTGCTCAGTTGCCAATTTGCGAATTTCTAAAACACTGGTCGAATATTCAACAAAAGTTTAAACAAATTTTTGTTAACAAACAAATTTTCACCTTCACTTAACTCTCTCTAAAAATAAACACAACAATATTATTGTGTCAACACAGCTTTTGAACGTTAAACAGATATTATATCACTTTGTGAAAGCATTGATTCGTGGCGGTCTTTTGTATTGCGCAATCTTTGAGATCAGTCTCCTTTCTTCTTGGCCAGACCTCGTATCTTTGCTCAAGGCAAATTCTTTCTTCGTCTAAAACCTTACGCTGTATCTTTGCGTTTTCATGGAGTTTCTTCAAAAAGTCCCTGTCTTCGCTATACAAAGTTTTTCTTCGGCCCGCTCCAACCTATGCTTCACCCGACCGCGTGCTTTTCTTTTCTCAGCGTTACTTAGGTTACTATGTTGGAGCTATTTCACCGAGCGGCCAATTGCGCCATCACCGACTACCTCTCCTACAAGTCACCCTGATTCATCCTGCCCAGTTCTCTCACAAGCGTGCTCTTTGTCTTTCAACCACTTTTTCTATTTCAGGATTGGCCCGACATGTAGTGATCCTAACGCTCTCCAGGTTCTCCCGGAGAGAATTTGCGTCCACCCACCAGCTCACAGTGTCTTTATCCTCCTCCAGATAGGCTCTTTTAGCCTGCCCTCCCACCCCTTCTTAGAACCTGCTTTCCTTTAATATGGAGCTCACTTTTTCTGCTCCACGCTTTTGCTCTGACCTTCCTTTTTCTTGCCAAGGCGCCACTTTTGCTCATCTTACGATCTCGTGATTTGAACTGATAATTTTGTCCATTGTCCTTTCGGCAAAAGAGGGTCTGGCAACCTTGCCAACTGCTTTTGTGGCGCTGAAGCAACTCATTCCTATTCATCTGGCTCATTTTGTTTAAGTTTTTCTGCTGAATTCTGCACCATTTCGCTAGCTCTCTGCTGATTTCGGAAGCACCAACAAGTCAATTATTTCTCTTCTTATTTTATCTTCTTAGATTCTTGATTTGTCCTTGCCCTACTTTTCTGTCTTTCCTTCTTTTTCATACTCTTTGGCACATGTGGAAGGAACTATTTAGTCTCCTTCCTTTTTATCTGACTACCATGAGTCCCCGGTCACTCATTTTTGCGGGCAATGACACGGCCAAAAATCTAGCCAAACGAGACGCCCAGTGGCAGTCATCTACAGTCCCTTGTGGTTTTTCTTTTATTTCTCGAGTCCACTCATCTCTTTTCTTAATCTAAGGACGTACAGTCTAATCAAAATATTCTTTGACACACAAGTCTCTCAGAATCCATTGAGTAGCTCGTGCGTCCTCGTCACGCTCGTTGTGCTATCTCTTGTCTTTGCTGCAACGCACACAGCCTTCAAGTTAAACTCTTATCTTCCTGGAATCGGCAGAATTGAGAATTATTCCTGCTGTGCTTGCGATCGTCCGACTTAGGACACTTCTTATCTCGTTGTGCACTGTCTAGTCACCGACTCTGCGCCGCTCGCTCTTTGGCCTCTCCTTTTTGTAGCGACGTTTGCTCCAGACCTTGGAGAGTTGTCCGGCTTCTAGGGATAAATGGATTCCGCCATGCTCTCATCCCTTGAAAGGAGTTGGGAAGCAACAACATGTCATTGGGAAAGATACTTATCGAAATCCCTTCATCGAATGTGGCAGACAGATGGTGGGGCCAAGTAGTTTACCCGTCATGGTTGCTTAATCTGAGTAAAGACTAGCCATTAGACCATCAGCTCTTACGCATAAATAATTGCGTAACAAAAATAATGTTGTTAAATAGATAAAATCAGGTAAGCTGCTATCCAAAACAAACCATGTGTGGTCCTCTTTGAACCACGCATGATCTTATGATTTTTTATAAGCCATAACTGGTCTTCATTTGTTCATTGGTTGTTATTTTGTCTCTCGAAGAACATGATGTTCTGGAAAGCAACACCAAGAGGTGAGTTTAAATCTTTGCTTAGTTTGATTGATATGACTAGACTACAGCTGAAAGGAATGAGATATTGTACGAAAAACAAAACAACGTCGTTTCTTATCAATATAGGCTATAGTTGTGTTATTAAGTTTTTGTGGAGTTGTTTGCTTCATCTTGTTTTGTCATGCTTTTAAGAAATATAATTAGACTTCGTAGCTATCCTTGACAGTGGTGGGCACGTTATTTTTTTAAAAGTATTTGAATGATAGTTACCTCGCAAAAAATGTGACTATGTTACAGTTATCAATTTAAAAAAGTAACTAGATACAGATACTGTTTTAAATAAATTTTTATGCGAAAAATTTTTATACTACACTATAAGTTTTTGTTATTCCGCACACAGGTTCCACCTCAAATGATTGGTTCTGTGAGTGACGTAAGCAGGAATTTGTTGAGGGGAAGGGTCAGACGCGAAAATGACATTTTGCAAATTTCACGGGACCGTCGCAGTGAAGACCTTTATTTTTATGGAGGATCAATATTTTCAGTGATATATCAGGAGGCTTGTTTGTTACCGCAATCAGCATAAACAATGGAACGCCAGCATAAACAATGGAACACCAGCATAAACAATCAGCATAAACAATGGAGACACAAATAATGGAACACCTACTGCAATGTCCACTGCTCAAAACACCTTGCTCTCGTGACGATTTGAGCACCTTTAACGACACCGCAAAGAAATGCGTGAAATTGTGGCAATCAACCATCTGAAGATACGACACAGACAGACCGCAATCAGCATAATGGATAAAAATGACATTCAACGTTTTTCTAAGAGGAGGGTGCGCGTATTGGAGTCCCCCTCCGTATTCTACTGGGTCAGTGGATCTTGAATTTTTTTCAATGCCACACATTAAAAAAACTTGCTGTAGGCTACTTGCGACGCACCAGACAACACAAGGCCTTCACACCGAGGTTGCTGCCCGCAGTTCTGCAAGGTCCATATATTGATCCAGTTAAAAACTTTTTTTGAAGATCAACCTTTTTAAACAATTTCGTGTCGCACCATTCTTACTATTTATAATCACTCGTTTGAATTGATGTTTTTAAAGTATTTTTAATAATCATGCTGGTGGCGTAGCCTCTTTTTTAAGAAAAATTGTTGAAGTTTCCAGTACATATGAAGACAATAAAGAACAAACGGTTAAGAAAGTAGCACCAAGAAACAAGTCTTGATCTTCATATTTGAGTCCCCAGGAACTGTGGAACGATAAACTTAATAAATTATGAGAAAAGGCAGAACAAGTTGAGCATCTTTATGCATAATCAATTCTTGCAAATGTCTTACATGAATTATGGATAAAAAGGTTGGTTTTGAAGGGTATGTCAACTGTGATTGCCTTTTGAAAAGCGTATTTCCAATATCTGATCTGGGCTGCGTATCTAAAAGTATGGCGAGTAATTATAAGAGCCCTGTCTTCGACACAAAAACCATGTACAAAAATTATTTTTTCATACATGTAACCCTTCGCACAGCAAATTAAAATGGCAGACATTATTGGCCACCAAAATGCCAGTTCATATCAGAATTTTATTTGATAGATTAATGTAGCATACTGTAAATAAAACAACAAATATCAATGAATATTTCAACAAATTTATCTTTATAGTACTTCAGCGAAATTGCGCACTTTCATTAAAAAGATGATTTACAATCATTAAAACGTTTTAAAATGCTTTAATAGCCACCGACTCCAATTTATCTATTGATGCTGCGACACTGCTTTGATGATTCTCCAGAAGTCTTAGAACAATCGAATCAGTGCATGCGATAGTAATGGTGCTTAGTACATTACCTTGCAGATTTATTTTAATGTTGCAGGAGCCGGAAATACCTCCAGACTTGCAAATACGACAAAAGTTACTAAAACTCAACAGATTTTCTTCGTCAATTCGTGATTTTGTTCAAATGCAAACAATCTTGATGTCGTTTATCTCCAAGCTGCTTTGTTGGGACTTTTCAACATAACCGAAGCAAATTCTCCGAGAATTTGCTTGAATTTCTTACAAAATTTTCCAAGTTTTTACCAAACTGCAATATGAATAAACTGTAAACGAATATTTAATCAAAGCCCTGATTTGTCCTGATGACGTTCTGTTTTGCGCTTAGCTATTCTATAGCGCAGTAGCCATCAAACTTTTTTTGTTGAGACGCATTAAAAAAAGGCTTGCTGTACTTGCGATAATATGACAACACAAAACAATGAGGTTTTTGGTTGCCGTTCTGTAAGGTGTCGATAACTTTTATTTAGTTGAAGACCTTTGCTTTGGACAAATATTTTTTTAAGCACCCATTATCTGAACAAAACTCGAGTAAAAGAAAAACTCTCTTCGGAGACATGTTGTTTCTAAGCGCTTGCACTGAGATATTCGGAACGCAGACCTATTTTGAAGAAAAATTTTTGCAATGTCTACAGTAGTAGAAAACAATGACTTAGTACTTACATAATAGTTTTCCTTTTTCTAATGATCAATTGACCAGCACCTCTTTGTGACGTTTTTGAAATTAAAACCATGCGTATTGACGCACAGTTTAAGAACCACAGTAGCTTATCTGTTTGAGGCAATTACGATTATGTTAATAAATGTTTTTTCTATTGCTGGTATTTGTCTGTGTTAGTTAGGGAAACTTAACTATGTAAATTGGGAAATTAGTTTTGTGTTAGCATCAGCGAAATACTCGTCTTCTCATAAAAAAATCGTAGATTTAAAATATTATCTACTAGAAGTGCATCTAAACTTCCAACCAATTCTTGCCGCAACTCCGCCTTGAAATGAACGACTCGTTAATTAATACAGACTCATAGTTGATACTTTGCTTGAATAAACCTGAATTTTAACACGACAACGATTACAAGTCAATGCTTCATGAAATTATCGTATTGAGTAAACGGCTCATTAGTGCTTTAGTACAAGTAATGTAGAGAAATGTGGATGTTAGGAAGAAAGCCATGTTACGACTACAACGTTCTGTGGGCAAATATTGACGTTAGCATTAGGTTTTAAAAAAAAGCAAAATGAAACAGGAAGTCTTGCTGTAACAATTTGCTTTGAGAAATGTTCTAAAACAGTAGTGACGTCACAAAATATAAAACTCATGTTTATGCCAGACAAAAATTTGAATAAGTTGCTCAAAAGTGAGCCAAAACGCATTTATTTGCAAAAAAGGGTTGGTTGATAGTAGGGAATTCCCTTAGTAGTAGGGATTATTTAGCTTTTTTATCCGGTGTTGCCCCCTTAGCAGAAACTGCTAGATTCACCCCATTTCTCCTGCAATTATTCGCAATCCGTCTCTCCACTTGTCTCGATTCAGAACATCCTCTTTCAAACCAATCTTTTTTGTCTCCTCCTCCACTTGCTTCTTCGAGGTCTTCTTCGGTCGCCCTCGCTTTCTCTTGTCACTCACTTCAAGATCCAGAGCAACCCTCAAAACTCTATCGTCATCCCTCCTCAGCACATGTTGATACCATCTAACTCCATTCGCTGTTACCACATGGTCTATAGTTTCCTTTAATCCTGACATGTCCATCTGTTCTTCAGTCGTCTTTTTGTCAACAACTTTCTGACCGCATATGGCTCTCACCATAGCTCTCTACGTTCTCCTCAAAATTGCTTTTGCATTTTCTTTTAAACACCATACCTCGCTTCCATACAGTATCATTGATCTTGCGCAACAGCAATAAATTTTACCTTTCATCTTCAGAGGGAATCTATTTCCAAGCGATAACTCTCCACATTCCCTGAATCTTGCCCAAACGATTCTTACTCTTGCTGTAACTGCCGCTTCACAACCACCACTAGCATTTAATCTGTCTGCCAAATAACAAAATCATTTACTGTCTCCACTTCATCGCACAACTTCTCGATCGAATCTACCATTCCTTCCACTATTTCTTTGCATTTCAAGCAAAGAAAATGCATTGCCAACCTAGCGGTAACTCTCTTTGTTTTTGCACATCTGCCATGAACCCAGTTTCCACATTTTGTGCACAACACTGAATTGGTCATGACTCTCTTCCAACAAACTTTACATGGATCTATCTTACTTTTGGATAATTCTCTTTCTGACCCGCTTACCATCACTTTTGCTTTCCTGTGTTGACCTTTAAACCTTTACTTTTCAGTGCATTCTTCCAATTCCAAAATCTTCCCACTAAGTCTTCCATTGTTTCGCTTATGAAAGCAAGGTCATCAGCATACAGTAATTCATTAACCACATTCCTTCTTGCTTTTCTGTAATAACGTCCACAACTATTGCAAACAATAGTGGCGACAATGCAGATCCTTGACGTACACCAACGTTTACTTCAAATTCCTCTGAATATGCAGATGCCACCCTCACTCTTGTCTTTCGACCATCATGCAAGCTCATAACCGCCCGAACCATTACTTCTGATAGATTCTTTTTTCTCATGGCCCACTCCATCACTTTTCTTGGCACTCAATCAAAAGCTTTTTCAATGTCAACAAAACACGTATACAACTTCTTTTCCTTCTTTTGATATTCCTCCTGTATTCTCCTCACAATGAATATCGCATTCATCGTTTCTTTTGCTGGCATAAATCCAAATTGCATTTTATTCAAATTGACTAACGTTTGTATTTGCCTCTCTAGTACCCTTTCAACAATTTTCATGGCATTTCCTAGCAGTTTCACCCCTGTGTATCATCCACAGCTCATCACATCACCCTTTCCTTTAAAGATAGGCACAATCGCACTAATTTTCCACTCATCTGGCATTTTTCTACCATCCAATACACGCTGACACAGTTTTATCATCACTTTCACCCCAATTTCGCCACTTGATACTATCATCTCCACACTTACTTTGGATGGTCTAGCTGCCTTTCCTGATATTATTTTTTGTATTGTTTTCACAATTTCATTGCGAGCCACTTTTTCCACTGGTCCTTCTACTACATCAGTTTCCACCATGCGGTCTCACATTTTCTCTTCATTCATAATTTTTTCGACGTGTTCCTTCCAAATTTTGCCTTGTATTCTTCAATAAAACCCAATCGTCCGTCGCTTCCTCTTAGGCACCTTCCTCCTTTCACATCCTTTCCTTCCTTTTTCATTCTTTTAAGGAAGGAGAAAACACTATTAGAATTCTCATATAATTATTCAACTCCTGATTATCCTCCATTCTCATAGCTCTAGCAACAATTTTTCTCGTTTGATTTCTTAAACGTTTGTATTTATTCTTATTTTGTTCTGATAGCAACCTGCACAGCTCTTAAATACCACCTTCTTGGTTGCTACGGTATCCTTAACCTCTTCATTCTATCACTACATGTCTCCTCGATCTCTCCTAGACTTTTTTTCACACACTTCGTCACATGCCTTTAGAGCACCATCCTTGAAAGTTTTCCACAAGTCAGGTGCGTCTGTGCTTACTAGTTTTTCACTCTTTTTTCAAATTTTACTCTTGCTGGGTTTTCCTTCAACTTCCAAATCTTTCTTCTTATGATCCGTTGCTTTCTCACAACCTTTTTTAGAACCTTTTTATCCAAATCTACGACCACAAGCCTGTGCTAAAGTTCCCATGGAATTACTCTCACATCTCTTACATACTTTCTATATTTTTTCCCACAAGCACAAAATCAATTTCTGTTTCATATCAACAAGCACTATAAGTGATTTTTCTTTTGTCTGCCTCATAAAACAATGTGTTTGCCACCCATAGCTCTCTTTCATCACGGAACTCCAGGAATCTTCTTCCTTCTGCATTTCTTTTCTCAATACCATTTCCCCCGTGTACACCTTGAAAACCTTCAGCACATTTTTTACATGTCCGTTGAAATACCCAAAAAAACGATGATTTTACTAAAACTTCCAAATCCCACTCATTTGCCATTTCATCACAAAAACGGGCTTTCTATATGTCTGGCCTTACGCTTTGTAGCCCATACAGACGTACTGTTCGCATCACTTTTTTACCTAAAGTTAGCACAATTGTCATTACTCTGTAGCTTTTTCTTCTTACTTACACAGCGTTTCCAGATATTTCTTCTTTCACCAAAATTCCAACCCTTGCAAATCATGTATCATTTCCTGACCACCACAGTTTATACCTTTGTCCCGAAGTACCCCCAAAACGAGCTTCTCGGCCTTTCGATCTTACTTCCTGCACGCAGCACACATCAACTCTTCTCCCCCTGAGTTCTTCACAGACTTCTGCTTTCCTTCCACAAAGACTCCCCACATTTAATGTACCAAATCTTATCCCATGACACTCCGATTTAAACCCGGAGATTCTTCGCACTCCCTGCCCATTTAAGAGCTGCCGGGGATTGGGAGCCATTTGTTTATTCTTTCTGGTCATTTGGATTTGTTGGAGCAAAATTCTTCTACGGGGAGCATGCCCTTGCCTACCCCCAACCTTAGCTTTCTAACATGAGTGGTCCAACCAAGCAATGAACTGGCAACCCCATTATTAACAGTCAGACTGCAGTTGGTAAGTACCCAATAGTCGCCTCTTACGACATGCTGGGTAAACAGCTTCACTATTCTTTAAAACCGGTGATGTACGGTAAAGCCTAATCATTGCAATTTTAGATGCAAGATTTAGTGCTTAGAGGAGGGATTAACAACATGCGATTTGAAAAATTTTTATTGCAAACTTATTTTTATGTCTAAGAGCACTGGATTAGGGTGTTACTCACAGAACTGTATAAGCATGACCTACACATAGACAACACCGAATTGAGCCCTTTGCCCTCATTAATGTAGCATCCGTCATGTAAATATACAATCAATTCTTTTTGACAAGTACGCTTCTCGATGATTTTTCCACGTTAATGGTAACTGCTGTTGCCTATTTGTTACGAAAACTTTGAAGTTCGCTAAACTTTTCGATGCAAGGGCTGCAAAATTGTGGTTTCACGTTTGGCTGAGCATGAGCAGAAGTGAGTATGAAAATGTTGTACTAGTAGGACAACTTTTTTTAAGTGCAACAAGTTTGTTTAGGCTAGCCTATTTAACAGTAAGACTACTTTGATTAAGCCAGGGGCGTATCCAGAAATTTCTAAAGGGGGAAGGCCGCAATTTCAAACCTAGACAGTTAAAACTTTTGGTGGGACAAGCTTTTTCGCTTGTATCAGCCTATGCAGGGCTTCTCCTTCCAACCTGTGCGTTTTGCCACGTTTCACCATTTAATACTTTAATTTTCTTTATATTGGTGTATCTAGGCCTTCAGTAGTTTTCTGCGTTTGCTCAGTGCTGCAGTTTAACGCTACACTTTATTTATCTGGGACTCCAATAGTCCATATTACAAAAACGTCAAAACAAAACACATACACACAAGCAATCAATTACACCAATGCAGTTCCCTCCCGCTGAAAAAATCAACTGGGGCAACCAGCACTAGCTTAATAAATCTGTACAGTGGCATTTTATGTTAACTCCCGACAAATATATGAAAGAGGAATACAAAGTTGTGCTACATGTCTAGTACTTTCGAGGTATGATATTGGAGATGAGGGACTATAGGCAGCAGGCACAGGCCTACTTGACGAGCATTCTAAAAAGAATGCAACGAATTAGGATGCAAAAAACCAGGCACTTGCTCCGTCAGTTTTATCAAAAAGTATTAACATAGTAGACTGTTGTTTTGCCATAGCACGGCAGCGAGAGCAATTACACAAAACTCGTTTAGGCCCATACCCTTTTATTACTACAGTAGAGTGGTCACTAACATCACTATTAACTTAAAAGCACATTATTCTTGTGCGAAAGAATTATATGGTCTTGCATTACACGAATACGATACGTTAAGCTTATTAAAATACTGTTTTATTCAATTATGAATAAAAATATGAACTAAAACTGCTAAGCAACACCTATAATTTTACATTTTGGTGATCTTTCCATACGCTTGTGCTTTTAGTTTAGTCAACTATAGGCTGCTAAAGCACAATATCTTCAGATTGAAGTTTGTTCATGAGTTATGATGTTTTATGTAACTTGTGTACGAAACAGGGCTGTGGAGGCACAGCCAAAATCGCATGACTCCAACTCCGCCCTTAGGGTGTCCGAAAAGTTACCGTGCAGTAGAAAATATTTTTAACAATGGCTGGTTTTGTGACGCAATATTTAGGTGCTAGTATAAAAACAAGTTAGTCATTATAACAACTAGTCATTTATTATATATCCAAATCAATACCCTTATACATTAATGGTACTGGCAATTAAGCAGCGAGCATTCTTAGTTGAGCATCTGTTCCGTAATGGTAGAAAATGCACAAATACTGGGCAAAAAAGATTTTTCAAGCAATTTCTAGATGCAGAGGCGCCTCACAGTAATGCTGTGGGATGTTTGATAAAGAAATTTCGCCAAACTGGCGATGTAAAAGACGCTTATTGCACTGGCAGGCCTTCAACCACAAATGAGAAAGCTATAGAGATCCAAAAAATAATAGTAAAGAATCCAAAGCAGTCTGTAAGACAATTACAGGGCTTCCTCGATTATCGGTACCTCGTTTAACCGGCATTTAATTATCCGATCGCTCTATTTTGCTACAACATTTCAAAATTAGATTGCTTTTAACTAGATGTTGCAGGAATAGTTTCCGGAAAACTTTACTGTAAATCCCACAAAAAAAGCTAAAATGCTGTATTGTCGGCAAATTTTCTGTGGAAGAAAGCGCAATTAGTTCAGAAAGGGCTGAATGACGATTTCGTAGAACAATTTTCCGCGCTAAACATTAAATTGATGGCTGGTTTCATGCTGATGGGCCAGGTTATGAATATTTGGATGAGCAGGGAATAGTTTATTTTGTTTTAGTAGCAGAAGGGAACGAATGTGATGAAGAAAAGGATGCTTGCTGCTAAGCTGTAGCTTCTAGCCTAAGCTAACGCTCGGTTATACAGCAGCTTAGGCCCTCTGTACCTTTCACTAAAGTTCCTGTGATAAACTACTTGTTTAAAGTCCTTTTTTGAACAACTAGCTTGAACTATCATCAAATTATTCCATCTAAACCCTGCTGGGTTGTACGCTAAGTTTTTATATTAACTTCGGTAAATCGGCACCAACACTGCAGAACTTGCAACCGTGACTAGTTTGTTCATTTATTTCTATCCTAACATGCTAGTTTTCGTTAGCTACATCATAGTCATAAATTTGAGTACATAAATCTCACAAAATATTGAAGTTAATGGCTAATCGTGAGCTATAAAAAATTTATAAGTTTTTCGCAAAGAAATTTATTATACACTGATTCAGCAGGGGGGGGGCGTGCCCAGCGGCCCCCCCTGGATACGCCCCTGATTAAGCCTAAAGCCTATATAGAAAACATTTTGAAGGAAATTAACCTGATGAAACGGGAAACTCTCAAAACTATTGGATCATTATATAGTCTACCACCGATACCAATCTAAGTAAAGTGATGGTTTATTAACGGCACAAATCTGTAAAATGAAAGGACAAGGCGGCATATTAAGTTGATTTACAATTATACATTTTCGAAAGAAGATTGTCGGCCCAAGAGATTTGCGTCGTGCTAAGTCCAACGTGGGGTAGTTTTTGCCCCGAAAGTTTAAAGCATTATATCTTTTGAACTACACCACGTAGAAAAACGATTAAACCTGCAAACTAAAGAAGATTTTGTCTTATTTTGTATTTGTGTTTAACATGTTTCTGAAATTATTGCTTGTATTCAATACAAGAGAAAACAATTATCTGAAGGCAAGTCAAAATTTGATGGTTGCCCTTACTTCTCATAAACAAATATTTCTCATTCACTTTTCCACTCCTGACAGCAAGACAAATTTTAGGCCAGTTGCACTTGGCTGATCGCGTAATGTCAGCGAACTCTTGTAACCAATGAAGTCCAAGAATAAATCGCCGCTGAACAATTTATAGCATTTTAGTAGGCATCTGTAACATTATTTACTGGTTAAACAACTACGAAAGTTTAAATTTCGACCCGGGCAGTACCAATTTTTTAGAACTAAGTTTAATGTCTTTTTCACACGAAAGCGTTTTGTTGTCAAGAAACGGATTTGACGCAATTTAGATAACACCACAAAAGGCGCGAAAATTCCCTCGCTTGTTTGAAGTCAACAACATGAAACTGGTGTGCTCAGCTATTTCAAAATTCCTTGCGAGTTATTGTTCGCCTGCCTACATTTGCCTCTACCCCATGGCTGATATCATTGAGATATAGTTTATCAAACCGTTTCTATATTACGATGAGTATGACGTAGATTTTACAGCTTCTATTACGATGTGTATCACATAGGCTTCGCATAGTAATATGGCCGACTGCACTAAGGTCATGCGTGGATAATCCTTCGTTATAGTGTTTGTTTTTATTTAATGAATACAATAAAGTAAAACAAGATTGAGGTTGGAGACAAAATAATTTACTTTGTTTGATGATTAGACCAATACTAACTTTCTTCACTACAGAAATTATGAGTAAACTATAGTAGCTACTTTATATATGACTTTGTTGCAGGAATTTAACTTCTATGTACACTTTTGTAATTGCAATCCCCTCAACCAAATAACCATTCAATTGCAGACATCTCGATAGGAACTACTGTTGTTTTTTGTCGATGCGAATAGCAAATAATGCTGAAAAAGTTACTAGTGCTGTGAACACTTCTAATGAACATGCAATAGTATCAAAAGTTGTAGCTGACTTATATATCAGTCGGATGCAACGGCTAAATGCCGCGAAGTGCCAGTGCAATAAGCCAGAACAAGCAGCGATATAACTACAAATTTGAGACGAAAAGCTTTACTTCCAGTTATCAGCTTGAATTTGTCCTCACTGATTTGTCGACAGTGAGGAAATATAATTTTCGGCAAGACCACTACGTGTGTGGGTTCCAAGCCATAGTCGTTGTTATACAGTACTTTATAATACAGTTTAGAGTAGAAATAACTTGCATGTAGTCATATGTGGACGAAAACCTTGTATTTCTACATGTTCGACGGAGGAAACTTTAACTTTTACAAATTAGCTACCCACTTTATGCTGCGTAAGTTTAAAAAACACATAGAGCTCTTTACTGGTAGATATGTCTACTCAATTGAGTAGACGTAAACATGTCTACTCAATTGATTTAATTTTGCAAAAATATCACAGAGATACCCCAACTGAGTCAGGAAAACTTCATCCTCAAAGGTAGTAGCAAATGCATGGTTTTCTTTTCTTAAAAATATGAAGATTTCGTTTCTCAATTTGTACACACGTAAGAGAACTTTGCCTTTGGAAAGCCACCTTGCACTGCAATAAGTTGTTGTGGTCTGCTCCTAATTCATCGCAAAGACGTTGGAAAAGCCGAGCTTTAAGCGGCCTTGCTTTAATAAAGTTCACAGTTTTGGCAACAACTTCAAGCACTCCACTAAGGTGATCACGGAGCTGCTGCGAAGCCAACGCCACACGGTGTATTAAGCAGTGGGTCCATTTTGCGTTGACGGCAACGCCCTGCACTAACGTTTGCAGCTCGCCAAAACGACCAGACATAGCTCGAGCTCCATCAGCGCATAAACCAACGCAGTATTTCCACTCGAAGTTATTTTCCAGAAAAAAATTGTTCAGTATTGCAAACAATTCATGTGCTTTGCAATTTGAAAAAATGTTGATTTGAAAATTTGAAAAAAATTGACTTCACAGTATAAGCTGCTATTGCTAGCTTCTAGCCTTTTAAAACTCTCACCGTATCACTAGTATTTGGGTTTTAGTAAAGAGAAATGATTGTCAAACATGATAAATCGGCAATTTTACATTAATTCAATGTAGTTATAGTATTGATTTTCTGTCATTAACTTCTGCTGATTGGCATTTATTAGCTTCCTGCAGGTGGTCACCGCCGAAACATTCTGTTTGGGAAGGCCTACCCAGCCAGCAAAATCTGCCATACTTACGTTGATTCAATGTCTGGTAACACTGAATCAACGCAAAAATGACGGATTTGAGGAAATTTTGTTAGCTGGGTAACTTTCAAATGCAAAAAGTTAGCATTTTTTGTCAAAATCACCGTCTGATGCTGTTGAATATGATGATACAAATTCTTTGACTGGTTTTCATATGGCTGTATTTAGATAAGGCAAATCGCAAATCAGAGGAGACAAAATTTCAGAGCAAACAGACTACTATGCACTGCGGAACAGAAAGTTGTATTTATCAAAGCAGAGAAAGTGTGGTATTGGTAGGCAGAGAGGAGTAGACTAGATTCAAAATATTGTATTTTTCTTGTGCTCATACTTCTCATTAATGTTCAAAACAAAATTCCTCTTTCCTAATGATAACATTTATTGTGTCCTTTCGAGACCAAATGGCTGCTAGAGACAAAAATATATCTTCAATTCTTCAAAGTGAACTTAACCCTAGTGATAGCGATGATGATGACGAAAGTGCAGCATCATCTGAAGGCGAGTATATACCTTCTGATGAGTCAGATTCGACAGAGGAATATATTGAATAGAATCTTCGTTATATACAAGAAGAAGGTGAACCAGACGATAAAGAATTGCTGAATGAAAAAAAATGCCTACGCGCCATTCATCAGGATAGATACACTGTCAGAGATGGAACAATATGGGAGACAGCTGATCCAAAAAGACATAGGACACAGTAATACAACATTACAACATTGTGCACTGTCGAGCTGGATTAAAAAATATACCCCGCGTTCCAACAGAAGTTGTACTAGCTTTCCGTTTACATTTGTCTGGTTACATTTTAAAAAAGACTCCTACATACCAATGTAACAGAAATATTGGCTTATGTTGGACTGGTTGTGGTTGCTGGTCATTTGAAACAAAACCATTTATTTATTGAAACAATGTGGATCACCTCTTTTCCAGGCCACTATGACAAGATACAAATTCAAAGCATTAACTTAATTTATCTGATTTGACGACAAATTCACACGCTCTGCTCGAAGAGCTGACGACAAGCTTGCCCCTATCCGAGAGGTGTTTGAGGAGATGAACAAACTATTCTTGCGCTACTATACTTCACATGAATACCTCACAGTGAACGAACAGTTGGTGCCTTTTCGGGGTCGCTGTCCCTTCAAGCATTATTTGCCGAGCAAACCGGATAAATACGGAATAAAATTTTTATGGATATGTGGCTCCAGCATATTCTATCCTTTGACAGCCAAACCGTTTTTGGGAAAACAAGGAAATGTTCCAAAACGTGGTCTCGCTCAAGATGCTGTCTTTGATTTATCCACGCCATTTAACAATAATGGAAGAAACATTATCACAGATGATTACTTCACGGATTTGTTCCTTGAGATCAATCTCCTGCAAAATGGATTTACTCTTGTTGGAAGTGTAAGAAAGAATAAGACAATTGTTCCTGCAAACTTTCTTCAATCTAGTAGGCGTGAAGTATACTCATCTACTTTTAGCTTTCAAAGGAATATGACATTTATGTCTGACCTATCAAAAAAGAATAAGGCTGTGCTTATTCTTTCAAGCATGCACCTTGACTTAGAAATTACCAATGAGGATATCAGGCAACCTGAAATTAATCTTTTAGGTAATTAAACTAAAGGTGGAGTGGATTCTCTGGATCAGCTCATTCACTCGAACATGTCAAAAAAAGCAGGCGTTGGCCACTGTGCTTTTTCAAAATCTTCTTGATGTTGCTGGTGTAGCAGCTTTTGTTTTGTGGACTCTTAAGCACCCGAATTGGAAAGCGGGCAATTCACACAAGCGCACACTTTTCCTTCAAAAGCTTACAAATCAGCTTGTTGAGAATATAATACAAAGGCGAATTACAAGAGGAAGACTTAGTCAAGCAGCAAAGCATCCACTCCAGCTGATTGGTTATTTCTTGAGGCAGGAAGTAGGCTGACAAACCACAACTATTCGCGCTCCAAAAAGAAAAAGATGTCACATCTGCCCAAGAAATATCGACAGAAAAACCCTGGATGTGTGCAGCCAGTCCAATTAAAACGTTTGTGCAGTACATTCTGACTGTCAAAACTACAGTATGCAAAAATTGCAAGTAACTTGATCTTTAATAGGACTTTTTGATTTTCACTTTCTGTGTTGTTTAACGCAAGACAGAAATAAAAACATTGACCCTCTTTAGCAGGTGCCAGATCGTTAAATCATAGGCTACTTTGCGTTCTCAATGGAAATATGTTGTGATTTTTCCAATTTTGTGAAATACGTTTCTTTTACTTTTCTGATGCCCGTGAGCTTCAGGAAAACGTTTGCATAACTAATTTTCAGCATTTTAAGCACCCACCCATCCGTACATTTTTTCAGTGTATTGTTTCTTTTGTGCATAATAATCAATTTTTAAGTTTTGTGCCCCCCTTTCCTTCTTGTGCTGACGTAATATGTAAATGTTCCCCAAATTCCTGCTTCTGCCATTTTTGTATTTTGACATTTGTAATATCGACACTACTGATATTATTGATGAATAAATCACAAAACCCCTCAATACCTTATCATTAAAGAGAAAAAACAGAGTGGGTTCAAATTTGACCCCAATTAGGTTTTGTGTTATAAAAAGTTATTAGTGTTTGAGGGTTAAAAGACGCAAGCTGTTCCTTGGCAGGTGTGTGCAAAAAATTTGAAAATAAGACCGACTGCTTATTCATTTCTGATAACTTATCGAGCGAAAAATTCACGTGGTTTTCCAGATAAATTGTTGTGGTTTGTTGTTAAGTGGCGTTTTAGTTTACTAGGTAGCATACATTTCGCAGCTAAAACTTTGCAACAAATAACACATTGCGGATGCTTGTCTCTGCGGAAAGTGTTATTTTCCACAATCGTATGGTTGCTATAAAAAATATTTACAAGTTGTAAAATTGTAATAAGTTGTTTACAACTTTCGCACTGTAGCTATTAAGCCGCTAACAAGCTACTGCTAACCGCGCACTGTAATTTTTTGTAAAGAAAGCAGCGAATATATCGCCTTCTCGTATAATACGGTATATGACCCACTAGCAGTACATTACAGCGGAGGTCACCAAACAGCAGTTAGGCTGCTAGTGTCCTACACTGTTGTTTTGTCAAGGAAATAGCTCTGTCTAGGCAGGCGACACGAACAGAGAAAGCAAACAGATAATTCTACCCAAGCTTGTGCCAGGCAGTTCTTTTCTCATTCAGGTAGTTCCAAGGTGAATTTAGAAATCCATAAATATTATAAAGAAAATTCAACCAACCTTCTTTATTTTGGAATCTTAGCAGCATGAGAGCTGATTCGACAAATCCATAGTGGAAAAGAAAACTGTATTAAAATGGAAAGCTTTAAATGCAGTGAAAGCTTTTAATACATAATAATAATATTAAAGTGAAATTTTGATTAAAATGGAAAGCTTAAATAATTTTAATTAAAATGGAAAGCTTTTAATACATAATAATATTAAAATGGAATTTTGATCAAAATGGAAAGCTTTTAACACCAACATCCGGGCAAGAATTGAGAATAGAATATAATTACAATTTTCCATAATCAAATAGAATACGCAGAAAAGCTCTCTGTTTCTTAATTATCTTCTCAAAGGTGGACAAAAATGTTCGCCGAATTTTTACTTCACTCAGGTTTGTGAAATCGAACGGGCAATTGTTTCAAACTGTATTGCGTTGTGACGTGTAACTACGTAATCCGTTTACGAGCAACTCTTCCAGATTGCATTTTTCCGTTACAGAATTTCGAGGTTCAGAGCGGACTTGACAACGACAAATGCAGCAACTTTCACGGTGCCCCTGGCAATGTCTCACGTTGCATCAGGGGGCCGCGGCACCCAGTTTGGGAAACGCTGCTGCATATATTTACACGCGGGCATTTATTTATTGAAGCATCGCACAGAACGAGCTTCCGAATATTTGACAATTCGTTACTGCGTGACATTTTTCCTGAAAACTACAAAAAAATAATCATACTTTTATATACAGGTCCGCCAAAAAGACCTGACACATTTAAAAATTTAATAGAAATCAAACGCGTTGACGAAAATAATTGATGTTTACATTTTTGGAAAGCGTATAGCATGCCATTTTGTGCGGTGTCCAAAAAACAATCTACAATGCATTTGTGACGTCATAATGGTTGATTTTTAAAATAATGTAATTTTTTAAATTGTGCTTTATTTGCTAAAATGAAGTGGTTGGGCTCACACCGTTCTTTCGTTATGGAAACTTTTTTTACGAACAGTGGATCAATAGCACTGGATCGTGTCTTCCAAGCTTGAAGTGCGTACGAAATAATCTTTGAGTTGCAGTTATTGATCCACTGTTCGTAAAAAAAGTTTCCATAACGAAAGAACGGTGTGAGCCCAACTTAACATAACTTGCAATCGCCTAAAGTCTTGCAATAGCTTCTTAGAATGTCATATTGCTGGAGTAGTGCAGTGTAAAGGTGTGCAACCTGCTGCATGACACATCAAATTTTGTTGCCGGTGGAAGGGTGCAAATGCCTAATATCGTGCTTTGAAAATGATGATCTCTGAAAAAGAAGGTCATATTCTTATATGGACAGAAAATGCGTCAATTCAAACTAAGAATTGGGTAGTGGCTCTTTCAATGATGGCTTCTATTGTTTTTGGTTCAAATACGGCAAGTGCGATCTTAATGCAATATTAAATTAGATATATGGAAGTTTTTACAAGTGTTTTGCCTGGTCGCACAAAATGCTCTGGCGGGCTGCATGCGGCCCGCGGGCCGTAGTTTGCCCACCTCTGATTTAGACCGAATTTAGGAGATGGTCATCTGACGTAAAAAACAGTTCTCAAAAAATGGGCTATCAAGTGCTTTGTGAGGAGAAAGAAATCTTAATTTGGGCCAGATCAGAGGAAATATTTATTAAAAAGAGATCATTGCACTTGCCACTGAAGGAAGGGGGGTCATGACAGCAAATTTAAGACAAAATTGTAGCTTTTTAGGCCTTTACTTTTTTGACCATATACAACTTTACCTACCAAATGCGTGTTTGTCAAAAATGCGAAAAATGGGGTGATTTACAAGGCCGAAGTTTTTTCATACAAATTTTAACCCTTTCTTGCACACCCAATTTTACCTTCCGAAGCAGCAACAAATCTTTGGGTACCATTCCCATCATAAAATTCAAAGTTTTTCAGCATTTTTTAGAGTAATTAGACGAAATATCAATTTAGTCTCGGCTTTATATAAAGGAATGAAACGAGTCTTCTAGTTGGAATACATCGATTGTGTGGCAGCGCTTCAAGACTTCAAGAGTAGTTTGCAGCCCTCACCAACTTGACATCTGCAGTAATTAACAACCATAAGTATAATTTTATTTTCAAGAACAAACCATGAAAAGAAATTAAATTCAAGTTGATGACATAAGAGCACAAGTGCCATTAATAAGAACACTTCTTGAGCCAACATCATCGCTAACCCACGGCGGGTGCAAGTAAACAAGAGTTTTGTAAATAACCTCAGTTTCTGAACAAACGTAATTGCTGATTGTGTACGAAGTGCAAGGACGGATGTGAAACGTTTGGTATAAATGGTTGTCTGAAAAACGCAAATCTTAAATTGAATAATAACCAAAGTGGTTCAAGACAGAATGAAAATAATTTAAACCGGTAGCCTACAGTATAAGAATTTCACAAAATTTGTGCTTATCAAAAAAAGGAATAGATAGGGATTGTTTTCGGAAGAGAAAAGTAGTCGTGATCTTTCACTAAGAAAGAAACAAGGCAAATCTTTTAAATGGAAGCTCTAAACTCAAATTTATATATGGGTGCTGATAAATCATGACAAAACTTGAAAAGCCTTTAGTATTAGCATAAAGAACATTACACAGTCCAGCAAGTTAATAACAGTAAATCTCATTACTTTTTTGCTTTATCATATATAACCGTACTGACTAACGAAAAATGGCAGTGGATCAGATGGGTATTGAGCCCTTCTTTGAAGATTTGCTCGACAATGATTTACATAGACTATGCAAGTGGTCACTAAGGTAAGGAGAAACCAATGTCACCATCAATTCATTTTAAAACCACTACTTCATGAGGGTTAAACCAAGGAAAGAAAAAGTTCCCGGATAAACTGGTTTTTAACATATTGGAAACACGTTTTTAATCCTCTGGGTCGGATTTACACTATTTTGTATGGGCAGCAACTGATCTGTCTTTTTCAGTTCCTCCTTTCCCCGCTTTTTGACTGATTTTTTTGAGACAGCTGCTTGAAACCAACATAGGTTTGTCCAAAGTCTTATTTGTCAGTAAATATCCCACGCACTGGCCTTTGTGTTAGAGAACATGGGAAGCCCCTGACAAAAAAGCGCCTCCAACTTCCTCCAGTGCAATTACAGAATTCCTTACCCTTTTTTCTAATAACGGCCTTGACCGAGATTGCCTGAAAATTTCTATCGTGAAGACTACCTGGATCGTGGACTAATTCATATACAGCACTTCTGTTATTTCTATCAGCTGCTTCGTAGACGATCACTTGAGTCAAAGGTCCTTCGCATGGGTTCAAAAATCCTCCAGCTGTACTTCGTTTACGAATAATATGACGTGAAGATAATGTTGATGAGAAGGAGGACGATGATGAGGAAGATGATGATATTTTGATACTGCTTTCTATAGAAGAAAGAAGAACTGAAAATATACTGAAAGATCAAGATGGTTCGAGCGATTAGTCGATTTTCAACAGCAATAGTATCAAAATTGTATTTAAACCACAATAATGTTCATTTATGTATTTAGCCCCATTTTTTTGTTTGTTTTATTATGTTTTCATCGTTACAATTTGTTAATTCCACCTACAAGTGCGCTTATATTTGATGGAATATCAGATAGCTATTAAACTTTTTGAAAAATGCAAGTAGTTAATCTCGCACGCTACAGCGCGTTTAAATTTGTAAGTGCACTTCTAAGTGAGCTTAACGAATCGTAACGATGAACAGACAATACAACAAACGAAGCATACGATTTGTTAATTATTGCTGATTACAGCAGAAAAAAATTTGTTCCAATGGCAAATTTATTTTTGTTCGGCATTTTTACGATTGAGTGCTTTTTACAACCGCCTGATGAGACCCAATCAGATCAAAACCGGTTGCGGATTATTGTCATGATAGGTTAATAGATTGCTGTATGGTACCGTATGATGTTGGTGATCTCTTTTTGAGCAAAATTTTCTATTTTACCTTACTGTGATGCTGGAGGAAGATTCCTCTTAATAGGAGATCGCCTTGAAAATTGCTACATAGCAACCTAGCAACCCGTATATAGTAATTGTCGCTGTAGACAAAGCTTTAGTTATTTTGTTTTTTGTTCATGCTGTTTTTATCCTTCGGTCACGGGAAAGCTTTTGTAGTTTGGCATAAAACATCATTGTGTTTACACCGGCTTCGCAGTTACTAGTATGTGAGCATAGCGAATTTCTATCATAACATAGCAACGAAGGAGAATTTGCTGTAAAGAGCTTTTCCCGACAACACAATAAAGCAAAGCTCATGCGTGCATTGAACTCACATTCTCACGATCACGAGCCAGCGCTTCGTTGCGCTGAGCATATCTGCCGACAAACTATTGACAGAACTCAATTTAAGTGAAAAACGTGATCGTGAAATTGTGAAATAACTTTACCAGCTTCGAGTCAACAGACGCCACTACAATCTTTCGACGCAGTTAGCGGGAACCATATTTTGAACTCTAAACACAACCTTGTAATCATTCAGTGGTTCCTAACGGCATTTGGCTTCTGTACAGAGTTGGGCCGGACAGAATTATACCGTTGATTGCTTTTAAACCTACAGGCATTTTTTCTCGGTTTAATTCAAAAACCGCGGGTATCACAGAAAGGGGAATAATACGCCCACAGATAGGCCTGTGCTATTGTAAAATGTGACACTGTGGTAATTTGTTTCCAAAACATAAAAAATGATCTCCACTTTTATTGGTTGTTGCTGAAAGTTAGGTTTTGGAATTTCAGGGCGACAGTTTTTGATCCCGACCCATGAGTCACTTGGGTGCTACTGCCGAAAGTAAATCGTGATGCAATATGTTCTGGTCGAAGAATATAGCCTAACTTCAAGAACCCACCGTTGATAGTGCGCTGTGCAGTTGCTGAAGTGTGGGACTGACTCTGCGATTCTTCGGACAAATTGCGTTTTGCTACGTCTTCCGATTTCATTTCTACGAGTGTGAATTGGCGAAAAAGGCATGAATTCTGTTCGACTAGTTTCTGGAGTTTTTCCCGGTTTTTCTTCATAGCAATGCAAATATGCATACGCTTAAATTCTTTGTGATCACACATTTCTGCTGTTATGGGTTCCGTCTGTTTATATAACAGTTTTCGTAAATCTTACCGCACATTTGATATTGATTCAAACTTGAAAAACAAGCGCTTTCAATTTAGTTGTCTTATAGGCTTGTTGCATTTAGGCTTGACATTTTGTTGCTTGGCTGAGGATTCCGGTAACGACTGTCACATACACACTACACCAGCAAAGGCACTTTATGTTCAGAGGACTTTTGTATTGCATTTTTATTTTTCATGCACGAAAAGCATCAATAGTGGCGCTAAGGATAGAGCAATTGGGTAGATGTGCTATTGAGTTTCCATGTAACAGGCGCGATGGTGTTGTGATTAGAACATCCGCTTCATAGTCGGTAGACTAGGGTTCTAATTCTTTATGCAATCATCCCAAAAGACTTAAAAAAATAGTATTCGCAGCTTCCTTGATAGGCACTTAGCAAGAAAGAGTCGTTGTGGAGAAAAAGCCGGTAGGTTTTCTGGTTGTGCTCTTGGATAAGAGACCTAATGGGATTCTTATATCTTTATGTGACAGACAGGTGGCGGGGCCAAGCAGTCTACCGGTCGCTGTGGTCCAGTAAGAGAAAGATTGCATTTCGAGCATGTGCTCCGTGCTCATAAGAGTTTTTCCACTTTCAACTTTCCGCTTGCAGTGCTTGAAGCGCGGTGTTGTCTTCAATAAATTTATTACTTATTAGAATTTGCCACGTAAGAGAAAATTGTTGCAGAATGCCTTTCCCTAAGGCACAACAACATAGTCATGGAACGTACAATCATTCAATAGCAGTCGTCATCTAAGCGCTGCACTGACTACTCTCTCTATAGCGTTGCTGATTAACTACAATCTGATGGAAAATAAGCCAAATCTAGGGCAGTGGCAGATCCAGGAAGAATGAGGAAAAGGCATTCCCACCAGTCTTTCCAAGTCATGCTTTCGCACTTAAAAAATGAATGTTAAATAGTTAGTATTGGTTTAAATCATAGGTTTTACTTTTAACATCAACTCAGGGGGAATCTAGAGTAAATGGAAAGTGCAGCCCACAATCAGCTATTCAAATATAAATTTTTGCTTAACTTAACAATTATTTCATGCCTTAGTAGGCTTTCTAGGTCGTGAGTTTGTACGCATCTCCATCAAACAACAGATCGAAAATGTGCATAGTTTCCTTTTCCTGCAACCATTCTTTCGAATACATGTTTTTGTTTCATTTAAAAGCAACGAATAACTGCCGTCTTTCCCGATAATTTTTCCCTCGTTTTCCCTACTAACAGCCGCAAGTTTGCATGCATCCACCTTCCCGTCAGAAGCCACGGGTATATAGTAATGCGCGATAAAACGAGCCAAAGGGAACCTAATTCTCAGAAAGTCAACAATTATTTTTCTCGAACTGCATTAAGCTTGTAAACCCTAGCTGATTAGCCTATCCTTCTTTTTCGTTCCATCATACAAGTATGAGCTGACTATAACTTTTGCTTTATGAATAGGCTTCTTTAAGTCGGTTTTCTTGAGTAATAATAGTAGTCCTCTGGATCATATCTTTTTAAAAATAATTTAATTACATGAGACCAGGCTTATTTATTTTTGCTTTGTTTTTCACAAAAACTACTGTCCAGAAAGTTAAGGTTTTAGACTAGTAAACAAGCTTATTTCCTGTATTGTGCCTTATTTCTAAAAACGCAGTGTCTTAATTTTTCTTTATGTCTTTCTACCTCGAAGATCGAGGTATCTAACGTTATTGAGTTGAATTAATTTTTTGGCCGCAAATTGAGGAAATTAAATCAGCACAGCACAATGCAACTTTCGATTTTGTGAACTTTCGTGTTTATACGTGTCAAAATAAGGTAGCCTATACATATCTGTTTCATTTCGGTGAGACATTGCGTTTGTTGGTTCTGCTAAATATTAGAGAGGCTTAAACCCACTCACTTACTGCGCAACAGCAACTTTTGTAGCACTTCATTGCAATATGCAAATAATTCATTCCCGATCCCCAAAATTTCTGGATCCGCAACTGCACTAGGGTGATTTTCGGTAAAAAGCAAGAACCATGATATTTCATTGTAAGCAGTATTTACAAACAAGAAAATGCACAAGCGCAATTTCACGTTCAAATGATCGAGTCAAAATAAACCTTTCACAGGAGGAAGAACCAACTCACCGAAACAGGCTGAAATTTCCATGATTTGCTTTTGTCTTTGAGTGATTTTATGGAAATCGAAAGCGAGGGAAGAACCAACAAAAAGACGAGAAAGAGTTTTTGCTGAAACAAAAATATTTTCTTTAATTCCTGCAAAATTGGAAGGTCTATATTTTTGGATTTGGAGTTTTGCCCCTAACTATTAAGAACGGCTTTTCAAGCGGCCATTACACCAGTAAGTAATTTTTGTAGTAGATTAATCTACGACTAGTAAAAAAGTTAAGAAGAGTAAACACATAAGCTTCCATTAGCCTGAGTGGGTCCACGTTTTATAATTGCGAGGCCAACAAAAGCAGAGGAATCCGCTGACTTAAAAGATAAAAGCGACATTTTTAATTTATATCTTTCGTCTTAATTAGAGTATCCCAGGCAGTGGCTTGGGTTTCAATCCTTTAGTTTAATAGCTTTTCAGTGATATGCTAACATGCTAACTTTATTTACTGTATAACTTAGTCATTGCTTATGACATCCTTCCAGAAATTTTTGCAAAAACTACTAAGTAGCAACTAAGTACCATTGTTTTGCTTCTTTGTTTTTGAATACAGTAAAATCAATTTATAAATTATCTTCCTGAAAAGAAACCAGCATTAGTTTAAACATTGGGGTTAATCATGTCTGCTTGACAGACATTATCTAAATCTGCTTCACCAAGCGACTACTTGAACTTGAACCTTTTGCTAAAACTAAAAGAAATTCTAAAATTTGCTGCAATAAATCAATAGCTTAACATCAATGGTCCTTATCAACGAGTCTAAGAGGCTTATTTGGTAGAGGTGCCCTCGTCATCATACCACTTTCAAATGTCTATCAAAAGTTTGTATTGTTCATTGAGTACTCACAAGAACCCTCCCTTTGAGAGCGACCAAGGTGTGCGCATTCTTTTAACTTTTTCGCATCACTTTAGTAGCTTTTCATAACAAACATGATGACGCCAAAGGAACTTTCAAACAAAAAGTTGACTCCAGTATGGTAAGGACCATTACGGTTACCAGCACCAAGAGTTAACAGGCAAACACGATCAATTCTTCTTTCCTCCAAACATAAGCGAATATTTTGATCAAAAAATGATGGAAATAATATTTTTACTCTTTAAACTCTTTCTCCGAGTCAATATTAAAAGTTTTTGCTCAAACCTATCGATATATCCTTTGCGCACCGATAAATGCATAGAATTCAGCTTATCGATCAATGGCGCATAACTAATGAAAAGACGACAGGACTGAACTCGCTGCAAGCTCAAAATCTCCTTGAAATCCAAACAAAGAAACGATTTTCAGACCAGATGCCCAACTTTTTTCCAGTACTATAGACCACTGTCAGTTAAACCCAAAGTGAGAGTTTGAACTAGGCTACTCCCTATATAGGTTACGGCTTAAGCACGAAATTCCTATTAAGTAATTCGGTAGTTATTTTTTTTAGTATTTTAGCATTAATGGCACTTTCTTCATTATACTATAGAAATTTGTTTTTATTTTTAAACTATCTTCCACCTTATTTTTACGTCTTTCATTGACGTACAATTACGATTACAGCGTAGGTCTAAAAGATGCTGACGTATTTTTGGAGTTATCATTTCTTCATGGCGTGTGCGTGCTTGCGTACTTCCTTTACCAGCATTGCCTTTCTACAGTATGATATAAAAAGAAAGTATAAATAGCAATGCAAAGCCCTATTGTTAGAAATGGACTACAGGTAAAAGCATATGCACGCCATCTCCTTTTTAGACTAATTTTGTAAATCATGCAAATACAATCAGAATTTTTTTGAATGGCGATAGGTGGGAGGAGTCGGTAGAGTGGTTGGGGGGATGCGCAAATGATGAAATAAAATTTCAATTTTACTTTGATTTTGTGGCAGGCGTGGCGCGGAAAATTCTTTGTTTCTCTATATAGTTTTACAAAAAATGTTTTACTCTACGCCTGCAATCCACATCTAATGGAAACCAGCCTATACTCTAGTATTGATTGTTGTGATAATTTATGCTCCTAATTTTTGCTGTTGCACCATGAGTACCGAACAACGAATCAACTTGAAATTTCTTTTTCGAATCGCAGAAACTCCAACAGAAGTGCTGATATTATTGCAGGATAGGTAGGAGTGACACAATATCGAGAGCTCGGGATTTTGAGTGGCACAAGAGTTTAAGAAGGGAAGGAAGGAGGTAAAAGTTGACCCCAGAAGTGGTAGACCTTCCACAAGCAGGACTGAGGAAAATGTCAAGCGTGTCAGTCAGAAGGTCCAGAGAGATTGCCGCCTGTTGGAATGTCTGCAAATGAGTAGGACATGAAGTGCAAGAGAGTTTGAACAATCGTAACGGAGGATACGGGAACAAGGAAGATCCATGCAATAATGGTTTCAAGGTTGCAAAGGTTGAACACAAGTGGATGAGGAGCAAAAGGAGCTGCTTGTTCAGGAGTGTCAAGACATCCTGGAACAACTCAAAACCGAACCAATCGTGCTTGGGAGAATAATCACAAATGAAGCGTCGCAAACTTTTGAGTATGATCCACTTACCAAGCACCAGAGCTTTAAGTGGAAGAATACGGTGTCACCGAGAACAAAGGCAGCAAGGATGTCCAAGTCCTTCATTTGGCGATAGCTTGTAAAAAGAGCCAGACGAAAACGTTAAACTTTTTACTCACTGCTTTAAAAGAGTGCCATGAATCCGCCCTTTAAAGCTTTATTGAAAGATTTTGAAAATTCTGTACCACGAAACTACTGCTTAAGCAATAGATAGGCTACAATGTTGCATTCTCTGGTCGTACATTTGTATTATTAAGCAAAGAAGTAGCGGAATATTTCAGACACGTTTGACTTGCTACACTATATATGAATTTCTATAAATATTTCTTTAAAAAATTGATTTTCTAAACGTCATAGACCAGAAACTTATCCAGCACAATTTACGATCAACTTTTAGCAACCAGGAAAAATAGGCCTACTGTATGTAATTGCACTGGTCAATCCAATCGCTCTTTGACAAATCAAAGCTGTGATGTATTTTGTGGCAAAACCACATAACATCCCATCCCACAGAAGAGAGTAAATGCAATGCACACACCGTATCACTCTTCATCAGGCCTGCCAAATCTCCCCATTTGGAAACTTTCTCCCCATCTCCCGATTTCGCTCAAAATTTTCCATTTTTCGAAAAAAATATTATCAAGTTTAAAGCTATTTTGTATTACTGTAGTGAGTTTTTTTTTGGATACTTTTTGGCTCTCTACATTGTGTTGTAAAAAAACTGATATCGATTTAAACCAAATGAGCATTCATTGTTTACCATTGCATGAAACGCAAAAATAGCCTTTAGTGTCGGCGACATCTTCACCACTTCGTTTAATGCATTGTGGTGTTTTAAAATGGCTTGTTTCAGAGGAAAGCGCGTTGGAAGTCATTAGCTGAATAAAGCATCAATAAATCAGTTACCGGTAGCAAAAAAGAAAAAGTATTCCAGAAATTTAAACCTAAGTGGCTGAAAGATTATCCATTTGGTTCCAGAAGTCATCACTGTGACGAGTTTGTTAAATCTTGTTTTTGTGAGATAGACAGTTATGTAGCAGGAGGTGGAAAAGCTAACGAAACATATCATATCAAAAAATCGCAAAAAGAATTATGTAGCTACTTGTGAGACCCAGAGAATTGTTTTTTTTTGCGAAAGGACAAGAGGAGATAAATAAGGTTATTTATGCGGAGACTAAATTTGCAATGTTTGTGGCAAAAAGCAACAAGCAATTCAGTACATAAAATGTACTATCAAAAATGGTCAGCGACATGTCTCCGGACAGCAAACTGGCCAAGAAGTATGGAGCTGGAAAGACAAAAACTACCCAAATCACAAACGTAAGGAAATCAGTTTTCGGTTCTGAAGAAATCAAATGTGCATAGTATGTGTTTGAGGAGATAATTTTAGAGTGGTTAATTACAATTTTGTTTTTGTTTCTTGGTCTTTATCTTCTTGCCGCCAAAAAGTGACCGAGGCGCTTCGCCTATGGCGAATCCATAAGACCCTTCTTTCCTAGAAGTTACCTTATTTTCCAACTGGATTTTCCGGCGTTTTGTTTATTTTGCTACTTGAAATCCACCAATCAGATGCGATTACCATGGAACATTTTATTCAAGGATACATAAACGCAGCTTAGGTGCAAAGATGGGAGTTGAACCAAGATTGCGTGATCGGGACCGCCGCATTGCAAGAGCAATACTCTAAACTGCGAGAGCACAAATTATGCGTGACAGCATCAATTCAGGTGAAGGAAAAAGGCGCTAAGCATAAAAAAAGCAAAGCCCCCAGAGTTTGGTTTTATTCGCACAAGATATTTCCCGGTTGGACAGTTTTTAATGTTGATAGTGTGCTCATATATGGCATATCACCCACAACTTTGCTGACTTCAACATCGGAAGTAGGTCAAAAGTGTTACAGTGACCACGCATAGACGCTGCTGGAAAGGCGCAGTGGCCAGGTCCTTACAAATGTGTTTAATATAACGACTTCATTCATTCATGCGTATGAGTTTATGCTCTGTTTGCATGTCTTTCGTCAGACTGGACCACCACGACGCGTAGACTGCTCGGCTCCACCACCTGTTTGCCAGATAAAGATAAGGGCATTCAGTTAAGTGCCTTGCTCAAGGAAGCTTGCTGGCTTGTTCTCCACACTATCCCGTTTATGCTGAGCGCCAATCAGGGAATCTATGAATACCATTTTTTAAAGTCTTTTGGTCTGACTCGACTTCGGAAAATGAAGCCCAGGTCTACCGACTGAGAAGCGGACGCTCAAACCACTCCGACATCCCGACGGTTAATGACATGGTGCGGAGCTCATACGCATTATTGAATGAATATAACGACTTATGAAGGTGCTTTCAAATAAAACGACTACAAGGTCGATCTCCAAAAAATAGGTCATCCAACGAATTTGAGTTGCTATCGGGGATTAGAAAACATCGATCTAGAAAAATAAGCCGTCGAACAAAATTTAGAAACTCAAAGGCCAAAAATTGTATTTTTGGCTCCATTCAAAAATTTGCTTCTGGCTGGACTAATGGATGCACGTACTTCAAGGCCATGATAAAAAGCAGAAGACAGAGAGATGGCTGATGTTGCATCTTCGCGACAAGTTTGTCTACGCCTGGCCCTGTTGTTGGCAGAGCACAAGATCTGGCTTTACTATTGGTTTATTCCTGGCCTTGTTCTTTATTCCCAGTAAGGCTGAAAACCCAATCTCAGACAGCCAGGTCGACGGAAAAGAAATCACAGGTAGAATGGCTGCGATTGCAGCTCTGGGACATGAAGGTAACATGCCTGACCAATATTCAGACAAAGTCTTCAGTCTTCTCTTTGAAATCACCTTTCGTAGTTGAGCCATTTTTTGAGGGCTATGAACTCCTCTTGATTATCAACATCTTCGTTAATCACGCCAACAAGGTCCATGTCTGCAACCAGGTATGGATTTCTAACGAATGCAAAATTATCTCTTGTTATGTCGGGAAAATATTTGACAAACTCATAGGGAAGAGATTGTAAGTTGCTGATAATCTTTGATTTGACATTGTCATCAAGCCGTATATTCTCGGTGTCTTTAAGGGACTCATTCAGGGTAGGAAAAGTTACGTCCATTGTCATCTTTCTTTCCAAAAGTTGAAGTTTCACCTGAGAGTACATGGATAAAATTGATGATTGCTTTTTCATGTCCTTGCAAGGAGAAGCTTAACTCATTTAATTTGCCAAAAATGTCAACAAGTTAGGCCAGTGATACCAAATCTTTGTTTTGCCAAATAAAAAAGTCTCTTAGCTCGACCCGCAGTGCAAAGATCCGATTAAGCACGTTGCTTTTTGACAGCCGTCGCCGCTTGGTGTGGTAGAAAAGATTGTAGCAATCTGCATCCATCTGTTCACAAAAACGTCGGAACAAGCGAGTGTGTAGTGCATTAAGTTTTATTGTGATTACATTTTTTACCACGTGCTTTTGCACCCGTATGAACTCAGGTACCGATGTCTCTGAAACGAGGGTCTTACGATGTATCATACAATGCATGAAAGTACGGTCTGGGGCTAATTTCTTAGCATATGCAGGAAAGACTGAGCTATGGCCTCACATGGCTGAGGCATTATCTGTTCAAAGGCCGTTAAGCAGTTCCCACTTATTACCGTTTGCCTTGAATAAAGTATTAGTAGTTTGATAAATATCTTCTCTACGTGTTCCGGACGGCAGATTTATAATGTACAGAAATTCATCCTTAAGCTCGCCATTGTGGGAGGTAGCGCACGAATGCAATAAGTTGTGCACAGGCTGAAACATCCATGGACTCGTCCAGCTGCGAAGCAAACGGGCCAGCTGACTTCAGTTAATCGATGAGTTGATCGTTGATGTCCTCAGATATCAGTGAAGCCCTACGTTTTACTTTCTTAATTGAGAGTGGTAGTATATTCAACTTGCTCACGGCTTCCCCTCCAATTCTATGCCATTAATGCCTTTCGCACATGGCATTATCAACTCTTCTGCAATTACTAGCGGCTTTTCTGCTTCAGTAATTCGCAATAATTCTTGAAGGGGCGCTTCAACAGAAACTCAATTTTGCTGCTAAAATGCACCGGAGGTGTCCGTTCGAAATCGCTTCACGCAATTTACCCTATGCTCAAAAAATGGTAAATCTTTGTCTTTATAGTCGTTACGTTCCGATTCTAAATGCCTTTCGAGTGCTGATAGTTTCACGGATTCAGCCGAAGGAACTTGCACGCACAGTACGCACTTTGGTTTTTTAGTGTCATCAGAGACAGTAGGGACGAATCCACCTGAGAAATGATTCTGAATAGCTTCACTTTTTTGCCATAGGGTAGGGAATTTCACCAATGCTTCTAAATTTTAGGCAAACGATAACAGGAGTATAAAGCTGCTAAACTAATTTCACTCAAACTAAGGCTTAGCTGCTAAGTAGACAGGTACCTGTAGGTAAAATGATGCAATATGGGGTTATCCAAATATTATACAACGTTATTTTGGTCAATTTTGAATCTTCCCTTGCCCAAATGACGCTATTATGACGTTTGCGAAAGCCCCCTCCCCCATCATATAACGCGTCATATCACAATTTGGCATATTTCTCATACTTCTAGCGCTTCTCTAATTTAGCTCGCTATTTTACCAATTACTAGAATAGAATCTAGCTTTAAGCAAAGGGAAGGGTTTAAGCTAGCTCGCTTTTTTAGCTTACAGTATTCTCTTCATCATACTGGCACGCTTGACCAAACCCTCACAACGCGGCTATAAAAAACTTCTTTAAAATTACATTTCCTTCATTTTTAAAGCCTTTTAATAACTAACTTCGTTGTTTTGTCAGTTGTAGCAATATGTTGCCCAGCAACTCCTTTTTTGCTAAAATTGCATCATTCCTTGTTCTAGAACGCACGAATTGAGAGCAATTTTATGCCCTATTTTGACGTTCGTTTGCCCGCACGGTTTAGTGGCAATTGCGTTAAGCTAACGATTTTCTGTACAGTCGTGTCATAAAGTAATCATGTTAAATTGTAGTGATAATAACCACCCTCAAAACAAGATTGAACGAAAAAGTATAATCTTTGCCAGGTACTGAAAAATTAGATTTCTACATAATTCTAAAATAATAATCATGGATATTTTTTTGCTATATATCATTCGCTCTGCTCTGCTATATGTACTTTTTATCTAATATATAAAGCGCAATTCTGTCTGTCTGTGTGTCTGTTTTAACTCCTCTGAAACTGCTTGAGGTACAAGCATCAAACTTGGCACGATTGATTACCACACCATGGTAAGTGTTATAAGGGTATTCGTGACGTCATAACCAAAAATAATCTTTTTAGAATTTGCATTCTTTGACAGAGTACAACCGCTTTTTGCTCAAACGAAAACCAGCTTCCGACTTACCACATTACAAAAACTTTTATTTGTTTGGGGTCTAAAATGACGTTACAATCAATGATTCATTGAACAATCTGTTTTTTCTTCTATCTCAAAAAGTACTTACCGCAGAAACGCGATTAAACGTTCTTTCAGGAGATATTAATAACCTGCTTTTGATAAAAACGATTTTACAACCATTAGTGCTTATCTGATTTTGCTACGAGCAATTCTTTAAGCATTTTTTCTTATGTTTTTCGCTTGCGCGCTTAAACTGTCTATGACGTCATAATATATCTCGGACGATTAACATAAATGTTCGCTACAGCAGATCATAATACATGTTTTCAAAAATTGTAACCTTTTTGCAAAATCAGTTTATTTAAAAATTGATTTGTGATCTCATTTCTCAACCAATTTTCAAACTTTATTCAACAAATTAAAGGTTATTTCAAGGCGATTCCGATAATGTATAATATGTACAATTAATATTAGTTTTTATACTGAAAAAACTAAATTTAAAATCTGTGGTGTAACTTTTCACCCCTCCCAAAAGTGGTGAGCTCAGTGAAAACAGATGACTTTAATACAAAAACATTATAATAAAGTACCAACAATTACTATCCTTTGAAAGCTTAGGAAATTTGCTTTCCAGAAATATGCGACTCCAATTACTTGAGGCAAAGGATTAGTTTATAGTGGCTGATCAAAACTTTGTTGCCATACATGATGTTTCATTTTTAGTTGTACAATTATCCTACTAGAGCTAACATACTTGCAATTGTTAAACAAAGTTAGTTCTTTGGTACATTTTGACTACTTCTCCTCACAAGCGTGTTTTTTTTGCATTGTCTGTCGACGTTTTCAAAAAGACCCATCAAAAACTGAAGTCTCCAAATGTTTATGAAATGTAGTCTACCGCTTAAAACCACACAAAATTTTAGTGCCTGCAGTTCACAAAATTGCATTTTCTAGAAGAACTTTGGTACATTTTTTCAATTCTTTCTCGATAGCATGGATCTTTGGTATTATCAATCAAATTATTCAAAAGATTCAAAGTCTACAAATTTTAATATGTAGCCTACTCCAAGCAAAACACTTGGTGATCACTCAAGAAAAAGACGATGGGGTAAAGATGGTCCTTTCTTATCGTTTGCAACAAGATGCAAGTGTCAAGCTACACATGATCTAAGTGGTGAAGCAATTTCCTTTGCAATTGGGCAAGGCTGTCGCATCAGCCAGCTGACTTGATGTTCTTAACCTCGACATTATTAATGGGGGCTCCCGCTACTGCTATAACTGAACTGTGAGTGCTTCATTTCGGGTTAGTTTGCTCTTTGCATGGCGGCGTTTATGCCAGGGCCAAGGAACATCCACGCAGTCATAGACGTTAGTTCATATTAATTCGCCTACAGTGACGAAGAAGTGGTAAGTAGCAATCCTAATAATAATGGCTCAAAACGCATTGTGAGGTTATAATCACAAATGACATCACAATTGTTGCCGCTATATAGTGAAAACAGCAGCAGGCAGCCAAATTTTCCACTATCATTTTGATAGCAAACCTAAATGGTAAAACCTATTACTGATATTTGAAATTGCAAGGATAGGCCTATCGGTACAAAACACTAAGCTTCATTTAAAAGTAGGGAGGTCTGGATTAGGAGCAAAGTTAAATGTAATAAAATCCCAAATTTAAGAAAAGATCAAAATTAAACAGCAATAGCATCAATCTGTAACACTGATTAAGAGGAAAGGTTTTTGTTTGAAAAGAGCTTAATAGACGCCTATTGCAATAAGTTGTGCGACTTAAAAAAAGGCAGCGCCCCTTTTCATGCTAAGGCGGAATTAAAGCAAACAGCGCAGGCAAAAATCTTAGTGTCACCAATATCAATACAAAAGCGGGCCCACCAAATCGTCGAACATGCCTACCACCAAACAGCTCATTTCTTTATGAGTCAAAACGACCACCATTTGGACGACGCCATCAATTTTGACTATGTTTCATCTCCCCCCTCTCCTTACTCTTTTAAAAATACGAATGGAAGTTTGTGTCATCGTTCTTTCTTTAAAAATATTTCATGTCTTCATTGATATACAAGCATGATCACCATTACATGTACAGGAGCTATGGCTTATATTTACTAAAACATTTTGTTGTGGCTCTAACAAATGTTTGTACGGTTAAGCTGGTGCAGCTGCATTAATTGATACGTTTTAAATCGGCAAGGGTGATAGTATGATCTGCCGCGGTAAAATCGCACCATACTTAGGAGAAACATTTTTTCTATTTTGCTTGATAATAGCTTTATGGAGCTACCGGAATCAAACCTGAAAATTTGAAAAAAGCAAGAACTTATTTAACTTCAATGAGCATACCTAAGCAAGGAAAAACAAGTATGAATCATAATGCGTAGCCAGCAGAGACTTAAGAAAGTTTGAGGCGAAATCAAAATTAACGTTCACTGTGTTGAATTGCATCACATGGCACATATTATTGGTATTTTGCTTTATAACAGCTTTATAGAGCTACCTGGGTCAAACCAAACATTTGAGGAAAAGCAAGGACACTTAAACTCCCCAGGGCAAGTCAAGCAGGGAGAAAAGAACATGCTACATAATGCGTAGCCAGCGAGGACTTGAGAAAGTTTAAGAGAAATCAAAAGAAAACAGCGTCAGTGTATCAAATCGCACCACACGAAAGACATTTTTGCCCTTTTGCTTTAGAATAGTTAATATCAGAAATGTGTTCCCTACTTCCAAAGGAAACGCAAGGCTCTCTTGGGTTCGTGTCAGCAATGAACAGAGGACATAGACCTAGCGTATAGCCAGGATCTTGAAATGAGATATTCAATTAGGAAAAGAAGCACAAAAAGTCGTAAACGTCTTATGTGCAGAAAACACATAAATTTTTGGTAACTGTTCATACAAAAGCCTGATGTGTGAAGGCGGCTTGGCCACCTGAATCGACACTCCCAATTCCGACGTTACTGATGGAGGGCCTCTGCCGGGAGACGCCAGCAAAGCCGGCTAGTTGTTTATCAAAAGTTTGTGCGACTCCCAGAAAAAGTCAAACGACTCTCAGGTTGAAAACCACCGGTTTAGGCACTTTTTCAACAGAGACAAACCAGGGCCACTACTAAATTTAACTTGGTCAATGCAATCTTTTGTGTGATTTGTATCGTGGAATAGAATTCTAGATTACCCTGATCACTGTGAATACGTGTATGAGATACAATTTTTATTTTAGCACTAGCCGGCTCTGTATGAGGCGCCCGCACGGTTCCCATCAGTAACGTCGTGGTTTAGAATGTCTGTTCAGGCTGTTTCAATCAAAGAACAGTTGTGGGAATTGCAATGAAAAGTTAATTTGTTTTCTGCACATCCAATTCTCGTTCCAAAATCAAGCGTACAATAAAAAGTGATCGAGACAAAAACAAGACGGGCAGGATAAGCACAGTTCTTATTTCCGAGATGCCGATTTCTGTTTTCCTTTAAATGGGCAGTCCAAAGGGACACAATTTGAATTTAACAGGGAGAATGGTGGCGCCAAAAGAGCTACTGTTTTCGAAAATAGAAAAATTTGGTTTTTAGAAGTGGGGGAAGTAAGACATATTGAGCATAGTAATGGTATAAATTTTCTCAAAATTAAAATAAACAAGGTATTTTTCAAAATTTCAAAAATAGGCCTAGCAGTGATTTTATTGTTCTTCAAAATAAACTGAATAGTTTTTTAAAGTTTTTGTGAAATTTGAATTCTCAGCCGACCTTTCAATTGGCACAAATTGCCTTACATGTCAGATAATTTGCACCACTATGTCATACAAGTTGTGCTAAGCACAGATACTTTGAGCCACTCCTTCAAAACGCTTCAAAACTTGCAAGACATTGTTTTCAACACTTGCTTTTATAGTTTTTATTTTTAAAAAACAATGAATTAAATGTTACGGTTCACGATGTAGCTCATCATCTTAGTTTTAAATTTGAAATTTACTCCTTCAGCACAGCAAAACTTTATCAAATATATGCTTCTTTTCAGGTTAAGCCTATCATGTTTTTTCGTTTTCACTTCAGGCTAGCTAATAAAAACTGTAATCTGAGTTTTTAAAGGTAATTCTTTTTAAAATTAAGTAGAATTATTAAAAGCAACAATAAAATAAAATGATTTTTTTTTCAAATGATATAAATCAATGAAATTTTTTTGATATGAAAATTTATCTGGTAAATAGCAACTGCCAGCCGCTAGTTCAAACAATGGAAAGCACTTTATCAAACTTAACCCGAGTTCTCGAAGGGTGTAAAATTAAAGTCAAAGTAATGCTGCTCCTTTTGACAAGCAATTCCTTCCAATCACGAAGGATATGGTAGTTTTGCAACAACATTGTTTTTCAGGAAAGATCTCTCGTCATCATCGTTCATCGTAAATATATTTTTCCAAGAATTCATCCCATCCTTTTTACTTTAAAAACATTCTCTGGTATTCTGCTTTATCCTGGCCATCCATCACCCTAACAATATTTTTTGGCCTATCGATTTAAAGCCAGGCATTATATTTTGACGACTGAAGGCCAAACTAAACGCATAAACGAATAGCTGTAGCTGCGAATTCGTTTGGCGTTTGTTTTTAATGTGATTATCTGATTCTGGAGATCGTTAACGAACACCACCAACTTATTTGATTTGATATATTTAATTTGGTTCAAATTAACTATATTCACGCTGGAGTCGGGTGTCGTTTTCGATAAATCGCATCGATTACTGCTTGGGTTTGATATTTGATTATACAAAACATTGAATTTTTAACTTAATATTGCTTATTCAAATAGAAATATATAGATAATAAAATTCAAAGTACTCTAATCCTGTACTATTGCAATTCTAAAGCAATGCCAGCAGCTCGCAACTTGAATTCAAATTAAATCATTGAGCGTTTGACACGAACAAAAGACTGAATCGGTGACGTTGCACAAAAAAGCGTTTTTTTTTAAAGGTAGAAAAAAGAACTAGCTTAAAGCAACACGTCATGGAGTTTTTCAAGAACGGCATTTACAATAGCTTAGGCTCATCATAAATGAAAATGGTTTTCCTGGGATTTGATCTCACGAAAGAACTTACGGCCTCTCTGTAATAAAACTTAAAAGGTCCAAACACACAGATATTTAAAGGCTCTAACTTATGAGTTGTCTGTGGAGGAATCGTCAGCAATATTATTCCATTATCTTTTGCCATTTCTACTACGGACAATTTTATGTGACTGTCACAATTCTCCAATAAAATAAAAAAGAAATTATCTTTTGAACATTTTGCAGAAGCCATGAGGTGCTCTAAAACCAGACAGAAAATGGCCTCATTCAACCAACCCGATTTACTGCCTGCCCCAACAGACCCATTTGGTGCTCCTGTAAAAACATTCCTTTATCACGCTGACGGTAAAGGATTTTTATCAGAGGAGGAATTGCATTTCCATCCGCACTAATGGCTGCAATAACAGTTGGAAGTTCTCCAAACTCACCCGAAATCGGAGCTTCGACCTGCTTCAACTCTTTTTTGGCCACTACCTTTTTTGGGTGAGCAACAGTAGTGACCCTCTTAATTAAAAATTTTTTTTTAATTTTAAAAAAATCTTATTTTAAATTAGAAAATATCTAGCAGCAGAAAATTCGTAGCTTCAATACAATTTATAAAGCAAAGGCAAGGATTAGATAATTATATTTTACCAATATATACATCTGGAAGGTTTTATGCCCAGTGTATATACGAGGGAGAGTGATCTTGATAGTAGCGGCGAGAGGGTGTCAGAGCTACATAACTAACTATTGAATATCACAGTTACATTTAGTAAATAATTTTTATTTCTGCAACAGCTAGTTCGCCTAAAGGCTCATCAGGTATGCATAAGATTTGCATAATTTGCATCGTAAAATATAATGCGCTGAATATTACAAGTTAGTAATAAACTATACAGAGCGTTCAGAGAGTCACTGTGCACCTAATAGTTCAATGTGTACATAACAATTTGATTTTAATTATTTTATGATTGTGATATGTATGGTATTCAGCGTATTGTGAAAACAAAGATCAACCAGGTGAAAGTTAATTATTTATTTAAAACATATCCGACCAAGAAGATTCTTTCTTCTACTGACAAAACCATATTTGACGTGGAAATGAAACAGGCATAAGAAGCGATGATATTAAATATAGAGTCTGATTTAAATTCAAACTCAAACTTACAATAAAATTTATCAAAACAAAACTTCCTAATCGATTTGATAATTTTATTCATCAACCTAGATATCTACAACCTAAATCATGCTTGTTTTATTCCACAAAAGTACCTGTATTTAGTTAATAACGGGTGCACAGTAACTTTCTGAATGCACTTAATGCCAGAGAATTACAATTATGATTTCAGCTGAAAGCTAGTAAAAGACTGGAGGGATTATCGCATTATTATGATGCAACTCTAAAGTATTCAGAGTTCAACTATATCTTGGCCCCACGGTGGCGGAACTGTCCTCGGACAAAATAAATACTGTACTATTTGATCAAAAAGCTGACTTTAAACCTCGTCTCTGTTAATCTGCAACTTGGTGCGGCAATGAAACCATCGAAATGAAAAAATCAGGATGCTGTTGTCGGTTAATGGAAGGTTTAATGATGAAACAAAAAACATTACTTACAGTTACAAAAATACTAGTAATAGCTTTACAACGATCAATAATTAACTGCGGTACTTTAACATAATCTGATGAAAGAAAACTTTCTCTATTTGAACTTTGCCTTGTGTCGACCCTTTGTCATCAATTCAGTTTTTTTGTTCAGTGTTGTATTTTGATTATCCTGCAAGGTGGCCAGCTTTTCTAAAAGGCACGAGTTGCAATAGCTTCCTCCACATGTCTATGATGGTGAGTGCTTAAGAGTTTCCCATTGTGAAATTGGTTGCTTTCCTGTATCTTTAGCGACCCGCACAGCTATTAATAGTGACATTGCAATCTTTTTTCTCCTCTTTAAAAAGATTCATTGTGATTGATTTGTATTACAAATGTAATGTAGTAGCTCGATTTATTTTTTGTCTATGTCTTGATTTATTTTGCAGAAATAAGGCAGACTGCCCACTATATAGTGACTGTCGTCAACGGCGATAGTACACCGGGCCAATCAATATCGAGACAAAAATAAATGAAGCGGCACAATGCCGCGTTGCTTAGCACTGTTACCTTCAAATGGGTACAATACACTGCACATCAGGAATTGCAAATCTTTCAATTGAATGGGTCACACGTGAAGTCTTAATCTGGAAAAAAAGCAAATGGGGTCATATATTTAACTATATGTCATAAGTGGGCTACAAACTTAACGATAGTGGGCCATAGATTTAACAATTTTGTGGCTGAATCTCTGAGCGAATTTTGACAAGAAAAACAATGGCTTATGCAGAGATAATGGCAGGGTATTGGACTTGCAGACATTTTCCGGGAAGTCCAAGTCGGACTCAAAATTTCACGCGTGAGTCAATGACCTTTTTTAACCATGAATTTATTATAAATACAAATCAGTGATGCACCCATGGGGCTCCACAGAAAAAAAATGCAAGGGGGAGGGGAGATGGGCCAGTAGATTGAAGGTCAATAAATTCCTCCAAATTACAGGTGTAGCGTCAGAATTTTGCCTTCTGATCAGTTTCGCTACATAAGAGTTGAAACGCGTTTTCTTCTGTTTTTCTCAGTTAATAAAACCGCAGCAGCTCATATCTTTTCACCTTTTCATTGAATAGCAAAAGCACAGCCAAAAACGGATTATATAGCTAAAATGATTGATATTCAAAAAAAAACAGACACAGAAAACGGTTTCAAAGAAGTTTTTTGCCCAGTTCCAAAGTTGAAATATTGTGATTGATACGAATCTTTTGACAAATACAATTGCAGCATTTGTTGCTGCGCTGCTCATATTTAGCTTTCAAAAATAGCCAACGCCGGTGGTAATTTTACTAGCCGTTCTTAAAGCACACACACACACACACACACACACACACACACACACACACACACACACAAATAAACAAATAGCAAGCGAGCCGACTCAGAGCAAACACAAAACAGTAAGAATTAGCCTCTTATTCTGGCTCGGGTCACCGGTTCGATTCCAGGAGTAGACGCAACAACAGGTGAGGACTTTTTTTGAAGATAACTAGTATTAAAGCCTGATTTTGCTGACTTTTTATCCTAATTAAACGTGGTCATCTTTTTTTCTCAAAGATCAATTTCTTGGGGGGGAATGCCCTCTCTTTTCACTCTTTCGCAGACGCCCATGGATGCTCATTTATCATCATGGGAAACACAGTGCGGCTGGTATTACAAAAAATGCATTACATGTAATCAAAGAAAACGCAATTGAAAAAAGAACTAGTATTTTTGAGACATCATATTTCTGAGCTTGGAGAAAAGTAAAGATCATTCTTTAGTAACACACCCATAATTCCACTTCATGAACTCAAACATAGTCTCAACAACTGGAAGTAATGGCTTATTCATATGACATTTGCTTCATTGCTTCCCAGTTTATTCTCAAAAATAAAATTGCGTGTAGTAGTTCATTCTTCACTGATGTTCTACGATCCCTCAGCACAAACTTCATTGCTGAAAACAATCGCTTTACTGTCTGTAATGGTAAAGGCATTGCAGAAAGGCTTTGCAGACCTCAATTATAGACTTAGGATAGTAATCTACATTGTCCGTGGCATGAAATACAGGTTTACTTTTTGCTCTACTTTCTTGATTTATCATTTCTAACATTTCGCCTATAAATCTTTTGTCATCACTTCGTTGGAACTCTGCCAATCATGCTGACAAATTGGATAGATATTTCTCGGATTGGACTTGGACAGTGCTTCTCAAACTTTCTTGATCCGTGGTACCCTTTCCAAAGACTCTCAACACTTGTGGCCTCCTGTTATTTAATAAAAATACCAGATCGGAAAATCCAGCTTCGCAAAGGTAGGTAGTTGCGAATTGAAGGAGAATTACGGAAGTCTTTTTGCTTAGTAGTGGATATGAATCATGAAGAGACAACCAAAAGCTCGAGTCGTCAGTTTTGCTATTAAATGCCAGCTTCATTGCATTCGAAACATTGAACTCTGCCAGCTCCTCTGCTTCTTCGGCATTAGGTTCAATTTCAGTGTTAAACAGGCCTTTGTACCATGAAACATGCAACGTGTTGTCGTTGAAATATGACCAAAACGCAGCAGAGACGATTTCAACCGCTCTATGATGCAAGTTTTGATGTTATCTGGCAAATCAATCCTATTCATTTTCAGGCGCCTTTCCAACGAAAGAAACGAGGTAAATGATTCGTGCTTGCCACACTCCCATTCAAGCAGTTAGCCCAGTCAGCATGTTTTTAACGTGGCTGACTGTCACATCACGGCCTTGCAAAGACAATTTTATGTCATTGAGGTGGCCAAATACATTGGCCAGGTACGCAAGCACCATAACAAACTCTTTATTGTGAAACTGGAAATGGAGACTTCTTTGCTTTCTTGAAGAAAGATTTCAACCTCATTTTTAAGTTCATACAACCGAGAGAGGCATTTGCCTCTCGACAGCCAACGGACTTTGGTATAAAGCAAAAGTCCTACCTGTTGCGCTTCCATTTTTTTGGCCAAAAGTTGGAAGAGCTAATGCCTTTTTTCCCCTTAGGTAAAGTTGATCACTTTCACCGCAACGTCCATGACTTCCGTCAAATATAGAGGTAGAATCTTTGATGCTAGAGTGCATCAGTGTAGTGAACAGTGCGAGGGCGTCACATGAGGCCAGTGGCGTGCAGAGGGGGGGGGGGCGAACGAGGTGACGGCCCAGGGCATCCAAGGTAGGGGGCATCAAAAGAGTGAAATTACAAAAATTACATTTTATTAAATTGTTTAAAATATATGCTGTTTTGTATCGTAAGTCTACTAACACATGTTGCATAAATCTGATAGGATCTTGCTTGGGGGGCATGGTGTGTGATGTAAATTTGTAGCGCGTCAGGTTTAAACGTTGCTTGTAATATGTTTCTTGATTACTGCGCGTTAGTTTAATGTTTGCCTGAAGCACTAGCATCCAATCATGGTTTTCTGTTACAGTTGTGTTTCTTATCAGTTCAGTGTTAAGTCGATTTTGTTAGTCTTACAAGTGCTTCAGTTTAAATCTTTAGTTTAGGCGTTCTTGTTTATATATGTTCAATTTATTCTTATGTTTTTAGATATCAAGCGTATTAGTTGATTAAAGCCGGATTTATGAGGCTGATCTTATAATTTGTATATGCGTCGAGTTAGCTGGAACGCAAAAGTCTGATTATGTTTCGTAGAAAGTCTTTTGCAGTGTCAGCTTTTGTACTGAAATTATTATTAACAAAATTTCAATTACCGGTAGATTGCTATGTACTGTACAAAAACCAAACATATAATTATCTTTGACTTTGTTATGCTCCTTGGAGCTAGAGGAAATGCAGTTCCCCCTAATCTTAAGCATGCTCTTGAATGTTTAATGCAGTTTGGGAGAGATGTCTCACCAACTTTATATATTGCATATAGGTTAATGCGGTCATTTTTAAAGTTGATATTGATAAAAACATGTATAAGATCATCTATGCTACAGGAACACCTAACAAGTTTGGCTTTAATCAGCATCGAAAAAGAATTCCTTTCAACAGATGTAAAAAATGAGGTAGTTCAAAAATTTTCCAATAGGAGAGCTCATATGGGAAAGAGAGCTCATATGGGAAAGAGAAATCGTAAAGTGTAGGTGTCTAATTCAGGGGTGCGCAAACGTTTTGGTCGGAGGGCCGCTTGGACCATTTAAGAGTGGCCGAGGGCCAGTGCTTAAAATCTTGCAATAGCTGTATACAATGCAAGAGCTGGCATTAGCTTAAAATCTTGCCATATCTTCTTGCAATGTCGTATATTACGTGGCTTTGAAAATGATGGTGTCCAATAAAAAAGATAATCATCCCCTATTTGGACGGAAAATGCGTCAATTCAAACTAAGAATTGCGTAGCCGCTCTTTCGATGATGGCTTCTAACGTTTTTGGCTTTTTAGTACGATAAGTGTAGCCTACTCCTGTCATATTAAATTAGATATATGAAAGTTTTTCAAGTGTTGGCGGGCCGCACAAAATGCTCTGTAGTTTTCGGGCTGTAGTTAGCCCACTCCTGGTCTAATTGATTTGTTCACATCATCACATGTTCTAGTGTAATACATGTAAAAAGAGTTACTTCTTCGTCTGCTTTCACTAAACAATGTCCTTAAAAGCATTTTTATTGTATAGCCCACAAAAATATTAAGGGAAGCAAGCCAGCAATGCATCAATGGTTGCACTTGTACAATTTCAGATACTATTTCTAATAGAAAAAAATAGACAACTCTATCTCCTGTTAGGCCTCACGAAGTTAATTTTTCGAAATTTTTTTGTCAACACTAGCTTTTACGTATTTCAAGTGTCTGTCTTTGTCACATTCTTGAATACTTGACAGTTTCGGAGAGGGGAATACAATCAAGCAGTTGGCTTCGGGCATCACCAGACCTCTGCACGCCATTGCATTTGGCCATTTGTTCTTCACCAGTGTGGCAAACCCTGATTTCACTCCAATCATCACTGGGACACCGTCAGTACAGATGTACTTGAAATTCTGCGAGCTGAGCTCGTTGGCTTAAAAAAAGAGTCCACAAGAGCTTTGAAATCAGCAGCAGTTATTGTGGCCGACAGTGTACTGCTAAACAAGAATTTTTCCTTCATCTTTCTCGTTTCGGGGGAAGGCGATTAAGTGGCTTTCTAAAGCGCTATCGGTAGACTCGCCCAGTTGAATGCTAGCCTGGAGCGTGCTTTGCGTGATTTCGAAGCAAACTTGCTGACACACATTAGCAGCCATGTAGTTAATCCGTTGGCGAAAAATGTCGTTAGAGAGCGAAACTAGCTGGATTTTCTTTTTTGCCCCCGATCTGATCATTATTTTAACCCTTTTTTCTGCGCATAGCTTGATAAGTTCCTCAGCGATAGTATGCAGCTTCTTACACTTCGAAATTCGATATGCCACCTCATAGCTGCATTGAAGAATAATTTTTTCTTCTATCGTAAATCCCAAATGAGGTAGAGTCACTTCCAGGTCGTATCGTCGTCTTTTGGCAGACAGAGCATCGATGTTATCGTCCTTCCTTTGGGGATGCTTTTTATCGCGATTTTTTTTAATTTGGAGAGTCGTAATGACGTGTTTGACATCACGACCGAGCAATAAAGACACTGCGCGCAATCACAACCGTTTTAAGTAAATTTTGTGAAGCCAAATAAGACGTAGCTCTTGCTCCACTTGCGAATTTTCGACATTTGATAACACAAAAATCTTGTTTAAGCTAATTGTATGAAAAACTTAATGTCTAGATTCGAAACAGAATACAAACGAAGAAGTAGTTCAATTACTCTATCTTCGTAACTCACCTACTTTATATTTTCTAGGGCAGGGTCCACCAAACTCCTTCCACTACTCACAACCACTTCTGCAACCACTATCTTCGTAATAACAACAAATTACAACAATATAGCAAGGATATTCCGTCTCTATCCGCAACTAAGTCTCACCTCGAGTTAACTCTAATCATCAATACGGACCTTTTGTTCGTCCCCACAACACGTTTTGACTCTAATCCTTCGGAATAGTGAAGTGTGATATTTCTGTCGTACAATCTTCTTCTTCTTCTATCGTTTCTCCCAACTCGGGGTCGCCACAGCGCGAAAGTATTCTCCATTTGACCTGAACGACTTTGTCTCTCTTCCTAGCTCCAACCCTTTCCTTGTCTTCTCTCGCCAAATCCATCTACCTTCTCCTTGGCCTTCCTCTTTTCCTTCTACCTGGCACCGTCATCTTCATAATCTTTTTTCCCACGTAGCCTTCTCCTCTTCTTTTCGCGAGTCCATACCAGCGTGGCCTGCATCCAGAAGTTTGTCTTCCAGCTTTGCGATTTTCGCAGTCCCTCTCACGTATTCGTTTCTTATCTTGTCTTTTCTTGTCACTCCCAGTACCCATCTCACCATTTCCAGCTGTGCAACTTCTATTTTTCCCACCTGTCTTTCGGCCACTGCCACCGTTTCCATTCCATAAAGCATGGCTAGTCTAACAACACTCTTGTACATTTTACCCTTAACCCTTGTTGACAACTTCCTGTCGCATAGAACTCCGGACACCTTCTTCCAACTCATCCATCCTGCATGGATCTTTCTCGTCACTTCTTCACATCTTCCATCGCTACTAACTGTCGCACCCAGGTATTTAAAGTTTTTCGTTCTATTTACCTTTTCTCCTTGCAGCTTCAACTCTTCTTCATCATCCACACCCCGACCTTCAAATACTTGGTCCTGCTCCGGATCACTTTCAGGCCTCTTCTGTCAAGTGCATTTCTCCAAATCTCCAGATCATTCTCTAGCTCCCTATGATTTTGCCTAGACAGCACTATGTCATCTGCAAACAGCATATCCCATGGTGCGTCCTTCCTGATGCTCTTCGTCAGCTTGTCCATGATGACGGCAAAAAGAAATGGGTTGAGTGCTAAGCCTTGATAAAGTCCAACATCTACCTTGAATTCCTCAGTCAACCCTGCTCCACTTCTCACAGTTGTTGTCGCTCCGTCATAAAAATCCTTGATAATCTTTATGTGGCGCTCTGATGTTTCAGCTAACCACAAGCATTCTCACAGTTCCTCTCTGGGTTCCCTGTCGCATGCTTTCTCCAAGTCAATAAAGGCACAGTGCACTGCCTTCTTCCCTTCAGTCCACCATTCCAACAGCATCCTCAAACAGAAGATTGCGTCGGTGGTACTCCTTCATTGCATGAATCCAAATTGTTGCTCAGCGATCGTCACTTCCTTCCTTATCCTTGATTCTATTACCCTCTTCCACAGTTTCATAAAAAGGCTCATCATATTGATCCCCTGGTAGTTTCGACATTCCTTAATCTCTCCTTCACCTTTGTGGAAAGGTACGAGCACGTTACTCCTCCATTCATCTGGCATCTTCTCTCCTCATAAGAGTCTGTTGAAGAAGTTCACTAGAAACTCCACACCTATATTCCCTAGAGCGATCCATGCTTCCACTGGTATGGCATCAGGTTCTTGAGCTTTTCCCTTCTTCATTTTCCTCAACCAGGTCCTGTCTTCTTCTCCGTAGATATCTTCCACGTCCCTTTCTCTCTCTTCTGTGCTCAATTCTCTTCTTTCTCAAGGGTTTTCCGGGTTGAGTAAGTTGTCGAAATACTGCATCCATTTCTATTTTACTTTCTCTTGTTCCATCAGCATCTCCCCAGTTTTACTCTTGATTACTCTTACTTGTTGTACATCCTTGCTTTATTTGTTTCTCTGCTTTGCTATCTTGAACCACTCATTTCCTTCTTTTTTGTTTCCAGTTTTTCAAACAGTTCTTCGTAAGCCTTGTTTCTTGTCTTTGCCAATTCTCTCTAAGCTTGTTTTCTTGAAGTTTTATTGGCCAACTTGCTTGCATTATCTCTGATGGCATCCCATACCTTTTTAGCATTTCTCTTATCCTTCAGTTTCTCCTGGTCTTCCTGGTTCCACCATCATGCCTCCCGTCTATCTGCCGTGCTAACTTTTCCCGATGTTTCACCCAGTTCAATTCTGGCAATGCTCCGTATCATCGCACCTACTCTTTGCCTGTCTTCCTGTCCACCATTTATTCGGTTTTCAATCACTTCCACTTTGACTTTGTTCTTCACTTTCGAGTATTTAGCTTCCACCATTTTTTTCTCTTCGCTGTCGTCGTAAATCAAAATTGACATGTACCAGACACACTATTACGTAAAAAAGGGTGTTAGCAAATTCAGACGTTTTTAAAGTTGCATACAAGATTTCGCCGAAATCTGCAACTTGCTATCACAAGATTTCATTATTATTTATAAAGACTTAATGATTTAAGTTACGTAACCAGACAGATAAAGAACAAAACAACAATGTACTGGATAATTCAAGAACGTTCCAGAAAAATGCGTCATCGTAGGTCACAAGGAAGGTTTACGACGTAATAACAAAAACTACAAATTTAAGTTTGACTGGCGACTACTTAATATCGTGACAGTTGGGTTTTGCAATACTAGTAAAGGCCTCTGCAAAGCTACCTAGTAAAGGCCTTTGCTCGTTGCCACCCCCAAGGGGGCCGAGGGCCCCAATTGAGAAACCCTGCACTAGACCGACATGTTAGTGTAGTGGTTGGAGCATTTGCTTCGCATTCGGCATGCATGAATCAATTTTCTTGTGGTGTCATACAGAAGACTTTGCAAACGGTGTTTACGGTTTCCCTGACTGATGCTCAGCGTGAAATAGATAGTGAGGAGAACAAGCCGGCGAGCTCGATTGCTGTTTTTTTATGGGGCACTTAAGCAGGGGCGGCCCGCAGCTAAAATTAATGGGGGGCTACTTCAGAAAATTACCCTATAGGCCCAATTTTTGTCACTAACTATCAGCTTTACACACACACACACACACAGCTCGCCAGTTGTCCGTCAAAAAGAAACCCTTATTACACCAGCACACAAGGGTCGGTACTGCATGAGCGACAGTTCTCTTTCTACAGCTGCATTGCAATCTACTGCTAATTTCAAACACCATATCACAAGAGCTTTGAAGCAAAAAGATTTTTATATTTTTTTCATAAACTTAGGATGGTTGTTGAGATTAACCTTATGTACTATATAATGTAACTACAAGTATAAGAAAAAAAAAGATAAATTATTTATATCAATTGTCATCGATAAGATGGAGTGGGGACTGGAGATGCTGCAGTTCCACGGTACCATACACGAACCGCCCTGCATTTAGGCCTATGCCAACAACATACCTCTTGTGATGAGATTCAAAATTTTGCCACAGGTTTTTTTACTAATGGCAGTAGGGTAGTAGCCCGCAGATATCAAATTATGATGATGAATGAAAGCTTGCATATTCCCAATTTTTTACTGGTTTTTGAAGCTTCTGAAATGCCAAGAATGGGTTTGCACTAATCCATTAAGAGCAGGCTAAATTCCACCACTGCATACTTTTATCTTTATGGGGGCATGCAGGTGGTGGGACCCGGCGTTCTACCCGTCGCAGTGGCCCCGTATGAACAAATATATGCAATTAGAGGGTGATCTTGCACTCATAAATAAAATGATCCTTTTTATTGTGATAACAAATATAGTGCTGTTACATGCATACCGCCATAGTTGTTGTTACAGTTGTCTATCTCATAATTTTTGATGGCTACAACTGGCGAAACAAAGCTAGAACAACAAAACAGAGACTTGTTCCATTTATTCATGTGCAATAAGCTCATTCACTGTTTGCAAATCTTATTCAGGCCGGGATACAGCGACGGATAGACTGCTACAATTTGAAATAACAAGCATCGAATAGTTAAAAACTGGGAATTTTTCCCCATCTTTGCCCATCTTAAGGTTGCGTTTGCTGGAAAGGCAATTATAAACTTCCTTCAATCTAGGCATGATGTTCTTGAGCAGACTTCGTGGACAATAAAAAGAACGGCTTTGAACACGAGGTGAAATATCGAAAATTAAAAAAAATTAACCTCAAAATTTACAAACTCCATCAAAAAGCTAAAAATTTCAGATTTATCCGCATCTTTTTCCGCTAGAAGTTTGCATTTGCTCAACAGACCATTAAAGCTCCTTCACTTTAGACATAATGTTGGGCAGACTGCGCGAGAAAATAAACAAAACGACATTAAAATGACACTAAAAATGACTCAAAAAACGAAAAACTTTGACACCAAAATTAATGAATGGCATTGAAGAGATAGTAATTAATTGGGGATTTTTTTGTATCCTTGTCCATCCTAAGTTTATGTTTTCTGGAAAGGCCATTAAATATCTTTTGATCTAGGTACGAGGTGCATTCAATAAGTTTCCAGACTTTTTTTTGGTATGGACACTTTTATTAACCGTACACACAAAAAACTCTAGTCCCCTTCAAAGTATTCTCCTCCGACATCAATGCACTTGTTGTACCGTTCCAACAACTTCTGGAAAGCCCCCTGGAAGTCTTCTTGTGTGAGCGTATTTAGGACCCTCGTCACAGCCTCTTTCATGTCCTCAATTGTGGAATAACGATTGCCTCTGAGGTTTTCCTTGAGCTTTGGGAATAGCCAAAAGTCGCAGGGAGCAAGGTCCGGGCTGTAGGGAGGATGGGGAACCGTCTTGATGCCCATCTGGGTCAAATAGTCTGTGACGAGGATGGAGTTGTGGACTGGGGCATTGTTCTGATGGAAATGCCACTGACCTGATTCGAAGAGTTCTGGCCTCTTCCGACGGAATCTCTTCCTGAACTCCCTTAAAACTTCAATATAGTACTCCTTGTTGACTGTGATTCCAGTGGGAACCCAGTGAATGTAGATTATGCCCATGCTGTCAAAAGAAGGGATCATCATGAGTTTCTGGGTGGACTTGCTCTGTCTGGCCTTCTTGGGTCTGGGAGATCCAGCATGCTTCCACTGGGAACTCTGTCTCTTGGTCTCTGGGTCATAACAATAGATCCAGCTTACATCGCAGGTTACCAGGGCATCAAGAACTTGGGGATCTGAACTAATGAGCTCGATCATCTCCTTGCTGTCATTGCAACGTCTTTCTCTCTGATCTTCCCGGAGCACTCTTGGGACGAACTTCGCGCAAATCTTCCGCATCTTCAGTCCCTCACGAATGATTATGTGTACAGCTCCCACACTGACATTAAACTGTGCGCTTAGTGTCTCTATAGAAACACGACGGTCCCTATTCATGAAATCGTTTATTTGGCCAATCATCTCTGATGTTCTGACTTCCCTACTCCTCCTACATCTCTCATCATCCCACAAGGACTACCTGCCTTCCTTGAATCTCTTGTGCCACTGAAAAACTGATGATCGATTCATGCAAGATAGTCCATAAGCAGTCTGAAGCATACCATACGTTTCCGTGGCAGTTTTTCCAAGTTTAAAACAGAACTTGATCGCATATCGTTCTTCTAATGTGTCCTCACGTCCAGATTGCATTTTTGAAATTCACCAGCTGTGACAATCAGGATTTAGTAAGGTGTACTCTAATTCCTACTGTAGCTATAAATTTGCACCTAAACAAGAAAAAATTGGTCAATCATCTCATAAGGAGTATAGTAACAACATACTGAAATATCTCGAGTTTACGGCAATTATAAATGCCTGCACAAAAAAAGTCTGGAAACTTATTGAATGCACCTCGTATGATGTTGTTGAGCAAACTACAGGGAAAATGAACAGAACGACAATAGATTTGGTCCAAAGCATTAAACAAACTGATTTCCAAAGTTTACAAACGGTATTTAACAGCTAAAAAGTGCGGATTTTTCGGAAAATTTGTCCACCATGAGTTTACCTTTGCTGAAAAGGCCATTAAATTTACTTCATTCTAGGCATAATGCTGTTGAATAAAGTAAATGGAAAAATGAACCGAACGTCTTTAAACTTGGAATGAATAATCAAAAAGCTTGAACCCCACAATAAACAAATGGGAAATAAGCTAAAAATTGCAGATTTTTCCGCAACTTCACTAGCCTTAAATTTTCGTTTGCTGGAAAGAGCAAGAAATTTTTTCAATCAAGGCGTGATGTTGTTGAGTGGGCCACGCCCAAAAAGGTAGCGGAAAACTTCGCAACTTTTAGCTTTTCTATGCGTTCGCAATTTTTTCAATTTTTCCAGATTTCAGGTTATGGTCAACTTTGTTCAGTATATTTTCCACGTAATCTGCTCAATAACATCATGCCTAAATTAAAGAAAATTTAATCGCCTTTTTGGAATATATAGTGCTAGTTGCTAGCTAGCAAATTTCAGGCGATCTTCCATTTATACGGAATCAACCTTCAGAATCACACTAAGGTAAAACGAAAAATTGCTTAAGAGCAATCACCAACATCATACTGCACAATACAACAATCATTACAACATTTCAATAACCCGCGACCAGTTTCGTCCTTATTGGGTCTCATTAGGGCGGTCATGATTTAAGCTTAGCATTTTTATCATTGTTTGTCTTTTACACCCGCCAAATCGAAATCATGGCAGAGTTGGTCAGGCTCAGGATTTTAGTAGTCAGACCTGACATGATTTAAAAAAATTTGGATTTAGAATTAGATCAGGCGTGCAATTTTTCAAGATTATCAGGAGATTTGGATCAGGAGTTAAAAATACTACTGCTACCGTCAATTTTACTGCAACTGTATTTGAGTGTAAAATACACAGTAAAAAATTCAAACTTTTGGAGCCCAACCAGGATTTGGATTCAGTCTGTTATGCATAGCAGGAGCTGGATCTGTAATCCGAGCTTGTTACGCCACGATAGCAGAAGGTCATAATAGTTTTAAGTACATTGTTGCCAATATCTTCAAAGCGCATTTTTGAAACTACGTAGGCCTATTAACTACACAAATTTCTAACTGAATTAAAAAATAACTTGAAGAAAAAAAAAGATTTTTTGTAAATTCTACAACAATGATTTGGTGTGCTGCAGCACCTCAGCACACTCATACGAGCCCACTCTCCCGGGATCGCTGCTGAAACTCAAAGTACCCACAGTCGCAATATAAAATCGTAACAATGCATAATAATTGACTTGGTGGCAAACTGACCGCGTGCCACAGTTTGAGTAGCGCTTGCCTAGTTTCTTTGTCGAAAAATTTAATCTCTATGGTTTTTGCGTCAATTATTTTGCTGTGATTTTGTTACAGTTGCAGTTAGAATTACGATACAGCTGTATTTGCGTTTTGATGGTCAAAAAATCCTTGCAGAAGAGGAAGTTTTACTCAGGTGATCAAACGTCATAGCTAAGGCAAATTTTTTCAATAAAGTCAATTTTTTTGGTGGTAAGCTTGAACGCCGTGGTGTTTTGTATGAGCTCCGGATACAAAGAATAGGTTTCACGTTTTTAATTTGATAGGTCAATAAAAAATCAATTTTTTTCCGTTATGTCAATTTTTTGCCTTTAGGATAGGCCTAATAAAATAAATTTTTTATTATTAACACTGTTAGTCAAAAGGTTTCTTTGGTATTGGTCAGAACAGTGATTCTCAAAGTGGGTTCCACGAAGCAAGATCACGTGTTCTGTAAAACTACATTTGTAAAGAATTCCGCCGTGAATTCCGAACATAGATGCCAATCTTGCGAGTATGTCCCAAGATTGCATGAAGAAAGGCGGTCGATCTCCCAAAAAAAGGACCTCTATAATTTTAACTTTGTCAAATAAAACATTTCTTTTATTGTATTAAGTTTTAATTTAAATAGGTGTTCCGTTTTGTTACCAGTAATATCCAAGGATTTTATTGCAAAAAGTTTGAGAACCACTGGCATAAAAAATCTGATAGTTGTCATAAATGTGATAAAGCTTACTTAGCTTTTTGTTTAAACTTGCAACGTCAGCCAATTTTTCGTACGGTAGCACAGATCGCTACTTTCTATCACAGTTGAGCAATTGTGGTGCATTGATCAAAGTCAGACGAAATTATGAGCAACAGTGTCGCAATCGAGTAGTGGCGCCAATTAAAAGGCGTAACACAGCTCAGGTGTTGGGCAAAACCTTTCCAGTAAAAGAAAGAGACATCTAGGATGGCAGTGTATGCTATTTTCATGATTTAAGATGAATCAAGAAAGAGTAAATAGTTTGTTTATGCAGGTGCAGTGTGCAAGCTCACTAACAAATGGTATTTTACTATTCTACAGTGGAATCAATTGTCAAAAAAATGACATGACATTTTTATTTAGATTTTGCTTTTGCTTGGGGTTTAGGTTTTTAAATGATGCCAATAATTCAATCCAAAAAACATCTAAAAAACTTTCCATAAAATAAACGAACATGATTTTGCAAATCAAGAATCAGGCAACAAATTTTTATGCATTCACAATACAAAAATCTGGTAAATAAGGCTCGATTAGAAATAAAATGCGACAGTTTTGACTTTATTTGGTCTCTTCAGATATTTAAACAAGGTCGAAATCGGTCGCTTTTTATTTCATTTTGTACCTTATTCATGCGATTCTAATATTGTTGTACTTTGCACAAAAATACATTGTTTGATTCTTGTACAACATAATTGTGTTTATTCGTTATTATAATGGGATACCTTTGCTCGATTATCAGGCAAGTTTAAAATTTTTTTCATCCATAATTCTTGCTTAAATTACGTTTTGAAACAGCTGCATTTACGCTTTTGTATTTATTTTCCTTAAGTAGCGGTTGTGTAACAGGGCAGTTTCTATGAGATGACGGACACAGTACAGGTTAGATGTTTATAAATATAGGATATGTCTGTTGATGACAATATTGTCCGACGCATAGTACTAGGTTTGATATCCTTGCTTACCTTGCCTACGTATCCTCGGCTGCAGAATACCTGCTGTACATAAAAGGCTTTGTAACCACATTTAGCTTCTGTGAGCAAATTCAATTTTGTTAGCTTGGAGGACAGGCTGTGGCAGAGGTTCCCAACTGTGGTATCACGACGCTCTGGAATGTCGTTTGGTGAATGTAAGGGCATCGCAAGTTTACATTCCGGATGACACTGTTTGGAAATCAACCTACATTGAGAGCTTTTTGTCTTTATTATTGACTAAATGTTCTCAGTGATTTGGAGGTCAACTTATGTTGAGGGTTTTCTTGTCCCTATTTTTGACTTTATGATCTTTTTTAGAGCTTTTTTGAGATCCACTCATTCACTGCATTGATTGATTTTGTAGGTGGAATTAGTGCGTCAGAAATTTGTGCAAGTTGGGAACCCCTTGGTTACAAAGTTATCATAGGGATACTGCTATTATTTTCCAAAGTAAAAACCAGCATCAAGCTTTAAAAGATTTGTCATGTAAGGAGTTCATGTGAAGGTTAGCATTTGCTGTCATAAATTTTTGGTTGGAAATATTCCCCAGTTTCATGATTACATTGGGGTCAGCAGATGCTGTCACATCTACACTTCTGAGGGGTTGAACAATTTTAGAGCACCATCTGAAATGTTTTGGCATACTTTTCAATGTATTCCATGTTAATGTTGCTGCGTTTATGTGCACATCTGACAGTGGAATTAGTACATAAACTTGAGTATTGACATTTTAGATGAAAAATATTTGCTGGCATTTTGATAAAATTTTGCTAAAATATGAACTAATTAACTGCTTGTATGCTACTTTATCAGTTTATAAACCTTTTTCCCTATTTAGGAGGCGTGTATCTTGCATTTGTTCCTGCGTTTGTAATGGAAAAATTTTCCAAAATGTTGTTGGTGTTTATTTTAAAGGCAGTGGCTATTTTGCCATCGACGGCAATTTGTTCTTGGAATCTATTTTGCTGTAATCATTCACATGTGTTTACATAGCCAAATTTGCTATTATTACACCAGTGACACTGTGGTGTAGTGGATAGAGCGCTGGTCTTGAGATATGATGGTTGTGGGTTGGAATCTCGAGCTGGCATGGCTTTAAAAAAAAGGCAGTGTACACTGAAGGGGCAGGCCCAGTATGTAAATGCATGGGGCAGTGTACACTGGAAGGGAGTGTACACGGTGGGGGATAGAGACCTGAGGGTGCAAAAATTTTTTAATTGGTTTTTAAAATTGACCAATCAGAGACGACCAAAAGTCACATGTTTAGTACGTCATTAAGATTGACCAATCACAAATAACTCATGGCAAAATAGTCTCTGAGGGTAAATTGCCATCGACGGCAAAATAGCCACTGCCTATTTTAAAATGTAAATTCTTCTGCTACCCCAAAAAATTCAAAAACTAAATTTGATTGCAAAGCAAAATCTTATAATCTTTAGATTTGTCCTCAAACTAAGGCTACAGAATATGTTTTCTTTTGTTGTACTGCATCTGTTTAAGGAGGCCTATAAACTCATTTGGTGAACAATAACTTAGGTTGCCCCCCTGTTTGTGTCTTAAGACAGACTGTATGCAAAACAAGATAAAATTTTAAGATAAGTGCTTTGACATGTCATCACCCAGATGCTGTATTTGGGGACACAATGTTTTGCAAACCTCCAAACTGTTTCCTTTGTTCAAAAACTATAGGTGTTAATTGTGTTTTTGTCCAGGGCACTGCTTCTTCATGTGGGCACAACCACTTAGTTTAGGGGGAAATTTTTCAAGATTTTGGTGTGGCATTGGGGCTGAGACTATATACAAAATTTTGTCACATCTATCAAGTTGAATGAATGAAAATGGTACACCACTGCACTTTTGCACAAAACAAAGCAATCATATGAATTATTGTGTAAAAAAAAGCATGTGTAAAGGTTGGAGAGGTTCAATTACCTCCAGTTCTTAGATTTTGCAGCTGCTAATAGGTTTTGCATGTAAGGTTGGGGTTAAGAATTGCTATTTATTTGTCCCTCATCTTATACTTGTTTGTATTGCAACCCCAACTCTAATCTTTTTTATATACCCTTTGTAAATTACAATTTTACTGTAGGGCTTTTAAAGGTATTCTAAAGACCTAAAACTTTTTAAAGTTATTACTCTACTTGAAATCTACCACAAATTTATCATGCATTGATGTTGATATAATGATTACAACTTGCATATAAAGATATTTTAAAAAGTTATATGCGAGGGGTGGCCAAACCACTGCTCTCAAGCTGCGTGCAGCTCTTTAAGATCTTGACTGCAGCTCTTTTGACTCATGTTGTATTTGTGTTCAGTGATGTTGTGTTGGAATGTGCAACCTGCTGTGCAACTTGTTTAAATTTTGTGGCTGGTGGAAGGGTACAAATGTCTAATTTTGGGTTTTGAAAATAATGGTCTCCAAAAAAAAAGTCATCACCTTCCATTTAGATTGAAAATGCATCAATTCAAACTAATAATTGCATAGCAGCTCTTTCAATGTTGGCTTCTGTTGTTTTTAGCTCTGTAGTATGACAAGTGTGGTCACCCCTGTTATATACTGTCAGCTTTGTTCCAAGCCTTTTTTAAACTAGTAGTTTAGTTTTAGTAGCATGCACCATTTTTTCTCCACTAACTGTTTGGATTTGCAGAAACTGGTGTTATTTTAATCTAATGCAGTACTTAACAATTTTTATGTTACACCTATTTAGTAGTTGATATTGGATCTATTAATTGCTAAAGTACTTTGATATTATAAAGCACAAAAACTTGTTTTTATACTTACTTAAATCAACAAAAATAGGTGGAAAAAATAATTTCTTGACAAAAGCTGATAGCAAATGTAACTTTATAAATGTGGTACATTTTCTTTAATTTAAAGAAAAACAGTTAGGTACTATTTTTAAAAATTTGATTGCATACTCTAATAAAAAATTTGCTATTCAAGCCAATTGGCCTCTTGATAACACTTGTAGTTTTGTAAACTTCACCTAGTTATTTAATTTGGCTTAAGTAATGGACCAGTAGCCCGACCACTTCATCAGGTAATTTATTGAAAAGTAGGAAGGTAGAGGAGCTAAAGGTGCAACCTGACTTGACCAACGTTGATGGTAATGTAAGACTAGGGCAGGCATATTGGCATGTGGCTACAAGTTAAAAATCTAGCTGACGTTAATTTTTATTACCAACGCATTATGCAAATGAAATGGGGTTGAGTTACCACTATGGTGCTGAGGTTATAGCCCTAACTGTGGTATCACCCAAAATGGATTTATACTGTATATTAGGGGTAAAAAAATATGGTCGTGCATTTGTTGCACAGCTAAAAAGTTTGCAGATGCAAATGGGATTTACAATGAATTAGCAGTACCAACTTATACGTATGAATAATGGATGGCAAAGTATGTATATATGTGAGTGCTACTAAAAATTTCTGCGTCCTACTAAATTCCAAACAGAAATTTGCATTCCTGCTGTATATGCAAAAGTAAAATGCACACAACACAAAAGCTGGTAGATGGTAAAAACAAAGAGTCATATGCCCAAACTGCTGGGTTGTGAAGTGTCTGGTCTTGTGCATCACAGTGGCCATAATAGTCTAGCAATTTAAAGCAGTAGTTCTAAGTGAATACAATTTTTTAGACTGGTTAACTTTTAGCATCGTTAGTTTAACATTTGTGGTTAAATGAGCAGTTTACTCGAAGACCATAAAGTCACTTAACCTTTCCCAAACTCTGATCATTGTAAATTTGATGAGTTCTCATCTTTTTGATTTTCTACACTAGATAGTTCAGGTCTAGGTTTATGCAAGTTTAGATTGATCAATTTTTAATTGACTCAGCAATTACATTTGTTGATTTTTAATTTATGAACAAGTGTCATGAATTGCTTGTGGCTTATAGTATATCAAATTTGCTATTGCAACGTTTTTATTAATGCAAGGTTGTAGATATTAAATTTTGAGTTGTATTAAACGGTTTCACTGTTATTCTCAGTCTATAATTGATGCAGACCTAATAGTAGGCTACGTAGGTTAAATTAACTTTGTTGCTTTGTGCATGTATCGGTAATTGTACTAAACTTGAGTTGACCGACTGCTGGTATGGGAAACTGCTATGGAATCTCCAGTTGCTACAAAAAGGACAGTACACCTGTTCGTTCCATCCCAACAAATCATTCGTACGGAGAACCAAACGATGAAGGGTTGCCTTACATGGTTGTTTTAGATAGCAGCTCTTGGCGATCACCACCACAGGACAGACCATCAGGTTTGCTTTTATTTACACATCAACCATGACACTGACTTGGTGATAAACTCATAATTTGCCTTGTGCAATTTTTTAGTTAATCCACCATTTAGTAGAGCTCAAGGTGGTCACCTCCATGTTTTTAATAATGTATTTTCTACATGTAAAATAAATCTTTAATATAACTTGAAGATACTTCACTCAACTTTTAAATCTAGCTAATTTACCTAGAAAATTGACCGTCTCTGTTTGCCAGAGTAAAAAATTTGTAGTCTCTCTAAAGAATTGATCGCAGTGTTTGATATGTGGATTTCAATACTACTGAAATGCAGAAATTCCACATAACTGCAGATCAGTGTTGGGGTTAGATGGAGTTGAAAGTAGGATCAGTTTGAGCACTGTGGCCAGTTCTTTACGAGATGCAAATTTTAGTTTCTTTGATGAAAAGTGTAATGTGAAAGTTTAAAAAAGTGGGTCTGCTGTTGCATTATAAACATATGCTCTGACATAAATCTGGCGCCATATACTAAAGTGCAGGAAAGTTTTCCAGAGAACAGGACACCACTAAAACATGGAAATTCCATGGCATTACACATCATCGTTTGGATTATTTGAGGTTATATTTAAGGTTAGAATAAGTGTTTCATGTGTTTCGGTAGTATCTAGAGTTGGCATGTGAACAAATAAATTGAATTTACTCAAATTTACATTGGTAAATAATAGTGTATACAATATGCTTCAGATCACTGCAGTGACTTAATAAATCCTGCTACAGTTTGTTTATCTTGCTGTAGATTGGGTCACAGTGTGCTGCAAATTGTATATATTGTGGGGTGCTGTAGACCATAAAAGTTTGAGAACCACTGTTTTATCGTAAGCTTAGTTGTATATCATGAAAAGCTGCAATAGGTCATTTTACTGAATTAGCAAACAGCTATGACGACAATTTTTGAATATTGTGCAACAAATTAGTACATCATCTGAGTAAATTATCATTGTGCTTGTACTGACATTTTAAGACAGTAATTTATTGTGTACAATTTTCATTACAGGGGTTCGACGTTTTTGGCATCAAGCATTTCGACACAACAATAGTCGAAGTAGAAATAACACAATTCCTCCTTACTCGCTTTGCTATATATCAGATGAAGACATCGACAAGCATGTTATTGAAACACTAAGTATTTTGAGAAGCTCTGCAGAAAAGTTAGTATGAGTTAAAGACATGCTCCATTACTTGTAGCCTACTGGTACAATATTGGATAACTTTTGAAAGCATGCTGTGAGAAGAGAATTATAATTATTGCTTTCAATTATTACACAAAAACTGTGTACCAAATTTAAAATTAAGTTAGATTATACAAAAGTCAGAACATATTGTGTAACCATTAGTTTGAGAAGATGTTGCTTGACTTTGGCATTTCACTCAATCGCTGAAAGTCATTTTTATGGTCTACCCCAAAAGTCATGTGATCAACCTAAAATGATCTATTGCCAGGCTATATTCGCTTATGGAAAAGTTGAACCAATGATTGTGGTGATCTTCCATTTAATGGTGAAAAGCACTTGAATGAGATTGCTCTCAATTCATGGAAAAATTTCACACCCCTAAGCAATGAAAAAATCTCAATATCACTTGTAAAATAAGGTTGTTGGCTTCATTTATTGTAATTTGTGCATCTGCCAGTTTGTCTGGCTGGTGTTGACTAGCACTCTTGAGATTGCGCTCTGCCATTGAGGCATATTCAATTTTGAAGCAGATCCACAAGATGCCCGCAGCATATTTACGCAACCTTCCTCTTCCTTCTAGTGCCAAGTGTCCGGCAAAGAAGCTGCAAGTACCAATTTTATTCAGTCTTTGGTTTGACTCTTCATAGTCAAATCCGTAGTTCACATGAGCCCCCCGTACCTCAGGTAGGCACATGACTTTTTCACCCATCGTGGTTGTGACTAATCCACGTTATTTTGCATGTAGTGCTGCTCCAGCTTAAGTTTTTTATGCATTTCAGAGGCAAACTCTGTCCTCTTTCTCTATTTTTTTCCTGGCATTAATGTTAGGTTAAAATCTAACGAAGCGCATATTTTAGTGACACGGCTTTGATTCTGCGGATGCGATTGTTCAGACACTGGGCAAATGGAGGTATTTTATGATATAATTTCTCGAATGTTTTCTTCAACGGATTCCAACGAAATTATAAGAAAATTTATTTCAGTTATTGTTAGCTAGGCTAGAAAGCTCCACATTAACTTGTAGTAACATTTTCATAACAATGTGTATTACCTTGTTTAGTTCATGAGTTGAATTAATTCTCCTCGTTTCATTTCTATGCAATAATGTAAGGTGTCCGCAAATTGTCGCTACAATTTCAAAAATTCAATTAAATTTTATTTTTTGAGTTATCATTTGGTTTGTTTAATAATAAAGGAAAATATTTGAAGTTTTTTCTCTCTTGACAGGTACTTTTGGGAACAATCAGGTTGGAATTTATAATTTTTCTCAGTTATTAAGTTGAATCTTTTAAAATTAACAGCAAAAGTGGGGTTTATGAAAAAATCCTAAGCGTTTCCAAGTTTTTAGAGATGAAGTCCCACATCCAAGCCTAGCAAAACTTATACTCAATGGAAGAGAGCCACCTCCAAAGATTGCCATTTAGATATTTAACACCACAGCTCAAAGAGTGCGGCCATCAGTTATATTTCAGCAGGACGGCGCTCTATCTAGTTGGTACCTTGAAGTACGGTACCAATTTCTAAAGGAAACATTTTCAGGTCGATAAATTAGACATGGTCGTGGCTTCCTTGGCAGCCTTATTCCCCCAACATTACACCGTGGGATATTTTATTGTGGAGATATGTAGAGACGTGATCTACTAAACCAAAGTCCCGAAGCATCATTGATTTACAGCATCGAATAATGGAAGCAGCTACTACAGTTGCTGTAGATTGTTAGTAAGAACATGGCAAAAAATTGAACATGGGCTGGATATTCTTCCTACGATTGATGGTACTCACATAAAGGTGTACTAATAATGCATATAAAAAACTTGAGTATTTTCTGTTACTGTAAAACAAACGAAGTAATGATATCTCAAAAAACACAATTTTGCTGAATTTTTGAAATTGTAACGGTGATGTATGAACGCCATGTATTATTATTTTTTATTTGGAATAATCAAATCTATAGCTTTTTATACATAGGGTATACATGTACAGTTTACTCAATATATACTGATCTTTTGTGTTAACGCTATGCTTCAGAAACCGGGTGGAACATGGTGCTATCATCACTTGTTCGAGCAGTGCCTTTTGATGACGTTTTAGGACCTTCTGCGATTACATTGTTTATTGACCACTGCCCCCTCCCGTCAAAGGTACCGTAACTTGTCAGTTTTCTGATAGCTTTTTGCCGCAGTTGTTTGTAAACTTTGCTTCTATCTTTGTGTCCATAATTTCGTGTATGTTCACCGTAGGTTACAATATTTTTAAAAATATACTAATCTTATCACCTTGCTTTTCAATTTGACAAGATCCCAATTTAATGTGCTTCACGTGACGTACACGTCATTATCTTACAGCAAGCAGTGATCAAATTCGTTGAAAATCTTTCGTTGTCTCGGGAAAAAGCAGCTCACGAATTTTCTTACCGCAGAAAAAGCAACAAGGCTGCAAGACACAGGTGACAATTACTGCAGGAGGCATAGTGTGGTAGATTGCTAAAAAATCTTACTTGAACCTCAGTCCTAAGTCTTAGCATTTATTAACATATTGTTCCATTCTGACTTTACATGAAGAAATCTAACATAATGCGTATGATACTATTTGGCCGTTCCTATTTGATTCATCAGTTGTTCGAGTTGCTCACAATGAATTTATGATTCATTTTAACGTTCGTTTAGGTCAGTTATCTCAGAAAAGTAACCTTTCACTGGTTGAGTTAGGAAGCACTAGGTGCAGGTCGTTATTCATGAATGAACTATGCTGTTGTGATTATACCTGCTGTTTATGATATCATGCCAAGTCTGTGCAGAATACTGATTCGTAGTGCAGATCTTTAAATCTTTCGCATTTTGCTTGTTGTAAATTGATGAATTGTAATTAGTAGACATTTTGCTTGTCGCAATGGAAAGCTGACGGACTTTTGCTTCCTTGAAACCTATTTTCTACTTGGCAGAAACGTTTGTGCTGTTTTGGGTCACCTTGCAGAGACTCTCTCTGCTCCTTTAAGCCAGCTTATCTTAAACGAAGAAACACTGAACTACTTTCTCGCTGGCTTAGATGTTGATGATTACTCAGTTCCAGTTATGGATACACTTTATTCAATGATTGCTTTGGAAAAGTTTGCACAAACAGGTATTGTCGATAAAGTTGTTCCTTAAAATGCAACTTGAGTTCTTGCCTGCGCAGTCTACTGAAAAGCTTGAAGCCACATAGTTGCTGTTGTGGTGCTTTGGGCGTAATTGGGAAGGTAGATTAGAGGGTGAAAGTACCCCCCCCCCTCCATGTCATACTCAAAAGCGCAAATAACTCCGAAATAGTAAATATTTATGGCGCACGTACAAAAAAATCTAAATGGGAGGTGCATCTTACCACTAGGGATGCACATTTTAGAATTTCATATCCTTGGGATTCGAATCTCCATGGATTCGAATCAAGATTTGCATTTTTGATCGGATAATAGGATTCGAAAATAAGTAGTCATGAATCTTAACACAGACACGTAGCACAGACAAAATTGGTTAATTACATACAAATCTGTAATCTCAAACTAAATCCTATCCAACTTTTAAGTAAAATTTTTATTGTAGTTTACATTTGCGCTGCATTATTATGTTTGTGTGTCGTGTTTGCATTTTCATTGGTTCGTTTCAGCTAAATTCATAAATACGATATTTGCTTTTTATTTTATTCTAGAATAGAATTCAAAATTACTATTCTAGAATAAGAAACTATTCTGCATTGTGCAACCCTACTTGCCACAGACTTTAGTAAAAGGCCTATAACAGGGGTGCAAAACTTGTGGACGTGAGCGATGGATTGTGCCGCCGTGCACATGTTTCTTAGACTTGACTAACAGTCGATCTCAAAAAAAAGGCATTAACTTTGCATGGACCGAAAACACCTAAAATTTTGCATTCAATTAATTTTCACTTTTTAACGAATAGAAAAATACTCGATTCGTCTCATTAGCGGCCGTGAGTCGGCAATGTAAATAAAAGTCGGTAATGCGGCGTCCAGCAGCAAAAAGATTGCGCACCCTCGCATATAGCTTTAGCATATTTAATTGATCGCGTTTAAAAGTCTTGGTTAAGATCAATTTTCGATTCCTGGGCTTCAATTTTGCTGTCACTCTCAGTTTTCGTCATTTTGCTGTTAGTCTCTTGGTAGCCGAGAAGGGAACACTGCGTACATTTTTTAGATTCCTAAATTTCTTGGATCCGATTTGCATTAGAGCTACTTTCGAGTGTAATATCAAAATTCGTTCTTACATTTAGCGGCAGTATTTTTTTGGCAAAATCTGTATTTCATTAAATTAGTTTTAATTTATGTGTTAATACGAGTCTTACCATTGAATCAAACTTTCTTTCAAAGAACATCAAATGTTTCTGGAAAAATATTTTTTTCTGGCGGGTTATGGCCGTGATGTTTAGTCCGCCGTTAAAGATCATTTTAGCAAAACGTCACATTGCTCGTTGCGTGATTCCAACTGATCAAAGCAGTAGCATTTTTCATGTTGGGAGTGCACAGGATTTTACACCTCTGATCTTTGAGAGTTTTTTTGGGCGCATTTTAATGATTTCCTAGCTAACACCATGTTTGCAATTCACGACAGCTCGCACTTCATAACATTAATTTAGTTGGCGAAAATAATTAAGAGAAAATCTTTGAATTTTTAGTCACCTAATTTAGAGAGTCTGTGCCATCTTTATTGGAGTTATATTCAAATGTGAAAGTATCAAGAATACCTCGGGTTTTATTTTAAGACATAAATAAAATGTTTTTAATATATATTTACCGCTCGTATACAGCTGCCAACCATATAAAATCATTGTACGTGACCTTGTCTAAGGGCACAGCAATTTTATAGCCGTCATGAGGTTTGAGCACGTACTCGCTTGATCACAGTTTACTGGAAAACTACGTTCCGACTTCTCCCGCCGCATTGACAAAAAAAGTCAGATTCTTTCCATTACTGTCGTTCACAAAGCCATATATTTGCTTCTACAAATACCTATGAACGCAAGATTATGTTATTTCTAGTCTCAAAAAAATGAGTCAAGCGTGGGAGTTTTGAAGTAATATTTCACCTGAAAATTTTGTTGTAAAAGAAGTTGTGTTTCAAAGTTGTTACAGTATCGTGGTTTAGGCTATTTATATTGTGATAACTGGTGTATTTCCGTATGTTATCATTTTTTATGCAGGCGAAAACAAGCGAAAAATCTTTCAAACAAATATTTGTGAAAAACTATCGCTACTTGAAAGCTGGTCAAAATCGCCTGACTATAAAAAGAGACAAGTTGGATTTTCAGCTCAGTGGCTCCTGGACAACACGTGTAAGATTATGCTGTACTACGTCACTAGCAGTCGTTTAAACTTGTTTGCCAACAAAAGTACCCTACGTCTTATGTAAATACGATTCAGACTATTTTCTCTTTAAACCCCTTGTTTGTCACTCTTCAGACTGCTAATGACACTTATGTTAAATCATCAGCAATTTTTTTGCAACAACACGCGTATTTCAAGCTTCATTTGCTTGGTTGCATTGCCATCGACGTCATCAACATCAGCGCCATCGCCAGGGCAAACACATGTGGTGGGGGCTGAGGAGGCTTGTTTGTTTTTTGTTTTCCAAGACTGCGTGTTGCATGTGGCGAAGACAGTCCTTTTTACACTGGTGCAGGTGCTGATCATATTTTCCGCTCGAACAGAAGGTGAAGGCGTTTTTTTGCCTTTAATGTCATGAAAGCACACATTTTATTTACGTGTGCCATCCAAATCAGTGTTGCGGACCTTTTTTTCGGAGGTCAATGTTTGCAGTTATGAATGGACAGTAGTGACATCAACTGCGGGCACGTTACACGCCCCTGCTCTAAGCAAACCAGGATTTATTGTGGCCCCAATCAGGGAAGGCACATAAAGTTGTCAGGAGGGGCCCGGCCTCCTTTTGACCCCCGTGGTGACGGCACTGGTCAATACTTAAACTTGTTGCATGTTGAAAGAAACTTCTCTAGCTGCTGATTACATTATGTTTGTCTGCGTGCCTAATGATCTTTGGTTGGCTCGATAGTAGAGCTACATGCCAGCAATTTCATGTAATGCTACCAGTTGTTTCAGGAAAGTTCAGTGATAACCGAAACTGCGCCTAGCCAAATTTTATTTATCGATTCTAGAGTTTTAAGAAGCTTGTCGTTAACCAGTAAAGTCAGCAGACGCGGCTGGAAAGGTGCATTGTTCAGAGCACTTTTTTAATTGCTGTCACGCCGATAAATATGAAAAGACTAATGTAGAAGATTACCGCACATCAAAACACTACTCAACTTAGCAGTATGTTGCTGCGCCGATATTTCATATAGTGGGCTGTTTGATTTGAAGAACGCCTTTTATTTCCTCCAAGGTTTTGTTAAAACCTGATCATTTACAAGTTTTACAACTTGATAACTAAAAAGCATTGAAGTGGTAAATAGCCGAAGCTTTATCTTGTTCATAAGATTGCAAACGTCTGCCAAATTTCCAGTTATTTGGGGCCGAGTTCTTGCGGTATTTGTTATTGATGAATTTTGCAGCAACATATTTGACGTTGGTGATTACTCCACGCCCCAGTGTAGTCGTCATATATGAGATCGTGATTGCTTTTGAAAATAGATTTGCTGCGGAAGCATTTGCTTGTAACACCAAAATCTAATTCATAGCTCACGCTCTTCGTTCTTTGTTCAATAAATTGAAAACCAGCTTGTACATAGTACAACGTAAAACTGCATTGCCATTTAAAGAATTTTTGCTGGCGCATAATTTATCGCATCGAATTTCAATCAATTTGTTTGTGTCATTATGTCGTAAAACAAGTCATTTAGCTTTTCTTGTTCACGATTAAATGTCATTTACATAAACAGCAAGTGAAGCTGTAAAAAACACCTTTACTTTTGCTCTTGCTAAAAGCGCTTTAAAAATAGCTCTTGCTTGTTGCTATCTGACATTCTGGGAATTGGGACAAAGCGTGAACGTTAGGAGCTAGGAAACTCTCTTCGACCTTGGCTGTGGCATTAATGGCTTATTTAAGCATTTTTCTCATGCGGTCCATTCATTTATTTTTTCTACCTTATTGGTAATATTGATACCATTTTCAAAGCTATCAGCCATAAGGTGATCTAATGCTTATTTGAAAGATATGTTGCTGTAGCTTGTAATATGCTGGTTGCTAATTAGTTGAATGTCTATACTAATGTACTGTACGTTGTTAGCAATGAATTACCGCCTAGCGCTTTAAATATTACCTGGATTTTTTAACACTACGCATGTCTTAGAGGTCAGCATTTTTTGCAGTAGAACTTTCCGAATTCTTTTAAATGTGCGTTAAATCAGGTTAAAAGTTAAGCTCGTTTAGGCTAAAAAGACTAAAATACATTTAAAAAGGTTTTGTACTCGTGGTGTTGCACGCAACGTGAGCTAAGAAGAGCTTTTTTGTGATTACTCTTTAGGGTAAATCGCCAGAAATAAGTAACAGAAGTAATCCGCGCTTTTATAACAGAGAGAAAGCAGTGATCAATGAGAAATGGTTCAACTGTTGATTGGCCAATTGCAGTAGATTAGTGTATCAGTTTTAGGCTGTAAACGAATTTCTTTTTTTACGACATAAATTTTGGTTGAGCTTTTTGATAAAAGCAGCTTTTAAAGTAGACAGGCGAAAAGTTGTGTTTTTTGGCCAAAATTGAAAATTTTCCGTCATTGTGGTTTTGAGTGCCTGTGGAGTTCTGCCTAATAACTACTTTTCAAGCAAAGTTAGTTGACTGTGAAAAATCTTATTCGGCGATTTCATGAAATCAATCTTTGATCGTATTGCCACGGCTTTGTCTGATAAGTAGGGCAAATTTTTATTGACCTGTAAAATTGGGAAAAATCTTTTTCAAATAATAGAAATTGACTTTATTGGCCTATAGAGTTTTATTTTAAGATTAGCCAAACGAAAAAGAAAAAATGCGTATACAAAATGTATTGTATGCATCCCCACATTCACAGGCAATACTTCTTGTTATAGAACATTGAAAGAAATTGTCGTCGGTTCAGAGCGGTGGTCGAAAGTTCGATAAAAAGGCGGGCAATAAATTGTCCTGTACACGTGATTGCTACAAGTTGTACAAAAGAGAAATATTGACTTTTATTGACCTTATAACTTTTCCCGTATGGTCCTATTACAATTTTTTTTCCTTTCTGCGCGTTTTGAGGCATTTTGATGCTGTAGTAGCTAATTGACTTGATTGACAAAAACTTACCCTAGTGATAAGTAAAAACACCCCTAAAATTCTACCAATCGCAGGGACTTGTTGTGTTGTCACTACTAGATCCTGATAGGGCTAAGCGATTTACTAGCAAAAAAAAAATCAAAATTTAATTTTGCAAAAAGTTTCCGTGCTCTGTTCTAGGATTGATAGATTGTGGAAGTTTTGTTAAAAGTTTCAATATTTGCTTTTAATTGCGTAGGTGTTGATTATTGAAATGTATACGCTTGAATTTACTTAATTATGTTGATTTCAGTTGTTTTGGAAGAACGCAAGCTTACCTATGAAACCATTGACCTTTCGAACGTAAACGCAATGCTAAATAGTAACGATGTCAGCGAATACTTGAAGATATCAGCCGATGGTTTAGAGGTCAGTTGCTATGATGATTTCTTTGTTGTTAAAGTGCAGTGATAGCTGTCAAATTGATTTCGGGCGTGAAAAGTTGACCACGTTTAAAAGTGAATACCTCTACAACAGGGGTTCTCAACCGGGGGTAGATTTACGCCTTGGGAGTAAATTTGACCCGCCTTGGGGGTAAATTTTGTTAGCAAAAAATTCACACTTTTACCTACTACAATAGGCATTTGTAGAAGTGCAAATATAAAAAAAGTTGGGTAAATTTAACTTTTGAAATTTGCCGAGGGGTAAATGCGAAAATAAAGGTTGAGAACCCCTGCTCTACAATCTAGACCGGGGATGAGCAACGTGCCGCCCGCTGAAGGATAAAGGGTGTGACTCATTGCCTGCGTCCACAGATTGAATTTTTAGATCGACTCTTAGAATTTAGCTTTTTTAAGGTGACCTCGTAAGTTGATCTTCAAGCGATAAAAGGCCTTTCATTTTGTTTCGTGACAGAAAGTTGGGAAGGAGCCTCTGTATAATGATGGTATGCAGAAAGAAGTGCCTTCAACAGTGTTTAGTGACAGAAATTCGTTGAAAATTTCCTGACAAATCGTTGATTTAAAAAGAGGGTCTTCTGTCTGTCATTCCACCTACAACAAACCGTCTTACACCAATGCTCACTTTAAGAACTCCCTGGCACGCAGATTTTTTCACTGCTGTGAAATTGCCCCGTCGACCAAAAGGCTGCAAATTTCTGGTCTAGACTAATCCATTATCTTTTTCCTGACAATAAACTCGAAAGAAGTATTGCTTCAGTGTCGATTACTAGCAAGCCTCTAACAGCACCTTGTCAAAGTTAAGCTTCTTAACTTCTATTGCCGATCGTAACAAACGAGTTGGAAAGGTCATGTGTATAGTCTCTAAAATGTGATTAATTATCATCATTTTTAAACAAAAAGTTATTCTTTAGATTTGGTTAAAATGCTTATTGGTTGCGCTTGTTTGCATGACATAGTTGCGAAAGGAAAGAGTTTTTATTTGTTTTTACGTGCTTTACTGATAAAAACGAAAGCAACTCGTAAAGCCAAAAATAGGCATCAAATTCAGGACCACTGAAGAACAATTAGTGTGTCGAGTCGAGTTTGTACATTTATGCATAAAAGCTCATTGAAATCTCACACTTTTGTTTTGAATATTTAATATGGTCTTTGTTGTTGCTCTCATCATGATAAGGTCCAATCGTGGGTTGAACACTGTACATTTTAATAGTTTTTCTATGCTTTCATAACTTGTGTAATAGGTTTGGATTATGTTTATAAGAGAGGCTCCTCGCTTAAACTCGAGGGGCCTGCGCTCTTTGCAACAACATAGTTGACTCTTCATGCTACCTAGCCATGTCATGTCAATATTGTATATTAGAGGTAAACAATACTTTTTGTCTTGCATTGAATGAACATCTCCAAGCTATTTCGACAAAACACAACGGACGATTAGGTTTCCATTTTTTAAGCCGAACTTAATTTGGACTTGTAGCTTGGATATGCTTTTATTTGTTGAGTGCTTGAAGATGGCTGCGGGTTTGAAACGACTTCTCTTCTAGTTTTACACGCACTCGTATTAGAACAGGGCCAGCTTTATGAATTCTTCATAACACTGCATCGTTAGCAGTATGGTCTGAAATACCTGTTAAGCATATCTTCGTGAATAAATCTAGGTCGATAGTAGCAACCAGTTGGCCTTTGGTTTGCATTCATGTGGGTGACGGAACAAGGTGAACGTTATTACGTCTTTGTTTCCATGTGGGTTACGGAACAAGTTAAGAATTTATTACATTACCCATTGGTTCAAACGTCTAGATGTAGTTAGAAATTAGTGGACATTTCCTTCGTTGCAGCGTTCAGGGTATACTGGTATGAATTTCTGGAGAAAATTTTCTACGTGTTCGTAAAATCGATAGAAATTGTCCGCAATTTATTAGTCCGTCGAAACTTCGCCAAATTCTAACTTCAAAAGTTGTTGGTTAACTTGCAGTGTTTTCCCTTTCAAGCTATCGTAAAACTAATTGGTGAAGGAAAGCTAATCTAATAGACTATTTGACTGCTGCTAGTTTACAACGGCAGTTAACCGAAACAAGTTGTATTTTTTAATAAACTGCTATCGAACAATGTGTATTTAATTTGTAAACAGCTTCTTAACGCAGACTTACGAGATAATGGGCCGTGTTGTTTTCATCCAAAAGTTATTTGGTCCACGTAAGAAAGAATGTTGGAAAACACTGGTCTAAGCCATGTTTTTCGTATGTAACAAACAGTGGAGTAGTATTTTATCTATATAGCAGGGGCGGGCAACATACGCCCCGCCGGCCACATGCGGCCGAGAGCTCTATATGTGCGGCCCGCGAAGCATGCCATGAAGTACAGGCAAAAGACACACTTTTATATTTATAGCACAAAACGTGACCTATAAACATAATCTATAGCCTGTCTATGTTGCGCATTAGTACAAGCAGGCTGACACCTAACTTCAGCAAAATTGTGTGAAAATGCAAAAATCCCACTAAAGTACAACTGCAGATTGTACTGAAATACATTCTGTAGTCACAGTGCAGCCAACTATTGTGTTCAGTAAATAAAAATATTACTTTTGCATTTTTATGGTTATATATACATTACAATTGTTCTTTTTCACAAAAAAATTAAGCGTGGCCTGTTGAAGATCTACAGATAAAAATTGTGGCCCTCCATCCAAATAAGTTGCTCACCTTCGCCAAATAACAATAATATCTATCTAACTGGATCACAGCTTTTCAAACGGGGTTCCGTGAGCTTCAAGGGTTCCCAGGTGTAGAGTTTTAATTAAAAATTGCAAACATTATGATTTTTGCATATGCGTACAAATCAAGTTTATGTGATAGCAAAATACATGCTTTTCTTTCTAGTTTTACTTTTTTTTCAGTTCTTTTTAAATGGTTTTTCGTGACGTTTGCAAAACAATGCATAGGGTGCCAAAAACGTTAAAAAGCATTGATCTAGATAGATTTTGAAAGAGGTATCCCCTTTATTTACTAACAACTGTACCGAGGTGCTTACGGCAGATTTAGTTGTGGGTTTACGGTCATTCTGTGACTAGCTGTTGCACATTACAGGCCAGCTTAGTTTGGTTGTAGTATGATGACGCTGAGGTTAAAATAAATTTGTTAGTTCCTTTTATTGCTTCATACGTGTGCTTTGACGTCACCGTTTGAACAGTGTTTTGTTGGCTAGATCACCTTCCTTAATGCTTTCAACGGTGGTTTTCTAGCGACAGTACCGTTGTCTAATATCCGTAACGTATTTAGGCGGAAGAGAACAATCTGTGGTGTTCCTCAAGGCGCCTTAACACTTGAAACTTTGAGCGAAAAACTACGATTAGGCAGGCACCCATGGGTCGCCATGTTGTAGCGGTTGCTACTCCTAACTTAAATTTGAAGTTTAAAACTATTTTTGCACCATCATTGATGTTTGTCAGGAAGGACACCGGGAATTTAATGTGCTGTGTTGCCCCAGTAAAAAGACTGATTTCAAAGTGAGTTAGTAGCAGTACACAGGCGCTGAACCAGCACGTGTAAGCGTTGCAAGACTGCAAAAATCTAAACTAAAGTAGCTTTATGAAAATTTCGCCTTCCAGCCCTTACGCAATGCTTAAAAAGTATTGTAAAGGTTTGCTTCCCTTCTGTATTGCCAGCTGAGAAAGATATTTCCATTGCCTTTCAAATGAAAGACTTCTAATCAAATCTACTGTAGGCTTACCTATTTTACGTTATGCAGTTGCTTGCAGAATGCAATTTAATGAATTAACGACTTCATTTTAGGCGCGGTCTGATGCATCTTCTTTTGAATCTGTTCGTTGCACATTTGCCGTTGACCGAGGTGCTTGGTATTACGAAGTCACAATCATTACACCTGGTGTAATGCAGATCGGTTGGGCCACTAAAGACAGCAAATTCTTTAACTATGTAAGTATGAATGTAGGCGTAATCTTTTCTACAGAGGCAGGATGTTAGAGCTATTGACGTCATCTTCTGTTGATTAGATAAGATCTTAACGTTGTTGATGGCATTGCTTTTCTGTTTTGAAAATTTGATTGCTTTAGGCATGCTCATGAGAGTGGTCTTATTTGAATACCAAGACAGTTAAAAACACTATTCTTCAAACAGCGCACTACGACGTTGATTTCAAATTGTGCATGCGTTTGACACAGCGTTTTGCAGTCATGCACAATTTTCCGCTACTTAAACAGAGCTAACAGAGATAGTATTTTATTGAACGTTTTCATATTGTTGCTCAGTAATTGTTTGTGTGGTCATGTTATCTGCTGTACCTTTTGCTAAGCTCTGCCAGCCTGCTCTCGTGATGCACAGCAAAAAACTTTTTGTCACAAGCACATGGCGCACTGAGAGAATGCTGTTGGAATATCATGTATTGTAGAACAAGGTTTAAGTTTGGGCATAATGCTTTAGCTCTATATTGGTTCGCATACAAATATGTCACATAGTTTAATACTTCAGCAACCGCACTTTATTTTGAAGTTTTCTGATGCACCTTTGATCAAAAGAAGGGACCGACCAAATTCTTTAACTTCGGTAAGGACCAAAGTTTTTTGTCTCAATTTGGGAAATTTTCTGTTATTTTTGCTTTTCCAACTAAAAACCTCAGCACTCGTGTTAACAAAACATGACAAAATTAATTTATCACCAGTCAAGAGGTACTGACAGTTGTCATTAACGAGCTCCATACTTGAACTTATGCAGTTAGTGAAACGTATACCCTACTTTGAATCGGTAGCAATGTGCTTGATTCGGTTGAAATTGAGCTTACCGCGAATAAAAACCTTTTATATCTGCTTGTAAAGGTTTCAGCTTCGGCCAAAAGTTTTTCTCGTTGCCGAAGATCAAACATAGAAATTGTGCCGGTCACCATCTAATTAAAGACGGATTGCTTTTAGCAGTGTTGGATTATGACCTTTTTTGGGACTATTGCAAAATTGGGCGCACTTAGTCTTCAAACATAGTCATATTTTTAGCCGCTCGCCGAGCAGGCTTGAATTCAAATTAAGCTTAAGCCTTAAGGTTTGTTTGCAATGTTGATATGCCTGAACTTAGCCGATATGTCTGAACATAATCAGAATGCCCTCTTTCTTTCAACTAGCTCCAAGACTTAAAATGTGCACTTCACTTAAATAGCCATGCTATATTTATTAACTAATTTTTTCTGTGTGTTTAAGTCCTATTATTTTTAAATGCCCTCTCCGTGACACTTGTAAGCAGTACGCATTGATTGACACCGAAACAATTTTTCGTGGAAAAACGTTGGCTGAAACCGTGCTTAGCATAGTGTGACTTAATTTTCAATATGAGTATTAAAAATGTCTTGAGTCATTGCAGCGATTTGTGCAGACAGTTTTGCCACATGCAAATTATGGCAAACTACAGAGCATCGATTGATAGGTGTTTATAACAAGATATTACATTAGGCTTTTAGGTGAAAATTAGGCTTTCATCTTGAAAATCCTGTTAGAAAGTGACTCTCCAAAATTAATGTTTTTTCTAAATAAAATTAGTTGCTCTAGTCTCAGACTTATGATAGTGTGAGGTGATTTTTCATTCATGTACGTGGATGGGATCAGTAATCTTGGTTCCCCGTGTTGAGCCAAAGAACTTTGGTTTTTGAGGTTAAGAGACCCAAGGGTGTAAACGTAAATCATCTCGGTGTTTCTATTTGGAATCTTTTTATGCTAATCAAGTTTTAAATTTCCATTTTGAATTACGTATACGCATGAAAGGTTGTGAAGTGTTATAACGTGCCTACGCAATCACGTAGCAGGTAGAATGCAACTTGCTACTTTGCTTTTAAAACGTTTCTTCAGCTCGTGCAAATGATAATGATGCATGTCGTTTGTGTGGCTTTGACCATATTTATCATCATTTGGCTGATTAAATTTTGATTTCCGCTCGCTGGGCTTCATGCAAAAGACATGTGGTTACCCATATAAGTCTTTCGTCGGTACAAAGTAGCGAAAATGGGCTCAGAAATACGCTAGAACGCTTCTGGCGGATTGGCAAAGAGATACAATTTCTCTTCACCGCGATGGGTAGTTTTGTCTTTAGTTTTGTTGGCTTCTCTGACACTTGGGGCTGGTTTCCATTAGACAGTAGATTGCAGGCGTGGCGCAAAAAATTGTTTGCTTCTCTATTTAGTTTTATACGCGGAGCGCGCTCCCTTCGCGCATAAAGCTAAATAGAGAAACAAAAAAATGTTTCACGCTACGCCTGCAATCTACGTCTAATGGAAGCCATCCTTTATTCCTTGTCTAAGTTTCGTTCTCAAAGCTTATATCAACCTTTGAAGAAATCTGTTTTGCCAAAAGCTTTAGCAGTGCACTCTTCAGCTAGAGTGACTAGACCCCCCGTTTGACGAGAAATCGTCACTGATGAGCCAGTCACGAAGAGCTTTTGCAAGTTGTTGTTTTTCAAAGCTATGTTGAAGTTCTGTACCTGTCATCATCCCTTAACGCTTCATTTGCAGGATGGTTACGGAATTGGTGATGACGAATTCAGTTGTGCCTATGATGGATGTCGTCAGCTGTACTGGCATGTTGCTCAAAGTAGGCCACATTCTCATCCTCCGTGGAAAGAAGGAGACGTGCTTGGATTGCTTCTGGATATGGAAGCCTCAGAAGTCATTTTTTATCTCAATGGTGATCCGCTTCCTCCTGAAAAAGGAGTATTTAATTCCGCAAGGTGATGAACGCTGGCGCTTTAAATATCTGTTTTTACTTAACACAGTAAAAAAGTAAGCGCAACCCTCTTAAAACGCTCTATAAATATCAAACCTATGCTTTTAAGAGCAGTTTTTCGAGTTTTACGATTTTAACTTTTAAAGTCGGGCAATGTACGACAATTTCGGAAGGTTATGGGCACATTTACCCCCATTGTTATCTTTAGAAATCTCCTTGCAAACCAATTCTCCCCTTCAATCAAAGAGGTAAAGCCCATCAGTTTGTACCTCCATCGTCTCTTTTCTTCGTGACCTCCAAAAAATGCACCCTCAAAATGTAATGAGGACCAGATATATTTCGGTTATAATTCTATTCTACTGTTACTCTCGGTTAAACCAGGTCCACTTTTTTAAGAGATTTCTGAATGGGCACGTGCCCACTTCAATATTTGCTTGTTTTATCAAATCTTGTAGAGGTTAAATGATGGCTTTTTTTCCTTATAATCCCCTTTCAAATTTGCGAATTTCATTTGATCTGCTGTGAATCAATGCAGGCACAACCTATGGGAATTTACTGCATGCTGTGTCATACTAACTGACATTTAGGATTGGTTTTATTTTTAGCTCGATAAGTAGTTTAATGGGAATTTGTTGACAATTTGATGTGGTTCGCAGGGACTTCACTGCACCCACGAATGAGCTTTTAGTAGCAGTGTCGCATAGTAAAGATGTTTCATCCAACATTTTCTTGCTACAAAACGATTATCGATTGCATGGTCTTGGATTTGCTTCAGTACGAAAGCTGCTTAGTGCTTAATGTAATGTTTTACAGAACTGGATTTTTCGCGGCGGCAAGTTTCATGTCCCACCAGCAATGTATTTTCAATTTCGGTTTTTCCCCCTTCAAGTATCCTCCCAAAGACCGTTCTTTTAAATGTTTCAATGATCACGCCACGTTAACAGACGAAGAAAAGCTTGTTCTTCCGAAGTAAGTGTTCGTGATGCTCTCTTAATGGCAAATGTTTTCTGCAAACTGTTGCAAAAGTATTTTTTAATGCAGACTATTTCGCACCCGCTTCAAGACAGGTTTTACTGATATTGCTGCTCGTATTGTTATAACTGTACTTTATCGACGTCTTAGATCTAATAAATTCTCGTTCTGTGCTCTTGCTGAGTATATATCTGTCACAACCACTTGCTTTTGCATCAAACTTTGATTTACATGCTTATTTTCAAATTTTTGATTCTTTAAACAGATAAGTACCGATGCTGCTTTTAAAAGGTTTGTATTCGGATGTTCGCCGTAGCAGCTCGAGTCTTATGTTGCATATAGTAGATCTTGTGAAGCCAACAAAATCATCTTTTTAGACACAAAAAGTTCAGGTTACTGAAAGAAATCTCAATTGACAAAAACACGTGCGACCTCTGTTGTGATTTGCCTGCCGACACAGTACTACAGCCTTGCGGCCACGGGTAAGTTCACTTGCAAGTTGTTGCAGTAGCGATGGTGCAGTGATTAGATTGTCCGTTTAGCATTGCTAGGTTGAGGTTCAGTTCCCTGGCTTTGTCATAATAAAAATGGTGTTAACAGATATCATGTTTAGCGTTCAGCAACAGCGCTATTGCGGAGAATAACGCATAAAATAATTTACTCAGTCGTAATGGCAAATTGTCTTGGTGTCAACAAATGTTGCGGTCAAAAAGCGTATAAGAACGGCATGATACTTTGAAAGCCACCAAGTTGGATTGGACAATTCGTATCGTTTCGTTTACAGTGAACAATCACCGTTCTTGCAAATGCTAATAGTGATTGCGTTTTTATCCTTGAAGGACATGTTTGTCAATGTAAAGATTTGCTCTTGGCACTACGAGAGCAGAACTTCTCGTCTACAATTTAAGTCATCTGCGTAAAATTGATAGCACTAACAATTTTCTCGTTGACTTCATATACATTGCACGCATTTGCTTAGTGCATTTACGTTCCCTTAGTCACTTAATCGGCCATGAGAGTTAAACCTAGAAAAATGACAACGTCGTTGTCAATGAAAACAACCACAAGTTACGAAAAAATACCTCGTTATTTCATGTTATAAAAGCCTCAATCAATTTTTCCTTTTTCAAAGTAATGCTTGTTAAAAACAAAATCATTTAGTCTGCACAATTTTTTTGTTTTTATAATAATAAGGAACCTTGGTTCTCTCAGTTCTCGTCTCTTTAAGCTCCATGGTTAAAATTACTGTATGTACAAGAGAATTTTAACAAAATCAGTTGCTTGGTTTTAAAACAAAATGTACTGTTTATGAAGAGTAATCTCAAGTGAAAGTATCAATTTCGGCCAAAACATCGTCTTGAGCCAAGTTGTAATTAAATAGTAATAAAGTTGTGTTTTCATTTTTAGTAGTCGTGCATAACTCAAAAACCGCTTCTGTTGAGGAAGTGGAAACTGCCAATTTTGTCGTAATATGATATTACATTTTATTTCATGCTGCTTTTTGCAATTATAGTTCCCTTTACCCCAACTTTAGTGACAAATTATTTGGGCATAGGCCAACTTATGTTAAGGCACATGTTTACAGAACAGCAGACGCACTTTTAAATAACACAGCGTCTGTTATAAAAGACATTCTTTACGTTGATGATATTTTCATGATCTGCTACAGAGAGCATTATGTAATTTAAACGTTACTAAGTCTGTTCAGCTCTGAATCCGTACCTCATTATCATTCAAGTCATGGTGTTTTGTTTGATTTCGTCATCGCTACCGTCGAGGTTCACGTCGGCAGTTTTTATAGCCGTTTTGATGACTTTCTATTTGTGGTTTGAAGTGTTTATAGTGTCTAAGCTGAAGTGTGTAATAGAAGGCGTGCAGGTAGCGCAGATGGTTTTAGATTTTAGGTGAAAGTGCACTTCAAAATAATTGCTTATCAAGGTCGCTTAATTGCTCTGTACAAATTTGTAATGTTTGATTTGCCGAAAGTGACCTTAGCCCTGTTAATGATATAATAACCATAGTTGTATCGCGTGTAAACAGCGTTGGTTGCAATTCACATCGTGATCGAACAATTTATGTTGCAATATCTCATCTTGAAAGCTCGGTTAATGTGATTTTAAACACTTTTTATTCAGAGACTGCTGTTGTCAATCGTCACGGCTTTCGATATGATGATTTCATCGAGTTGAAATATTGTCGCAAAAGGCTTTTTGTTTGTGGTTTAAAACTAACTTTGTAAAAAACGTAGGCATAAAACTTGAATGTTTTTTATTTGAAAGATGGAGGATTTGTTTCCCCACCATTGAGTTGCTGAACAGACAAGTCATTAAGTTTAATAGTAAATACAAAAATAAATCTTCGAAGTTTTTGCGCTGATTAAGTACGTGTAAGCGAACCAAAGCTTTGGAGTTGTTTGGTATTAATCGTTCTGATAACTGTATGGTTAGGTTCTTCAGAAATCCACGGTTTTAAAGTACGAGTTCAATATTTTTATTTCTTTACTACAATAGCATTGTAGTGTCGTTTAATATGCACGCACAGTAATAAGTTTATGCATAAAGCAATGTATTGAAACTTTTAAAATATGTTTACATCTTCACCACATAGGCGTTGAGTTAGTACGTTAAGGTCAGTGGATCCGTACAGTACAACCTTTGCGTCCAGAAATTGAAATGCCGTCATCAGCTTACTGTTCACTAGTTGTGGACCTAGTTTATGTACTGCTTGAAATATTTTTAGCTTGTGATTTGCTGTCATCAAGTACGTCGAATTACTACCGGTATAAGATAAGCTGACACACCATGACATACGATAATTTGCAAGAGCCCACCTTTTGCTAGAGCTACATTGCACATAAAGTTCTTTGAAGCAGAGATGGAATTGTGGCATTGATACCCCTTTTATAACCTCATGCACTAAGATTTCTTCAAGGAAACCGTTTGAATTAATTCAATTTGACATTACAGACATTAACTAATATGAGACGAAAAATCATTTATTTAAAGGTATCTACACTGTTAAACAACTTACCAATTGGTATCTAAGTCTGTTATTGAAATAATACTGGTATGCAGCCTCAAGAAAATTGGTAGTAAGAGCACTTAATTCTTAGAAATGGCTGCACCTTTTTAAGAATAACCCAAGGTAGACGAATGAATACCAAACAGCTTGAATGTTTGTTTGACATCTAGCTTTCTAGTGGCTCTACTCATGCTGAACATAAACGTCATTAAGGCTAGCAAAGAATTAGGCTAAACAACTGAAGTTCATTCATAAGTTATTGGTAAAGAATGAGCTTCAGTTTTATAGCACCAAGCTTTTCTTATCTAGAAAACTGCTTAAAACTAAAACGGGCTCTAAACGTAATCAGTCTGAAACTGCTGCCGATCTATCTTCGTAATACAAATAATAATCTGTTTACAATAATATACTGTACCCATGCCTACCTAACTGGATAATGATAATAATTATAGTAATAATGTGTTAGTGAATTTTCTAAGTAGTAGCGCAGGTTGCAGGTCTACAAACTTTTCATACGTAACTGCAGAAAACATCGCTTTTTACTCAACTTCAACGAAAACGGTGCTGTCAATCACAACGTAGATCTATCTGCGCAAGGCTGCAGCGCGTATGATCCGGCAATTTCTTCGGCTTGGCTCACATTAGCCAACCAGTTTTCGCAAAATTCGAGCCACTTTCTAACTCAGATCGCGGTTTTCAAAATGTATGATTACTGGGGATTGGTGGTGCCCGAATTAAACGTTAAATTAGAAGGACAAAAAATGAATTAAGGAATTTAAAAGCTAAAATAATGTTAACAATTTAATAACAACAGAAAATGTCTTGCTTGAAAGTTAAAATTTGCTTTATTTAATTCTTCCAGTGGCGCTGCCTCTCCGCAGGTCTAATAGATGAGCCACCACGGCTCAAACTAGCAGTATGGCAGGACCCACTAGAAAAGTTGTGACAAGTTTCACAGGAGTATAGCGTTCATAGTCAGTCGCTATTAGCCATCAAGTTGCTGTATAGCTGTTTCAATTTGTGTGTCCTAATACAAAGCGTCAAAACCTTTCATTGTGAATGTTGGACGTCAAAAAGGGTTGTGTAATGTCACCAGTGGTGATTCACCACTCCTCTTAACTGTGTATGTGAACTGCATTAAGAATCATAGTTTGCTGGCAATGGCGTCAACTTGCCAAGACTTTTACAGCGAAAGCAGGTGTTGAAGTCTGCTATATTCTGTGATCAATCTTATATGAGCTCATTTAATCCCAGAAGTGTTGATAATCATGTGTCTAATGATGTCATTGGCACTAGATGTAATCACTGCTCTTGTGAGTAAGTGATGAATTGGGCAGTATATATACAGATCATACATGCGTTTAGTTTGTGGTTTTTAAGAAAATGAGGTCACATTGTGTTAGATGCATTCGTAAAGATGTTCGAGTCTTTGCGAGGGGCTGCGAGTGTGTATAACGCAAGACGAGCCGTAGCAGGTGTTTTGTGTTTTTGAAGATATTGGCCTACTATGCTACAGGATCTGTAGATGTTAGTAGTAAACTGTGTGTATGTTTTTCCTTCCTTCAATTCTGATGTAATGCGCCTAGTTTATAGTCAAACATCAATCGATCTAATCTCATTGATATTCCTGCGCTCCTGTCGCGCTTGTGTTTGTATGGTGTGAATGTGGACTGTCTTTGTGTAGTTAAGGATATACTTGATGATATCACTTGGCAATTGCTTGAACGTGGTGCAGAGATTGTGGGTTTGTTTATTACCGCAAAATACATGATTAAAAGACACCTCACAGAAGAGTGTTTGAAAAAGTGCATTTGGTGTTTGCAAAAAGCTATTTTCAAACCTTTGGAGAGTAAATTTTTCTTTCTCTCTAGGTACAATTTTTCCAGTACACCTTTTCTGATTTTTACTTGGTCAATATTTTTTTTATCAGTTACAGTCTGCTTACACTGCTTAGCACCCATGGTAGAACATCGCAATGGCAATCCACTTCGTCGGTAGTGGGGCGACCACTACGTATTGATGACTAGTTTGAAACAGACTGCCTTTTTCTCGAACTCGATTGGCAAGTTGACGTGTTCTTGCTTGGTTGAGTTTGTAGCTTAAGCCTGGATGTTTCATTTTATCCCTTGTTGACCTGTCGTGAAGTGAGCGTTAGGCTGCGGTTGATCTGAACCCAAATAGTCAGCGACGTGCCGTCGTTTTTTCAAGTTTTGTTATTGCCGGTAGATAAACCTTTGAATGGGTTTTGTGCTTTCTTCTACATACAATCAATTTTTTAATGCAAGGCTGATCGCTCGCACATCCGCTACTGAATGATGTTATTCGATCTTGGCTTTTTAGCTTTTTAAAGACTCTTCTTAACGCAGCTAAATTAACTGTTATATATAAATATAGTCAATACAATTTGGCCTGCCTAGCCGTGGTAGGAGGCTGATCGTCTTCGTGTGCTCATAGATAACCAGAACGGCTATCGACAGAGCTGCCAAAAACCGTGTCTTGAAAAACAGCAGGCTGTAAAAGGCTCTAGTGTAAAAGTAAATGGCTAACGTGCAATTTGTACAAGGCATGATGCCGACAGGCCTGTCGGCATCTGTTATATGTTATCTGCGAGTCAAGTGTACCGCAAACTTCTTGAAAGATGATATAGCTCATCGCATCTAATGCAGTACCGTCATTGATAGAGCAGGTTTCGAAAAGCTTGTGGCAAAATAGCGTTTTCAAAGCTATATAAAGAGTTCTAAACTACGGCCTCCGAAAAATTAATTGTGTGTCGAAACTGCTGCGTTGCTTCTAGCGATTACCAAAAGGAAATTTGGCAGCAAGATAGATAGTATTTAGTACGGTATTTTTCAGTTGTGGTATATTGCATACAATAAGCTAAGTGAATCACAATTGAACTGTTGCGTTGCGTTTAGTGTTTATAGAAACGAAACTATAGCGAAGTATGGTAATTACTGATTGGACAGTTCTATTGTGTTTTGCAAACAAAGAACCGCTTGTGACAACCGTCAGTGCACATCCTTACGTACAATAGTTTTACATTGTTTATGACGTGTGTACAAGCACCTATTGTGGTAAAATGACTGAACGAGTGGAAAAATGTAAAAATCGTTCTGAGGCGGTCGTAACTTGTAACGTAATTTTAAACGGCTCGGGCGCCGATTTATAGCAATAATGACAAGGTTTTCTTTACAAACGCGATCGTCTAGAAAGCTGTACCGTACTGATCGTGTGGCTCTGGGCTCAACAGTAAACTGCGTTGCGGTGCACAAAGGAAAGACTTGTGGCAATTTCATGTGCTCTGTTGCATCGTTCCAGCCAGCAGTTGTCTGAAGCGAGTTGAACACATTGTGTTCAGTGTGATTATCAACAAGCCCCTTTTTACGTGCTCGGAGGAAAACAAAATACAATGCAACTTGCAATGGGTTTCACTTTTTCTCAAATTTACTGAAACTCAAGGCTTTGGAAAAGTATCTTTCTACGCTCAGATCTTCTTGCAGTATAATTTCTGCACAGATTGTTAATGTTTGTTCTTGTTGTTGTCGCGCCAATACTGGCTACGTACTCAGGCCATAGAGATCTGTTGCACTTATATTTCATTCTCTACCATAGTTTTATTGCAGAGCGATAAGCTTGAGATCTGTGATTTTGTGAATAATTTAAAGTAGGGATGTGTAACCTACGGCCAGCTACGTAAAGCGGTTGTCGAAAGTAGCAACTACAATCTTTGAAAAATCATTTTCTAAAAAAAAGGCCTTTGTGTTCAATTCGAATGAAGAAGATGATGAAAAATGTTGGTTCGAAAATGTCAATGATCAAAGAATAGTTCTCACCTTCTTATCTGATAAAAATGTGATTATCCAGTGCTCTAGAACTAACTGTTGTGTACCCGTGCTTCACCGGGTTAGAATAGTGAAGCTGCTTACCCAGCATGTCGTTAGAGGCGACGTTTGGGTACCCACCAATGGCAGTCCGCCTTGTTGGTGGTGGGGCTACCATTCTGTAATTTGTATTTACGACTGGTTCGAAATGGGCTGCCACTTTTCTCCTAGCCTAATTCAATTAGGTTGATGGCGTAAACCTGGATTGCTGTTTGCGCCATGCCTCCATCCCAAGGAAGAGGAGGGGTAAACCAACAACAACTGTTGGGTCCAAAAAGTTTGTATCGACCCGCAAAATTTTCAGCTGGCCTGTATTGTTATGCATTCCCAAAAAATCTTTCTGTCGAGGCCCTTTGGTCTTTTGTATGACTCGACGAGGGAATTGAACACATGTATATCGACTTCAAAGCAGACGCCCTTGCTTTTACACCGCCGCGACGATGAATGCTAATATCATTTATTCTTTAGTGGGATGTGCCATCGCTGTGCTGCAATCGTTGAAAACTGTCCTTTGTGTCGTGGCAATATCAGCGAACGGCGTCTCCAAAAGGAAGATGGTGATAGTTGAACTGCGTCACAGTGACGTAGATGAAATCTTCGCGTCACTGTGGCGTCACCTTGTTTATTTTTATCTATAGGAACGGTTTGAACTGCTGTCGTTTCACAACGAGCAGCATTTTTAACTTCAATGATTCAACTTTTAATCTTGTTCTATCTTATTTTTAGTACCGTTTTTTTTTCTTGCAATGTTTTCGCAATGACATGATCTGCTGAACGAAGCAATATTGATTTTTTTGCACCTCTTTTGCACTGTTGTTCATTCAACCATTTCCTTAATGTTCTTTTTTTTATGTCAATAAACTTCAACATCAATCATTTGTAGTTTCCTCTATAAGTATGTCATCAACTCAATAGCATAGTTTTTAAGTGAATGATTATTATTTAGGGTTTAGCTTGTAAAATGGAATGGTGGATACTTATCGTTGTGGGATTTAGAACCGTGACTTGAGTCCATTCCAAGAATTTAGTTGAAAGAGGTTTAAGAAACTATAGGTAGAAGACCTGCTTGCAATCTGCTCACCAGGAAAGAATTTGTTGACCCATTGTTTGGAGAGCGGCTTTAATGTAAAGAACCAACCCACGTACAGTGTTGCCAAATGTAAATCTCTTAGTAATGCTAGATCTTAAAAGAAAAAATGCTAAAATTATTTTGTGTGTACCCAAAAAATGCCAAAAATATTTTACTTACCAAACACCTTTTGAGTTATATCTCCAAAAAAATTTTATCATGACTTGAAAATGCAGACACTTCTTCTTCGGGAGCTTTTTAGGGTCGTAAGATTCCATTGTCCCAATTTTTTTAATTACGGCATTTGGTAATTCAAAGTTTCTACAACGTTTGTTGCGCCTTTTCATGCCATATTTAATGGTAAGCATAGCTGAAAGTATTGGCAGCATCACTTTATTTTGTAATTTATTCATGCGGCTAAGTAAGCGTTCTACTTATGCATTTGAATTGGGCAGAATTAGTGGACTAATTGCAAATGCTGCAATATCCTTGTATGTATTTCCCCCGGAAGCATCTTTATAATCAGATACCGCAGACCAGAATTCGTCAGTAATGTAATATAAGTCCATTTATTCAAATGGATGTTCGTATACCGCATTTCAATTGATGACTTCACGTTATCATCTAAGCAAAATGATTCGAGTAGATGAATGATCGGAGGCTTAATATGAATCGACGTATTTTGTAATGAGAATAAGTTGATATTCTTTAATATACTGATGTTTTCTGGCAGACGATTATGTAACTCTTTACCTTAATACCGTCGCGCGAAAGTAACTATACTTGGTTCCAGTGGGTAGAGATGAGACTATTTCCAAAAATGTAATATATGCGACGATTTATCTATATTTATAAATTATTTTCATAATAACCATACAAATCTTTAAAAATGCTGGATATTCTGTTATGATGCCGTTTCTCTTTCCAGATGCTAGATGGAAATTTTCATGCTAAAAACTGGGAAAAAAGCTAAAATGGCAACACTGCCCACGTAGCGTCACATGGAACAAACCCCTTACTTCTCTTTACTTCACCTACACGGTTTGACCTCTTAATCCGAAACCCGCCTCTACTAACACGTGTTACTTTTCATAATTCGCTCATTCCTCAGTTCTCTCGATTACACACCAAATTCTCCGGCAGTAAACAATTGCTCAGAAAGTGTAGGTATTATCATTTGGCAGTCAAATGAGTAAGGAAATTACAGTTTGCCATCATTGCATTGTGCAAGATAAGATTGTATGGTTTATATAACAGAGAAAAAAATTTCTGTTTGTGGTATTAAACACTGAAGTAGATAATCGCAGTTTTGCCGCTAATGATTATGATTACTGATGTGAGACCTCAAGCGGAAAAAATATAACCGCCGTATCGCCACTCAATTAAAAATTGGCGCAAACGATGAGCGACGGCTCCGATATGCGCGTAGAGCCGTAGACACTTTTATTGTTGTGATAAGTGATGGGACGATATCAAATTTTATAACGATTCGATACCTCATTAAAATTCCAATTCCGATACATGCAATGAATTGATAATAATTTTCAGACCCTGAAGCTGGTTTAAGAAAAAAATACTTTTTGGACAAAGTACTCTTATTAATTATGCATTCAGAAAGAACATAAATAATTTTGTTATAGCAAAAAAGAAAAAAAAATTCTTTTACAGGGGGGTGCAAAAGTAGGTATACAATAGCGTCACATCAGTAAACTTAGTGACATAACATGCTGAAGCAAAGGTGACTTATTTTACGTAATAAAAATAATGTACAGACCGTACTTTAAGCCATTGTCGTTCAACAAAAATCCTTGTACTTTTAGTTATTAATTTATTCATTTATGTTATATTAGCCACTTTAAACATGGCTGATAATTTAACGAACGAGCAGCGTAAATGGATTTTAAAACAATACTGGAAGACGGAGATTTAACTGCAATGGACTTCTTTTGGGGGGAATTGTTAAGAATAAGGTTTTCGCACGCAGGCCACGCACTGTTGAAGACATGAGTCAGTTCATTTGGAGGCTTGTCAGGAAATTAAAGCTAATAAACACCTTTTTTCTAGAGTGTGTATGAGTGTCAGTTCTCGATTGGAGGAGTGTGTGAATGCTGACGGCAAACAATTTGAGTAGCTAAGAGATCAGGATCTCTAATTACACGTGCTTCTTATTGAATCTGATTCTTAATTCGGATTAAAGAAAATTTATTTGTTTTTATAGCAAATGCAGTTTGCAATGTATTTGTTTTCTCTTTTTAATCACTGTACAGTTTCACCTCGTTAATACGGACCCTGTTAAGCCGGATATCGGTAAATTCGGACCATGATTTTATTTTCATAAAAATAAAAACAAAACAAATAAATCTCATTTACAGTGTACAGGTGTACTGGACATTAATTATTTACATGTTATGAAGGTAAGGTAAAAGAAAATAACCTTGGCAATAGCCGATAATAACAGTTGATATCGGTACAAGTTTGTTTGCTAGGCTACGCTAGTCCAACGTAGCCTTCGTCAGGTGATTTACTTGAATAAACAAAAATAAATGAATATATAAATAAATAAATCTGCTCTTTTATATGTTTTGAATATAAATGTAGTAAGCAAAATAGCCAATATAATAACGGCATTTTTAACTAAACTTCGTTACCCTAGGCATGTTTATAAGCTATGGTCTATAGACCGTCGGTTAAGATTCACTGTAGAGTTTCACCTCGTTAACTCGGACAGCTGGGGGGGGGGTGTCCGTGTTAGCCGATTACCCAAAAACCCGTTTATTAAGCCCAAATTTTCTACGCAATTCTTTTAAATTTGTTTAAAAAGCTTCATAACTAGCAAATTTTATTACGTAATTCTTGATTTTGTTCTCTGTATGGATAAACATCAAGCATTTTGGTTTTTGTCTAAAATTCTTCTGTTTTGTCACAAACCCTTCATGTCTAAAAACTGATTATGTTTTACATGCAGCAGGCTGCACCTGCAGGATAACGCGAGAAAAAGGGAACTCAATGAAATGATGAAACAACGTCACAATACACAAATTACGGTCAATTAGTAAATCGGCAGTGATCAAAGGGGAGACTCACAACATTTTAGCTCAAAATATTCGGAAGAAGTCGTTTGCTGGTTAACAAGCCCACCCACTAAACAAGCCCAGAATCGTCCGGTCCCGAGGCGGGCTTAATAAGCGGCGTCTACTGTATTTACAGTGACATTGGACAAGGGAAGTGAGTCCATTCCTTTGGCCTCGTTTCGGCCGAGTAATATTTGTGCCATTTTACCGCACTCAGCTTTATTAGTTTCTCACCAGCTGTGTGAGTTGTTTTTGATTTTGCCATTATCAAAGAAACTTCATATGAAGCGCGCAGGAGTGGTTGAGAAGTTAGGGAGAAGCCTAACAGGGAGCGTTCCCATTACATCATAACGAGCTCTTTTCGCTTTGAACATTTCGACTGAGTCCGTATTCGCTTTATGCTTCAGTTCCTTGTGCCTCTTCAACTTCTAAGGCTTTTAGGAATGGTTGCCCAAAATGGTATTGTACAATGTGCACTGAGCATTGTCAAGCTTATCACAACCAATAACTTTTGTGAAACCATACTAAACGTAAGAATCGTCCCAGAAACGTATTTTATGTCTATTTTTCGCAGCCATTAGTAAACAAAATGATTATGACCTAAGGAAGCGAAAATAATGACTAATTGGAAAGTCTTTATTATACTAGAAGTGGCTAAATCATACCAATTGACTTTTGTGATAATCCTGTTAAGCATGAAAAATGTAGAAATGATATAGCAAATACTACAAGGAAACAGGCATATTCATTGTTTTAAATTCTCTCCGTTCATTCATTGCTTAGGTTGTAAAATTCTATCCTGGCCGGTAGCAACCAGATATCAGATACCAGAAAGCTGCTGGGAGAAAATTAGACACTCTGGTATCCCGCGGTACCTGAAATTTTCTGTTTCTTCCTTTCACGCTGTGGGGTTGTCGGTAGAGCTGGAAGAGAAAGTGCCGCAACTGCAACCTTTATACTTCAACCCTCAAATGCTTTATTAAACATTATCCCTTATAGCTAAGGATTTAATGGTTAACTCTCAATACAGAAACAACTAGTTGGATGATCATCTGCTTCTCCAGAGGCGTTAATTACATCGTTTTCACCAGAATTATCTTAGCTACTGCCGTCAGTTTTCAACTACTTCTTCAATGCTATTGTTTAAGCTTACATAACTGCATTCTTAATAAAAGAGTCACCACTACATAGCTTTATCCACCTAACTAATTTTTAAATCTGGAAGAGAAAAACGTCAGTCTTTCTATTACAAAACCTTGAAACAGGTGTAGCTGTAGGATTGTTTTCTTACTCTGGTCTATTGCATCATAATATGCAATCAAAAACTAAAAATGACGATCTATTGCATCAGACTAAAACAAACAATTTGTTCACCACTAGAACGATGTGATACTGCGTACGTTTGACTTTAGGTAGCATGTTACTGTAAACCCACTGTTATCGTTAGTCAAAGTGGTGGTCGTTATTGTTTGTGCATTTTGAGGATTAAAAGAATACAGTTTGGCATTCCTTCCGGGGACCCCCAGATTTTTTACTGGAGACCCCGTTAAGAACCGCTTGTTTAAAGCGATATCTCTTATCTGGCATTCGTTCCAACATTAGTGCAACATTTTCACGAGGCTTCCAAAGATGAAACGAGACAAAGTATAGAAAAAGCCAAATTTCTCGGATTATTCTCGAAACCATGAACAACTACTTTTGCTAAAAATCTAGCGCTAATGGCTGATGTCTTGAACAAATTAAAAAATCTGTCCGAAACACTACAAAATCGGAATCCCTCACTTCCAAAAGCACCTAACTTAATACCTGCACATACAAAACGATATCCTTTCCGGGAGAGCATTCTATTTTGGTTCAACGCCCATTAGAACCAAAGTCGTTCTAGGAAGTGAAATTGAGAGGAGGCAGAAGCTCTGCCATTAATCAGTCTCGGTTCATTCGGGCTGTAGTTGACAATACAAAACAAAGACTTTTCGCGATGGCATCAAACATAACGCAGGCTAGCGTTGCTTCAATTCGAAAAGAAATGTACAACAACCGTGTTAATCAAATGCCTGTATTAAATCCAGAAAAATGGGTACATGAAAATCCTGGATTCGTTGAAGAGGAAGTGAAATGTTTGTCTGATGCCGTTCATCTCAGCAAACCGGAAACTCATCTTGGGTTTATTGAATACAAGGCAAGTCGTCGAAGAAGCAGCCCTAACAAATTAAAAAAGTTGCTAGAGATAGTTAACACTCTGTCAACAAGCCAAAAATGAGCGAGGGTTTAGCCCAAATAGCAATTTTGTAACCGATAACTGCAATATGATGGCTGCAAACAACGCCGTCAACATGCTCTTTATCAGTGCTGTGAGACCTCCCAGCAAAAGATGGGATCCAGAGCCATTCGCAAAAAACCATAGCCTGGAAAAGGAAGAAAAGCAGCTTATTCAACAAATTGTATGGCTTGTCAAAACTTGGAAATGGATGATTACTTTAAATTTTTATGAAAAGATTTTGAATAACTTTTTTAGGTTTTTGGTTGTTTTCATATCGTGGACTACCATTTAGGATGGAGCAGAAGTAAACGTATTCTTGATTACTATGCTGACTGATTGATGCTTCATCTTCATTCTCTGTCACGGGAAAGTGATAATGGTGCTATCATAGGACAAATCCAGAATCCTTAGGAGTAGACGGTATTTGTTTTTTGATTCAGTGTCTGGCTACTTTTTTGTTCTATCTGTTTCTTGTTTAGAACCCCAAGTAGAAATATTAGTTGCAAAACATTTTATTCAAGGAGGCAAAAACGCAGCTTAGGTTCAAGCGGACCAGGATCTTCTGTTCAAAATCAACTCAAGAACGGCGCTCCTACCACTCGGCTGCAGCTGTCGATTAAGATTGAAATGTCGGAATGAGATTGACAAATCCTGAAATCATTCCGGTAAGAAAATCATATTATAGTAATGCAAGAGGCTAGCGATGCACTTAGCAAACTGCAGTCAGTGACACTGTTTCGACCTATCAGGTCGAAATATACATGTAAGACCTTGTGACCACTCGGCTGTGACAGCACTATTGTTCTAGCAGTTGTTAGACGTAGTGCACCTGCGACAACCGCCACTCATTCACGAGTGATACGGCTTCGCAGAGGTTGACAGACCATCCACTACAGAGGACCCAGTATTAGGTCCCACAAGTGTGACGATCTAAGCTATGCTTTATTAAAAGCCTCTAGCTTCTTATTGGTCACCAACTGCACTGAAGAGACCTGATAGGTCGAAACAGTGTCACTGTCTGCAGTTTGCTAAGAAAATCATATTACTTTCACCAATGTCAACGACGCAGCCATCACGAGGTTTAGATGCACCATTGTTGTCACCGCAAACCACTCTCCGATCCTCTCAACCACCTTCTAGACTAAAAAGCAATTATATATAGTGAATAGAATTTGTCATGGGCAGCCGACTAGGAGTAGAAGACAGGTAGTCTTCGTGTGCTCAAAGGTAGTCAGAGAGACTACTCACAGAGCTTCCATAACCCGCGCAGTCAAAGTCGAATTTACTCCAAAGGAGCAAAATAAAGTCGAAAAACTAAAAAATGTGGAATGGAGTATACCTTTGGTCAAACGTCTCTGCGTTCAGACTCGCTTCAGATTTGGTATTGCTGGTGGGACAGTGCTTTTCTACCTCAAGCAATGCATCCAAGCTGGAAAGTGCCCTTATCAAGCAGTCGAGTATTAAGGGAAGGATAAGAAGATAAAGGGCAATGCCCTTCAAACGAGTAATCATTTCGAAAACGAAATTCGCAGTTTCATAAAATCGATCCGATCTCCAAAAAATGTTGTTTTGCAGACCAAACTGAGAAAAATTCTCACTTTCACAAGGTTTTTTCCCTAAATGCTCTGGTTGCCCTAAAGATGTTTGAGCTCACTTATTTCAAATAATCGCTCAAAGATTTGATTGAATTTGCTTAATTCTCCTGCTACCCCACAATTTGTTTTTAAATAAGTCTCTGTTCCCAAGCGAAACATAGCAGTTATATTGTTCAAGGTTCGTATCTCAACTTTAATTACTCACACGCACTTGAACATGCACTGTATTTCACAATATTTACTATCGCTTTTACTATCGCTTTCACAAAGTTTATTAAGTTTGCTACAAAACAATCATTTCTGTTTAGATACAAGAGGTGAGCGTTCGTTGTAATCTGTGGTTGGTCTTTGTTCCAATTGGCTTCTTCTGTCTTTAGGATCCAGAGCAACGGTGAGAAGAAACGCAAATAGCACTGCTGCAGTCATCAGCACCAATGCGCTTACTGGAAGAGTGAAACGCGAAGTCAGCCTAGCAAGCTCAGCAAGGGCAACAAAAACAGCCGAACCAATACCGCTTAGCCACACACTTACAAAAGCTTCATCCATCGGGTAAGTGTGATCAAGAATCATTTCCAGTAACGGCAACACGCACAGTCGATTTCCAACGCCAAATGCGCAATTACACAGCCAAAATCCTATTATCGAGTTATAGCAATACGAAAGTAGCAGACCAAATACGCTAAAAAAAGTTACAACAGATCCAAGATAAGTTTGTCCAATGTAATTTTTCCAGCAGTTCAACAGCTTTGCAGAAAGAAAAACAGATGAAATACTGGTCAATGAATACGCTAGAGTGATTTCACCAGCTAGAACATCAGCGGAATAATTGTTTGATAGCTTTTTTATAATTGTTGACAAAATATCTGTTAAGTAAAGCAACTCAATTGTGCTCAAGTTGTAGAAAATTCCTACAACAATGCTGCACAATAGGAAAGTTCGGTCTTGAAATAATATTTTTGTTGTTTCAATAAAGTTACGAAAACTTAAAGCGTAATATAATGAGCTGTCTTCATTTTGCTTCAATAAAAGACCAAAACTCGGTGGTTTTGGTGGAAGATTTTTTACAAATAATATAAACACTACCAAAAGTACTGCTAGCGTTAGTACCCAAGGAGTATAAATGTACAAAAGACTGTAATAAGTATTATTTTTCCAAGCTTCAACAAAATTTTGTTGCATAGTGTGATTGGCGCTGTTGTTAAAAAATGGATAATCTAGTAAGGTAATAGATGGCAAAATAGCACCAAATAATGATCCCAGACTTCTACTGGCAACATTAAATGCAATGGCAAGACCGACCTGGTTGTTTGGAAACCACATAACTGCAAAAAACGGTCCTACTGTAAGAGACACGCAATTAGCCATTCCTTGAAGGAGATTTGATACCACCAAAAGCGGAAAAAGATAAGGAAATATCACAGTAGCAACCAATATAATGCATGAGAATAGCAAACAAGCAATCCCAGTGATTGAAAGGAGTTTAAATCGAACCGATTTATTGAAACTAAACCAAGCAAATACAGGAGTGATAACAACTGTTCCTGCACTCAATCCCAAGCAAAGCCAATCCAACCATGCCAAACTAACATCAAAATAATGTGCATAAATATTATTTGCAATTGTAAACGATTTCGAAATATACGTGGATGCCAAAGAAATAATGCAAGTGCCAATAAGTATAAACCAACGTCTTGCGTAAACAGCTACTTCTCCAGAGTTCGTATTCATCATAATCCAATTAAGATGCAAGTGATGTAGCTTATCTGTCAATGGCTACCAATCAAAACTAAGCACCGGTACATATCAGTCAATAAAAAAATATTAAAAAAAATCTAAAACACAGAAACGTAACCGTTTTCTTTCTTATTTTCATACGTTAGTGCTGACAGTATTGTCGTTTTTTAGCTGCACGCTTTTCTATTGGCCATTTTTGAAGTAAAATATTTTGAGTTCATCCACCCACACTTTGCAGCAAGCTTCTAAGAAGTCTCGGGAATGCTCATAAAAAGGTTTTTGGTCCTTTTCTCACCTATGGTCAGAAATCATGCATATAAATCAAAACACTGCGACCTCGGGTGCAAGTTTCGTATATTGTACTTTTGAGGAAAGTTGAAGGGGTAAATAAATCAAAATCGTAGCGCCTAAATTCGAAAATCTCTTTAAGATTTGCTCCTACTTCTTGATATTGGGAGGTGTCAACTGGATTGGCCTGGCCGTCTCTAAGTTGCATGCCCCAAGAAAGACGCACTTATAGAATTCTTTTTAACCGCGTAGCCGCCCAAAAACTTGGTGCACGAGTTTTATTTATTGTATAACTTGTTCTGACGAGTTGAATGGTGGTAAGAGACTGATTGTCTATGTGTGCTCATAAATAACCAGAACGGTTATCGACTAAACAGTCCAACTCGTTTCTTCCAAGGCAACGGTCTGTATAAGGGCTCTAGTCAGTAAACGTATGACATACGGGTTATATAAACTAGGGGAGTGGCCAACCATATCTTCAACACCTAAATAGAGGACATCCTTTAGGGATTAAAATAAGAATGATGACAAGTAAAAGCATCGCTTTTCTTCTTGGATAAAAATACAGGAAGTGAAAATCCTTATCTTCAACCTGTTTTGATAAAATATAGAAATATGACCTAAATTTTGAGTTGTTTTATGTAGTAATTACAGAAGACAATTCTGTAAATATACATAAAGTTTTTGTGTTACTTGTGATATACTAATAAAAGGAAGAATATTTAGGCATTTTTATGCATCCTCGGGAGACAATGATTTTTTTCTTGCGAGAGAAGGACATGTCTTCCAAAAAAGAGCCTATAGTACAGGAGTCCACAGGAGCATGCCCCTAAATTTTTGGTATCCTATCAAACAATAATGGTGGTACTTTCAGCATTGGTGTAACAATTTATCATTTAAGTTGGGCATAAAGGAAGGCTGAAGGCATTTTTGTTTCAAATCAAAGTCTATTTTGAGATGAACTTTTTGAGTTCAACTTTTTTCTATTTTAAGCTCCAAACACAAATTGAAACCTTTTTCGAAAATCAACTTTTTAAACCCAAGTATTTTGCTCGCTTTTAGAGCGGTGGGATCCCGAAAACAATGAGGTTGAGCTTCACCCCCCACTATTTTGCTCTCCAAAACTTTGCTTCCGGCTACGCTACTGATCCAAGCCCGCTTGGTTACGTCAGAAATTCAACCGGTCGAATTGGTGGAGGTAGATGAATAGATAAACATGACATGAACTTGATGTAATGGGCTGATCCTGCAACTCGGATGAAAACAGTGGCGCTTTTGTGCTTGTTACCCCATGGCCTTATCTTGGATGTATTGGGCAGAGTCGCAGCCCAGTGTACACTCCACTGTACATTCACATACCTGGCCTCCCCCTTCAGTGCACACTGCCTTTGTCCAAGTACCTTGCCAGTGAAAATTCAAACCCATAATCATAGTATTAAAAGTCGCATTCGATCCAAGATGGTGGCCTAGGGTAACAAACGACAGTGTCGAAAAAGCTGGTTGAGTTGATTTATGTAAGTTTGTATCTACGAGCTCACCTAATTGATTGAAACTTATTTTAGCTGTTTTAATATAGCAAACTCTCAGCAACTGTAGGGTGATCCGGAAGTTGATCGATCGAAAAGCAATCGCTGAAGCTGCCTTCAAAAATGTTTTGGAAAACATGTCCAGAATATTGCTTCTCCCCAAAGCTAAGTCTCTACATAGCAATGACTCGACCGAGAATGTAAATTGGATTGGGAGCAATTAAATGGCAACTTTCGCACTTCTATTTAACAAGTTCTTCAAGGTTATCACCCTCCATTTTGCAAAATGTTCTGAAACCCCTTTCGCCTTATATCTCACTAGGTATCCCCCGCTGTCTATTTAAGTTTAGGTTCACATCACCTCCATTTGCTGTAATGACCGCAAAAACTGACTTCTTCAAAGCTTGTTGTAGTTCCGAGAAGTTTAGCAACAAGAATACAATTGAAAAGCAGCTGACCAGCTAGATTTGCAATCTGCACGTCTTCAACTTCGACAAAAACAATAGACTAGCCGCCTTATGTTTGCCAAAGGCAGCGTTTTGGTTTTCAAGTTGGTGCTGACGCCTTCGTAAGGGTTCGTTTCTCGCTATGGCATTATGAGATGATTTCGAATACCGTAGCGTAACTCTGAAATATTTTAAAGTTTTGTTCCGACCAAAAGTGTCTAGTTTTCGGCGTAGTTTCTGATGCTTTTCCTCCAAATCTAAATAACTAGAAAATTTCAGCTTTTTCAAATTAGATTAGAATTCAAATCAGAGCTTCATCAGTTAATATAAAATTAGAATTAAATTCAAAACAGACAGTTTGCAAAAACTAGAAATGGAACTGAAATTCGAACTCGAATCCCTGTTCCTTTGATTACATCAAGTTCAACTCAGAATAGAATGAGTCGCGAAGGGACAATATTTATCATGCTTAGTGAAGATTTGTTTTTGATCTTATTCTCCATTTTATCCCTATTTTTAACAAGAGTGTGAACTCACATTTTTATGTTGCTGGTGTGGATCGTAGGTTCAAGTCCTATCTGAAGTCAGTTTTTACTGATGCTACCTTGTAGTGTAAGCCGTGGTTCCTGCTTGACTACAATATACGACCAGAGTGCCGAAAGTTCCTTGCTACTTCATGCAGTTATAAATGACTGGTAAAGCTCTTCTTTTTCTAAATGAACACCACGTCAAATCGAAATTCGTTTGCGTAAACCTCAGAATGACAAAGAATTGTTGTTGGTGTTGTTGTTTTAATTACCCCTTCTCTTCCTCGAAATGGAGGTACGGCACGAATGGCAATCCAGGTTCACACCGTCAACCCGAGTTAGGCTAGGGAAAGATGGCAGCCCATTTTGAATCAGTCATGATTGACTAGTAGCCCTACCACCAACAAGGCGGACTGCCACTGGTGGGCACCCAAGAGTAGCCCCTTACAGCATGCTGGGTGAGCAACTTCACAGTTGTAACCTGGTGAAGTACTGGTACGCCACCTACCTGCCACATAAAAGTGGAGGCATCCCGTTAAGTGCCTTGCCCAAGGACACAAAAAGCAAGCGTGCCTGCTTGTTCTCCACACTATCCCTTTTTTATGCTAGCGCCAAGCAGGGAAGCTGTGAATACTATTTTTTAAAGTCTTTTAGTGTGACTCGACTTAGAGAATGAACCCCAGGTTTACCGCCTGCGAAGCGGACGCTCTAACCACTACGCCATCGCGCCGGTGAAAAAAATTCGTTTTAGCAGCAGTTGGTTAGGCCAAAATTGGTGAGTTTCGCGCGGTAAAATTTGCTTTTAAGACTGAAAATTTATGTAAACAAAATAATGCCGGCGTCCTCTGAAGTATTCACTGCATTTTTTTGGCAAAGACATAGCTAGATTGAAATAATAACAAAAAGCGTTTTTGGAAAAATTAGCGTTTTTAAAAAATCAGGCAATTACATAAAAATCAAAATTACAGCGCATAATTTTTCGACGATTTAATTGATATTAGCATAAGCCTACTCAAATTTAGCTCTAAGTTATCAAATGAACCCGCTACAATTATCTAGTGGTCTAAATATGCATTTCTCCTGGCCCCAGTTTATCCGCAAGTTACAAACAGGCGTGCTGGCAAATGTTGCATCTTAAAACTTTAAACAGTTTACTGTCCACTAGTTACAAAAACATCTTTTTGAAGCGCTCTTTTCCATAAGTTCTGCAAAAGCTACAAAAGCTGCTGGAAAATCAAATGCTTTTGTTTGAGGAAAGGGGCATTGAGGGCTGCTTACAACTGGCCTTCACAACACAGTTTTTAATGTCTTTCTATACCACGCTAAATGCATTATAAACAACATTCAAGTTATATTTTATTGAACAACATCAAACATAATTGGCTACATGGGTAAATGCTTAAGAAAAAAATAAAATCATTCCGCTACAATCTACGTCACTACAAATATGAAATTTGTCTTCAAAAAAGCGTAGAATCACATTTTTTCTGTAGGGTATTCTTTGTAAAGCGGAGCGTTTATTGGTACACGACCAGTATCATCCAGCGATACAGGAATATGAATGGCCTTCACAAGATTCTAAAAAATGAAACAAAACTTAAATTAATCTTGTAATGTGAAATATGTATTCTCGACAACAACGATTAAAGTTATTTCATGCCGTCAGCGATTTAAAAAAGATTTTAAGCAAAAAAGAGAGAAAGGATTACAAGACATTTACTTTAAACAAACTTTAGGTTTAAATTATGTCTTGCATTGGTCGCAATAACCTTTAAAAGTGTACATAGACGAATGTAGACTGACTTTGTAAACAGCGAAGCTATCAAAATTAAGAACTTTGAGGTACTGTGGTTTGATGGTCTCCCATAATCTCTTTTTCTTGTATTCAACAATATAGATAAGTTCGGGTAATTTCACAAATTTTCTACCTTTTTAGGTCATTTTAATTAAATTTCAGTTCCTAAAATAATTACTAAATATTTTATTTTCCCTTGCAAACTGTATAATAATACCTCCAACATATTTTGTCATTAAGTTTCTGCGATACCGCAGTTAAGAAAAAACCAGTTTAAGATGGTAAACCTTCGAGTTACAGAATATTTCTTGGCCACTTCGATAGAAAAAAAATTGCTTCTTTTTAAGAAATATCGCTATGAAGTAGATCAGTGAAACCTCGCAGTGAATCTGCTCATCCAGCAAGTTCAACGAGACGACTCTTGCGCATCCACCGAAGGCAAATCATTATGTCGGTGTTGGATTTATCAGTCTACAATTAGCATTCATCACCGGTTCGACATGGACTGGCGCTTTCTTCTAGCTTCATCGCGATTGGGTTTTGCGGGGTGAACTTGGATGATTGTTTTATGCCGTGTTTTTATTCCAAGAAAGGAAAGGAGGGAAGACACACAAGCACGCACGCGTGTACACACACACTTTATACTTCTTATCTTATCGGTTTAACGGTGACTAATATTGTGAGGTAATATTCAATTCACAGGAGGTACAAATGTTACTTAGTTCAAAGGGAGTGCCACTTCCTACTTTGCCGCTATTTACATTGCGAACACTGCCAGTTTAACGCCTCTTTCTTTTTCACAAAACCCTATTCCGGAGTACCTAACATAAGGCCCGCAAAAACAATTGATGCAGCCAACGAGATGACTTTATAAAAGTATTCAAACCGTATAGTATTTAACTAATAGTTGACGTCAGCGTAATAGATTTAAATATCCGAAAAAAATGAAAGCAAACAATTTCAAAAAGTTGATCTCCATTAAAGAAGGCTTAATCATTATTTTGAGCAAATATCAGGCAACAAGTGTGGGCATGCGGCCCGCCAAAAAATATTAGTTTGTTGTGGCTTTTTACAGTTTTGAATAGTGCGCGCCTGTCCTCAACCATTCACTTGCCTGCTTTTTCTTTTTCATCGAAACATACGTTGCTACGCAGATGGCTAAGATCAAACAAGCAACTATTCCAGCGCCAATGTAAAAATACATTGTTGTTTCAGTTTCCAATTTCGCTGAAAGAATATTTCAATGACAAAACAGCACAACTATTATAGTGATCAAGATAATTAGCAAACCTATAGGCGGTAGCGTTCTACGTAATAATTTCAATGAAGAAGTTGTAAAGTCGAAATATAAATTTAGGAAAAAGAAGACTATTGCTCTAGTTCAAGGGTGGGCAATTGTTTTGGCTTGCAGACCGCATCGCGGTCATGGAAGCTAGCTGAGAGCCGCACTTTTTGACGAATACATTGGTATATTATTCTAATTGACTTGCATTTTAAATTTGGTATAACATCAAAAACCAACAATTATTAGACAAATGAATCAAAGTAGTTTTATTCAACTGAAAATGCAAGCACATTTAATTTTCAAAGTTTATCAATGAGAAAAATGCACCCAATCAGGTTCTTCTACATTAATTAATTTTTTTTAATCATTTGCTTGAGGCTTTCGTGGGCCACACAAAAGTTCGTCGCGGGCCGCCGTTTGCCCACCCCTGCTCTACTTTTTAGTAGCCAAACAGAAGTTTGTAATAATACTCTGCTGAACTAAAAAACAATGCAAAAATGAACACCAAAGCTTTTGTCCCTAACGGAAGCTCATTAAGAAAAGTTTTAAAACAAACCAGTGCTAGCCACTGAAACTAAACAATACCGCAAATTTGAATATTCTATAAAACTAAGAGCTATGGTGCACAAGATAGCATCTAGAAAAAATGTCCAGTTTTTTCTTGTCAGTAATAAAATGCCCTGATGAGGTCTCCATGAAGGGGCAAAAAGTTTTCGTGTTTTATTTTGGCATTCTAAAAATTTCTGTTTAACTGCTGAAAACTGTCAAAAATGGTCTTCAGGTGTTCGAAGAAGTAAATATTGCAGCCAGAAGTTAGTGTATGTTTTGGTGAAGTTGAAGATCGATCGCCCTGTTTTGCTTCTTTGTTCAATGATCACTTCAATGCTTCAACACCAACCTTTTCTTGCTGTCCTGACCTATGCATCTACAAGACTTACCTTTGTTCCGATTGCACTGTGCAAAAGGTATGCACATATTGTCGTCGTTGAACACGTGACCAGTTGGACAAACACATTCACTGCTCGGCACACATCGTTTCGTGCACAGTGAGGGCATCTTGTCGAGATTATCGCATGACGGAATACAAAGGCTGAAACGAAAATAGATTTATGTAATTGTAAAAAGTTGCAATATAAACAGTTTTAATGATTTTTGAACAAGTGATAAATCTACCGGCAAAAGCTCAGCGTGCTCGCGCGTCATCGTGAGGATGTAGGTTCAATTCCGGAAGACTTCTGGCTTGTTTTGCCCTCGTTATAAGCACCTGATGACAATTTCCACTCATTGCGTTTAATGCTTATCACAGAAGCAGAAATACATTAAACAGGCGGCACCGACAGCTGCAAAACAACCTACGTGATTCCGTGTGATCGCAAAGATTTTTCGGTGACCGAAGTATATCAATAATATCTCAACCTGCCGCAGATTATATCAAACTCAAACCCAAATTTTTGGTCACGAGTTTAAGTATTCATTTTGTTTCTTAACTTATTTTACAAATACATACTGCTAGGGTATCAAACCTTGAACATAGCATTTGTTCTTCTAGAGGGTAAATGCAAGTAAGCAAATTTTCATCGACTTGGGTGGTGACAGGAACAGATGTTGATAAATCTATACTAGCTTCAATTGCGAAAACCCTGTAATTGTAAACTGTTAATCCATTATAATTGATGAAACAATACTACTGTTTCTTAAAAATCGTTGTTATGTTGCTATCAATTCCGCTTTTAGTTGACTCTTTTTTTAAGGCCATTCAGTTGAAACAGCTCTGCAAGTTTAAGACTTACCCTAGCATTTCACTGTTAGTAACTTCACCAGCAGCCTAAAATAGATCATTGGTTTTTGCCTTAACAATATAATTTTGATCCATTTGCAGCTAAATGTACACTGAAAAATTTAAAGCATTAATAGTCAGACTAGTGCTAGTGTTTTTTTACCCGAAATATCCGTGAGCCACAGAACAATGGCAAAACACTTTCACTTTGTTATTTGAAGAAACTGCCAAAGAAGCAACCTCACAAACTTCTTTCTCCCAGAAGAAATCATCCCATCGCAAGCACTTAAGAAATATGAAATGAAGTTAACAATCTCTGGAAAATAACAAGTCACTTCTGTCTACAGTCAGTCTCTGTATGCAAATAAGTTGGTTTCAATGTAAAGCCGCTTATTAGTCGAGTCGAGCTCTTGACTGGACTGAAGTTATGAAGGCTTAACACTCGCCTAAACTACCGTAAAGGCAACCATTGTCCATGCTCCAATGGTAGTTTACCCTGCTGTACAGCCTGCAGCAGCTGTTAGAGACTGCTTCGAAATAGGTTACTGTCACTTATCATGAGCACTTTAACTCTGTAATTGGTTTGAAAGCAGGGTTTTTTTCTAAGGCGTTTTTGGGGACCCGATAAATAAAAATTGGGTCCCTAGAATCAGAGAAAATTATGTCAATGTGACAAAGCGGAAGTTTCCAAACTGGGTTTCGTGACGACTGCACAAGGGGTCCGACTACAAAGTCCCAGAAATCAACTTCAGTGAAGTCATGAATATGAACTCTAGCGTGACGATGAAATGGACTCTAAGTGACACAATCACAGCAACACAACAGGCAGTGACATTGTTTTGGAGGACACCTCCAAATACATATTTTTCAGGTCCTTACAGATTCATATTGGGCACCTAACATTTTCCTTAAAATAACCCTGGCTGAGAGTCGATGTGAATATGGTGTATTTAGTAATCCTAAGCAGGAGTGAATGCATCCCTCCTCTCGTCATTGATGCATACAGAGCACGATTTCAAGTTTTGTTTAAGAATTTTAAAAACAATTTTTTCATATTGTTTATTGCAAACGTATCAAGAAATAAGCATTGCGAAAGGCTAAATTCTGCTGTGCGTGTAATTTTCAAAACCCGGAGCTAAAAATCGGTTGCGTAGTTGATGTAAATCAAAGTTGGTATAAATCATAGTTTACCTTTAGCCTAGTCATAAATATTAGTAAAACTGTCTCACAGAATAAACTGAAGAAGCCTCTTTCGTTGCGACTTCATTGAATTCAATGGTAATCGTCATTGGTCCTTTTGAAGAAACTTCATCATTAGCATTACTGCCGTCATTAGAATCCTTGAAGGTAATCTAAAATTACCTTGCATTAGCTCACTGGTTGCATTTGAAACAAATTAAGGCGTTGTGGTGTAGTGATTCGAGCATCCACCTCGCAGTCGTAGATTTAGGTTCAATTCCCTTGTCTAGTCATACCCAACACTTTAAAAATGGCATTCACAATATTCGTGCTTGGCGCTCAGCAATACGGCTAATAAGGAGTGTGAAACCGCATAAAAAAGCGGTGGAAAATTTACTCTTCTGATTAAAATTTATCCAGGTGCTAAAAAACAATCGAAAAGCACCAACAATTTAATGCATGGGTGCAAAAATACGGTCGCGCGCTCGGACCACGAGACCAAAAAGTTAGTGTGCACCTGATGAGGAAATATCTCAACAGTAATAAAGACTGAAGTCAGTGGGTGCTTCAGGTTGATCTCCCCCTAAAAAAGGTCACGGCAGGGTAATCACTGCTGCTATGCATGTCCTGCCTCTTGGTTCAGGTAAATACGGGCATGTGCTTGAGGTTGATCCCCCCAAAAAGGTCAACTCCTGTTGGTCGCTGCGTCAGTGGAACTTTTGTCTCACGGTTCAGCTAATTTTGTCCATGATCTTTCTTTGGGAAAATTTGATGTAGATTGGGGAAATTTTTAGACGTTGTTGGGGAAAAGCACCAGCAACCATCTGGCAACACTAGTTTATACATGTGTGTGCTACCAATAATTTCTACGCGCAACTAAATTCCAAAAAAATTTTTGCACCCCTGTTTTAATGTGTCTGTGCCGCTCCGACAACCAAAATGAACGATTAAGAGTGGCATAGCATTCTGAAATATAGCCACTGATCCCCGGAACGTCTTGACCCACAATCAGGCTACAACATCTGAAGAGTACGAAGGAATCAAGTATCATTACAAACATCAAACTTGGCACGACTGATCACCTTTCCGGGATGAGCGTCATAATAGGATCGTGGCGTCACGATCAAAGATATTTTTTAAATTTGCATTTCTTGACCGATGAAAACTTCTTTTTGCTCAAACGAAATCCAGCTTCCAATTTACAAAAAATTTTATTCTTTTGGAATTTAAAATGAAGTCACAGCTAACGTTTGATTCCCTGGTTAGTTCTCTGTATTTTCTCGTAAATTACTGATCGTAGAAACGCGATTGAAAGCTTTTTCGTAAGAAGGAATCAAGTATCATTGCAAACATCAAACTTGGCACGACTGATTATTATTAAGGTTTTTGGACTAAAAAACTCGATAAATATTGAAGCTGAGTTGATACAACAACAGATTCTTTTTTGAAGCATTGTAGGCCGTACAAGCATGCTTCTTTTTTTCTCTTGCACGCTTCACAACTCGCTCTTTCACAGTCGATAGACCTGGGGTTTAATCCCCTTGTAGAGTCATACTAAAAGACTTTAAAAATTAGAATCCACAGCTTCCCTGCTTGGAACTCAGACTTTGGGAAAGTTGTGGAGAACAAGCCAGCAACTTCGCTTGTTGTGTCCTTGGGCAAGGCAATGGCAAGTTACAATACTTTTGTACAGTAGTGTTGCAAGCCTGACTGATCTTAGCCTCTAAGTCACTTTAATCAGATGTAGGAAAGTTGAACAAGTTGACGATTTCTCACGTCAAATCTTACAAGAATCAAAACAATTAATCCCATCTTTACCACAAAAACCTAGTCCATTGATTACGCTCCAAATCCACAACCTAATCTATTGTAATAACTTGACTGCAAGTGCTTGACTTTGGGCTAGTTTGCTCTTTCCTTATCTGTATTATGCCAAGACCTAGCAATATACGCGTAGCAACCGATGTTAGGACATATAGTCACAAAAAGTTGTAAGTAATAGGCCAAATATTTAATAGCTTATTTCAGAAATTTCACAGCAATCACTTTGGCGTTCCCTAACCCCGCAGCTTTATATTTTTGGCTGTTTCATTTGTGGGCAAGTGTACTTTCTAAATACATGTTAAAAAAAGGAAAATAAGACGTTGCTAGAGACTTCAAAACCTTTCCGAGAAACATAGCGGCCATCCATGATGTTTTTCTACTAGATTCCCATTAAAAACCCTGTACTTTTGATTTTGGAAAAAATTGGCTATTAAAACGAATATTAACTTTTCATTGCTGTTCTCTCGACGATCCATATTCTTAACCTCCACATTGCTGATGAGGGCGCTGCAATTGTAATACTTAACTGCGAGTGCATCACATCGGGTTAGTTTGTTCTTTCCCTTGCTGCCTTTAGGCCAGGACCTAGCAACATGCATGCAGCCAGAGGATTTCGATCACGGATGTCAAACTTATTCAGTGCTGTGGGCCACATTTACATACCTGGATTTTTTACGGGCCAGACTCTGTTGAAAAAAAATTTAAGCAGGCAAGACTGTATACCAGTGGTCTCCGAACTTTTTTGTCAGCCGGCACAGTACACCAGTAGATCAAATTTCGCAGCACACCAGCCACGGCATTATATGGAGAGCACCACTCGTCCGGGCAACGATCTCGTGAAATCGTGTGATGTAGCGCCAAATGGCGCTGATCTCCAAAAAAAAGGTTATTGCCTCTCTCGCCGTGACCTGTAATGCCACCCGCAATTTACAGCAATTGTCGACCATTGCTTTATGGCTATTTTCACGTACTTTCAACTTAAAAACTATTTTTTCTTTTGGAGAACAATTTTTCAAAGACCAAATTCGGAGGCCAGGCATTCGCATTGCGCCACAAAATTCTTACGCGGGCCACCAGTTCGACACCCCTGCTTTTGATCGTACAAATAGGCATGCAATTACAAAAATTTCTAAGTGTCGGTCCTAACATTTAGTTGGTAATTTCTGAAAATAAATATTAATCACTTTGGCGCTCTCTCACATTATTGAAATTGTGCTTCCGAAAACTTCATGAAATCAACGCGTAAACGTTCATAAAGTTGTTAGCTCTTTTGATCGTGAGCAAGTCCATTTTTAAAGTAGGCCAATGCTTGAAACAGGGCCAGAAAGACGTAGCCAAGAACACCAGAAACTTTGGGAGAAAATATAATGGTCATGCGCTACCCACTAAAATGTTTTTTAATCAATTTGTTTTTGAAACGAGAATTGGCTACGTAAAAAAACATTGACATACTCGGAACCAGAGGCTTTTGCTCATATTAGCATGCATACAGTTACGAAAGAGGCGTAAGTAGAAAGCCAAATATTTGATGGCTTAATCCTGAAAATAAGTATCAGTCACCTTAGCGTCCTTCCACAACTTTAATGTGCTTTCAAGCACTTGCTCAATTTAACGGATAAAACTTTGTTAAGTTTAAGTATGGCTATGTTGAAAACAGGACAAATAAGATGTTCCCAGGAATTCGAGAAAGTTGGGACACAAGTAGCCGCTACGCAACCCCCCAAAATGTTTTCAAATCGATTTCTTTTTCAAAAAGCGATAGTTTTGTTTCAGAAGGAGATTATCCGCTATGCGACAAGAACATAACTTTTTATTGCTGTTTTCATAACTACCCAATGGGTGAAGCCGTAGCAGCTAGCTGAAGCGATATTCTTAAGCTCGACGTTACTGATGGGGGGGTCCTGCGAGCGACGCCGTCTTCGTAATGGGGCTGAGCGTTTTTCCCTACCCTTATCTTGATTAGGTTTGCAATGTAAACATGAATAATTATTTCATGCTGTGGGTCTATTTTAAGACTAAACACTGAAGGGAGAGGTAAAGGAGGTAAATAAGAGCAAGAAGGAGTAAACACAATGGAAAAAATAGATTATTAATTACCCAAACAACATCGCTTTTTCTTTTTTCCAAATCCTCGCTTTCATACCAAGTTTTGACGTCATTTTCAAACGCACCAATGGCGATGCAGGAAGTAGAGCACTGTGAAATGACGTACATTGTTAAAACACCAAATGCAAATTGGCAGCCTTACTGTCAACCAGTTACCAAGCCATCTGAGCAGTTGTCGTTGATCTGGCCAATATTGTTGGAAAATTGAATCTAAAAAAGGTATTTTCATTTAATCAAAATTGTTTAAATTGACTGGATGGTATACATTTGTGATGAAAAGTTATAAAAATGTGTGATCCTAGACAGTAATACCTTGTGGCTGTCCACTTCAATCGCAGTATTCTCTGTTATAGATGAGTATTTCGCTATAGCGATGTCAGAAAACGACGTTTGAATGCTTGTGGCAGGTTCCCGTTCCACTATTGACAGGCAAAATTGAGTCTAAAACACAACTTTTCCAAGTTACATGTAATCATGAAGGCTCACGCATTGTATGATTTATCGACAACCGATTGCCTCGCACAATTTTATGATGTACCGGGCGAGCTAAAGAGACCACTTAGAAGATACCCAAGCTGATTTCTATCTTTAACTAATGTAAATTAAAATTTTGCTATAAGAGTGCAACTAAACAGATAAAAGACTGCAAAAACAATATTAAGCCAATCACAAACTTCTTGTTCAGCCATCATACAGCAAAGTTACTACAAGAAACAAAAACTGCATAAAATACTGAAAATAAGAAAGTTAGCCAGAACCGTTGTCTTATTGGGAATAGGGTGGACACTAGTCAATTTTGGACATAACGCTGCTTCAAGAAAAGATATAGAGAGCAAAAATGGTTCAGGAGAGACAAAGCTTGAACTAAGAAATACACGGCGCTTATAAATGTTGTTAAGAGTAAGAAAATTGCTGGGGCTAATCTTCCCTTAGTAACTGTAGTATTCTCTCACGCTGCGGGCCTGGCAAGGTAGGATTGCTTTAGAGGAAATCGTTTGGTGTAAACCGCTCGACATGTTGTTGGCAATGAAAATGGAAAACAGCGGTTTAAAAGGCATTAGGTTTCGCTATCATTTCATCTAAGATATACAGTAATTTTTAAATATTTTGCTGCCCAACATAAAGTTTTTTAGCTTTAACTGAAGAGGTTTTGTTCGTTTTGTTTTACATGCAATGCAAAGTTGTTTTGAAGTCTGCATTTCTGACTTTAGTATATTTTTGATTGCCTAAATATTGCTAAACATACGGTTATATCATCAATAGCTCTTTCGAATTCGTTTCGTGGTACAATATAAGATAAATCTGAATTATCGCCGCCGTTGAGAACTGAGTCAAAGGCTTCCATAATTTCTTCCGCCTAAACGACACAATATTTACGAGAAACAATATATTGCAAGTCGACTTTTTTTAACGGCTGATAGACTTTTGCATTGTTTTGCTTTTAATTGCCGCTCATAAACTTCCAGTGGAAAGAGCACTTTAGTTTTGTACACAGAACAGCTCGTGCCCAAATCCATTGTACGAGTTTTCGAAACTTCCGTTTTTCACACGTTTGCAGTGTAAAAAAGAAAATAACTATTTCATACTAAACTTTTATTCTAAGGAGAGATAAACTCATCCAGAAATTATCAGTATTGCTGGCATAGTTCATTAGTGATCAAAGGTAGTGGAAAATACTGCAAATAAAAATAAGTAGTTTACAAATAAGCATAAAAAAATAGCTTGGAATACTGTAAGTACAGGATGAAACGCAGGACTGTTACTTGAAGAGACATTGCAGGGGGTTGAAAAACAATAATCATTTTGCCACATTAGCAATTTCTATCGCAACAAGAGGAATTACTAAATCAAGCTTTAAGAAATAAGAATTTTTACCATTTCGACACTCAGCTCCTCGTTCGACTCCGCTGTAGGATCAGCTTGTCTCTTTCTCCGAGAACTTTCTGTAAAGAAATGTGGTGATACAAGTACGATTAGATGGCGATCGTTTGGAGTAGGAAAAATTTTATTCAACCCAGTTTAATTCAAAATGATCTTATGTAATCTCAAACAAATTGAAAAAGCGAGTTGTTTGAAAAAGCGAGTTGCTTCCAAACACGTGATTACACAAATCATGATTCATAAATAATTTTTTCGATTGTAAATGTGTATATAAATCTTTTACGTTTGTCGCAAAAGTTGTTAATAAAATCAAGTTCCACCTGAAAAAACAATATATATGTTGTTTTACGCATTTTCGAGGAATTTTAAAGCCCTAACGTAGCAGCATTTTCCGCCCATCTGCCTTTGAAGTACAATTCAAAATATATGGGTTGAGCTTAATGGGTTTGAATAGCAAAGGGCTCATTCAAGACGACAGAACTCGATACCAAATAATGGACTGTATTTCATGCTCAGTACCGAAATTAGTTAGGCTATTTAGTAGTGGAACTACCAGTATACATTGTGGCCTGTTCAAAATGCTTTTCCTTAGTCCAACCAACATGCTCCCACTTGGGAGGTTCCGCTTCATACAGCGCCTTCATCCAAAACGAGAGAAGGGCTAACAATCTTCATCATCACACGATGAAACAACCACGGCTTGAACACAAGATGAATTGTAAAAACAATAATAAAATAAACAATGTTACCAAACCACTTTAACTTACTTGTAAAAAATTTCGATATAACGTTTTTGGGAAGGTTCACAGCACTTTCTAATGAGTCAGGCGACACTCCAAAGCGAGATAACACGCTGTTTGCTGATTTCAATATGTCTAATGCTTCGCTAAAATAAGTTACAAGGTTAACATCTTGTTGTTGTTATTGTTGTTATTACTGTCGTTGTTGTTGTTGTTGTTGTTGTGCTAACAATGGCTACGTGATTAAGTCATTGATGTCCATTGCAATTTTTTTAATCATCACTGAGTAAACTCAGTTTCATATTTCATTCTCTTGATCACATCTATCGCTAAACGCCTAGAAAAAACTCTGTAAATACCATTTTTGAAGTTTTTCTTAAGACTTGACAAGAAAATTAAACCCGGGTCTCTAGATCTACCAACTGTGGAGTGCACGCTTTAATCACTACATCACCGCACCCAAATAAACGTTAACATCTTAGTAGAGCACTCAGGTAAAAGCAATTTGTATGTGTGTCCTGACAGACGGTAACTGGTTTGGCTACTGAAATGTTGGCGAATTTTAGTTTGTTCTTCATTTGGTAAAACTGGTTAGTTTGTTCACACTTTTATCATCTGATCATTTTCCTTTGATTTTAAAGCATGTAACTGATAATTAGGAGACAGTGGGTTCGATTCACCGGCGCGATGGCGTAGTGGTTAGAGCGCCCGCTTTGTAGTCGATAGACTGGGGTTCATTCCTTAAGTCGGGTCATACCAAAAGACTTTAAAAAATGGTAATCACAGCTTCCCTGCTCGGCGCTTAGCATAAAAAAGGGATAGTGTGGAGAACAAGCTGACAAGCTTGCTTTTTGTGTCCTTGGGCAAGGCACTTAACGGGACGCCTCCATCTTTATGTGGCAGACAGGCGGCTTACCCGTACTTCACCGGGTTACAATTGTGAAGTTGCTCACCCAGCATGTCGTAAAAAGCGACCCTTGGGTACCCACCAGTGGCAGTCCGCCTTTTTGGTAGTAGGGCTACCAGTCAGTGAAGATTGGTTCGAAAGGGGCTGCCATCTTTCCCTAGCCTATTTTCAATTGGGTTGACGGCATGAACCTGAATTGCCGTTCGTGCCGTACCTACATTCCGAGGAAGAGGAGGGGTAATCACAACAACAACAACAACAATTCCATCGGAATTGTTTTTTATCTTTCGCATTGCTCGAGCATGATAAGCATTAATTGAAACAAATCATTAATAATTTTTCTTCAAGATATATACTGAAAAAAATGTAGTCAGATATATCTCGGAGTTGACGGGACCATTGTTAATATTTGTGTATTTTGGCCATAAATGAGAGTACAACCTGGTGGGTTAATTCATTGTACCACAGATCCCACCTTCCACAATGGCACAGCGGAATAAACTTGTGGTCTTTCAATGACGGGATCGCGCTATTTTGGATTCCACTAAGCTGACGTTGTTATTACAGCTTGATTTTATCATTTATCATGAAACAATTAAAATGAAAAAATTTGTATCTGAACAAATCAGTGCTTTGGCTGGTTGTCAGTAATGATTTCCAAACTGGGTTTCACCAGAAAGTTTTCGTGATTGAAACACAAGATTGGAGTAAATTGCACTACATATTGGTTCGCTGTGTCGGCAAATGAGAACTGTTAGATGTGAGTAAACAATAGAAAAATCGCGAGTTTTTCTCACAACAAGTAAAAATCAAGTCAACAGCATCGGTCAAGCCATTAAAAGGGTTCTTGAAATCAATAATTTTGGAAAACTACTGAGCTAAACCAAACTTTTCACTGCTCATTTTGGAAAGTAAGTCTAATGTTTAACGAAATTCACTCTTTAGTATTTGGCAAATAGTTCTCAATGTTCTTGGTAAAATCATCAACCAAATCGGGAACGTTTGTTTCCGGAGTTTTTGTCAGTAAACCAGGATCAACATCTCCCAGAATAGATATGAATGCTGCTGCTTCTTGAATATTCTCTAAAAAAATAATACAAAATATTAATAGATTCCGCTTAAATCTAGTTCTCTTGGACTGCTCTGGGTTCATGAACTACCTTACGTGACAACAAATTTATTTCTGGAATATTTTTGACTTTTTTTACAGTATTTTTAATCGCTGATTTCAAAAATAGTATCGGTTTTTTTGTATCTTTGTAACTTTTGAACTTAATTGCAATTTCAATATCGCTAGTTCAGTCATTATTACGCTACAAGCACTTTCGTTTGTGCAAAATACAATCTCTGCGACGTCATAATGCTCTTTATTAGTTGACAATTGCAGTAGGTAGCGTATGTTTGAGCGCGAGTTTTATCGATGTGATTAGTTTTTCATTTCCTGTGTAATTTGAAATATCTAGCTACAAACACAAGCTGTTAAGCACATCTTAATTTTTGGAGTAAACTGTATCGCTTCTGGACCTACCCCAGATGAAACACAAAACTGATACAATAAAGGTTTTTCATTTATGCAAGTGCAGACACAACAGCAGTACAGTTTACTTGAAAAATTAGGATGTGCTTCATAGCTGATGTCTTGTAGCTAAATATTTCACATTAAACGGGAAATGAAAAACTAATCACATCCATACAACTTGCACTCAAATACACGCCACTTTCTGCAATTGCAACTAATGAAGAGCGTTGTGACGTTGCAGAGGTTGTATTGTGGCAAAACAAATCATTGTATTGCCAATATCACAATGATAGAAAAAACCGAGGCTACTTTGGGCTCAGCGTATCTGATATTACTAGAAACTAGTACTTTTTTTAAATAAACACCGAAACAATGTTATTTTGTTAAACAGTGCTATTTATCTCAATGCGTCATAAACCAAATATACATAAAACATTGAGTTTGTTCTAGGGTAACCAAGTTGGACAACCGGATTAATTTGTCATCATTCATTGTAACATTAACTGTAATAAACTAAAACTTAAGTGTTAGCAGTGGTTAAATTGTGTATAGAATATCAGTAAAACTCCCTTAAGCTTTTATTACAAGTACAATTGATAGATTAAATTGTAGTTTAGCACCTAAGACTTTAAAAACCTCGCTATGCTTTAACCGTAACCAAGATAGCTGCGTTTAGAACAGCAGATAGAACAAGCTGGTTTTACTTTCAACATGTTTGTTTTCAACATGGATCTTTTGTTAAAAGCCCCCGCCAAAAAAACACCCCCCGCCACCGCTCTTATCCAGTTGGAAATTTTATTCGTTGATGGAATTCAACACTGAATTCGGCGATGTCAGCCAATATTTTGTCCTGACTCTAACCCTAAAATCTGCAGTACATAAAACGTGGCGGGGGCTTTCTACAAAAGATCCTTCAACATTTTTCATATTGTTGGAAAATGTTGAAAACAAAAGCTTTCAACATTTTCAGCATTTCAACATGTTTGCTTTCAACATTAACTTTCAACTTTCAACATTCAACAACACCGCAAATAGAACAGCTGGTTTTGCTTTCAACATTGGCATTGCGCTTCATTTTATTAGTAACGGTGTGTTTCTCTGTTTATAACTTTCGAGCATAATCAAGAAGCATTCTTCGTTTGCTTACGATGCCAAATTACTCTCCTTCATGCAGAAACATTGAGCTTTTGTTTTGCAATGATAGAGCAAAGCATGGTTCGGTATAAGCTCGGATAATATCATGCTGAAGGAAACAGACCTTTAAGCAATACCTGTTAAAAGAGATTCTTCCGCTAAAACCGTCAACTCGTCAATTGCTTCTTTAGTTGCGTCGCTTGGCAATGGATTTACTGTCACTATGGTGGTAGCGTTTGCCACGTTATGATTGTCTGTTTCATCTTTTCTTTTTACAAATACAACCAACTCAAGTTCATATGTACTTGGATCACCTAAAATTTAGGGTTTAGATCCTATATGTAGATAAAGCATTTTTCAGGGAGGTCGTGCAAAAGCTTTTTTGAGAGGGTCTTTCAGTAAGTGCGAAAAGTTGTTTTCGTTTAGCTGGAGTCAAACCCCAACCTTTGGCAGTGTTCAACTAACTTAAATATTACGTTTTTAATGTCAAAGCTTGGTGCTGTTTTTAGTATGTGCTTGGATTGTATATTTTACTTGATCACGACAATGAGTGTCTCGGCTTAGCACAACGCTCACGGAGCTTCCATTGCCGAGAATCAAGTTTATGCTTCATAAGTATGAATTCTAGGTCAGTGGTTCTAAACCTTTTTATGGTAAGTGATGAGAAGAACCTGATTTATTTTAATTATTCTTTTTCAAAAACAAATTACAGCTTGCACTCTATTAATAATAAAAAACAGAAATGACGTCATAATTTGCATTGGCGAGAGCCTATGGCTGCTTGCCTTGTGTATGCGTGCGCGTGTAATTTCAATTAAAAATGGTTGGTTTGACAGAAGCACAAAGCATGCAGCTTTGGTTGCAATTGCGCTCGTGAATGGATGCAACTGTAACCAGAGAAACGATAGACAAAATTACCTCAAAAATATCAAATACTTCCTGGCTTAACTTTAAGCATCGGGCCAATTGTCCTTCAGCCACTGAAATGATAAGGACAAGATAACAGATAGAAACAGTGTGCATTATCCAGACTTTAGGATATTTACAAATTCTAGAGTTGGAACGAATTCGATGAACATGAACGTAACTCTGGCCAGCTCCACTGCCATGACCTTCAGTCAACTTCAACAACCCCACAGAACACAAAGCAAGAGTTTACTAATGGCTACTGTTACCTGGCGGTAATTTTATTTTCAAGATTTCAAATTTGTCGGAGAACGGTTTAAGAACTGTGTATCTTTTTTGATTCTTAACGTAGGAAAAGTAACCAAATTGGTACAAGTAGTTTGTTTCATCCTCATTAGATGAAATAATTTCTTCGTTCAACAATTCAGTCCAACCAAATGTGTTTATTATGAAGTTTGTAGTCATTGCAGTTCCAGTTGGGGGTATAACCTGCATAAAAAATTTACCATTTGTTGGAAGGAAAACGAAATACAATAAGCAGTTAGAAGACAAAGTAAATAAGCTGTAAAATGCACTCAAGTGTAAACAGATCTAAGAGCCACTTGAACAGCTCTTAGATTTTGCTTTGTCGTCTTATTCTTAATCGAATAAATAAATGTGAAATCCAAATTATTGACCATTCAATAGTTGGATTTGTCGTTCGGACGTTGTAGTCCTTGTGTAGTATAGTTGGCCGCCATTTTCCTGAGATTCATTGTGATTAAATGATAATGATATGCATGAGAAGAGTAAATTGATCAATGAGATTGTTGATTCTATTTGAATGAGCAATTTCGATAAAATTAATTTAGCGAGGTACTCGTATTGTGCAGCAGGGGTATGCAACCTGCGGCCCGCGACTTAAAATTCTTTGGCTTGTGGAGGAATTTTGTGGTACAAAGTGGATGTACAAATCTATCAATTTAATGTTCAAAAAAACAGATCTCTGACAAAAATAAAAAGGTCTTCACGTTCTTGTTGGAAGAAAAATGCAACCAACCAGTGCTTCAAGGCTTATTCGTGCAAACAAACACTTTGGCTTACAAACTCGGACTGGCCTGCAAAATTTTTTACCATTTTGAATTTGGCCCCTCTGCAAAAAAGGTCGCACACACTTGGGCTAAAGTATTGTCACAAAAAGTTGAGGATAAAGGTTATTTTCTATGCTCAAGCAGCAACAACGAAAAATGTATTTGTGTTGGTATTTGTGCGACGAAAAAAATGTTACCAAGTTGTAAACTTGGTAAGTCTGAATCACTTCGCTACCCTTCTTTAAAACTTGCGAAACGAACCTCTAATTTTCCACCAATTGGCTTTGAAGATGTCGCCAATGTACTGAATGCAGTTGAAATAATGTCTGACACGTTGGTCAGCGATGTCACAGTTAAGGTAACGCGATATCGCTTCCCTGAATCTAGTGCATTCTGCTCAAGAACTAAGAAAGTTTTAACATCCCGATTTCTGGAACAACAAAAATAAATGAAAAACATCAAAAAGTAAGAACACACGTGGCTTACTAGTGCAAGGGCGGAGTCCGCACTTTATGCTTTTCATTCCAAAAAAGACGCCAAGGGTAACAACATTGTTATGTTGAACTACATGACAATTTTGGATCTTATCGAAAATTGCTAGGTGATGATCTGTACAAACTTCAATGTGGTGCCAGGCCATTAAGAAGCTAAACTTTCCGCCGTTGACAGGAGCAAGAGCAGTGGAGCTAGTACCCAGTCCTGGTATGATATCACTAGTTTGCAGAGAGAAGAAGCCTATTTACATAGTACATGTTTATTTTGATCGTAAAGTTTAAATTCGAAGGCTTGATATTTTTGCTTATTAGCAATACGTAAATACAGTTTAAACACCGGGTCATACCTTGAATGCAAGCCAATAGCCTGTATGATTTAGACCAGAAATATTTCAGATTTGCTGGCCTGAAGCCCACGTTATGCAGAAACGCAAAATCATTGGCTAAATATCAGGATAATATCAAATACAAAACAAAGCTTCAACTTTTTCAATTAACTTCAACTTCAAAATGCCCTTGCAAACTTTTTGTATGGTACCTCCAACTTGACCTTAACTACAAAAATTCTACGTACAAATTTCAAGATTAAACCAAGCTCGAATTCCGCACTTTGAAACAATTTTAAATTACAATAGCAACAGGTTATTATACAAAAGCGAAAAATAGCTCAATCTTTACTTTTGAACAACGATGTTGTTTGAAATAGGAGTTCTGTTGGTAGCTTTAAGATTTACATATTCGTCTTTTTCACTTTTCATTGACCACGATAAATTTCCTCTAATGGCTTTGCTGGAGACTCTTCAATTTTAATATCACAATTAATACAATTACCGGGGTAGCTACATCAAAATTTAAAATACTTCAACTAATGAGAACGTTTATAAAAAGACAGTTTGTTTTAATATCGCGATGGCGTAGTGGTTAGAGCGTCCGCTTCGAAGTCGGTAGACCTGGGGTTCATTCCTCTTGTCGAGTCATACCAAAAGACTTTAAAAAATGGCATCCGTAGCTTCCCTGCTTGGCGCTCGGCATTTAGGGGAGATTATGGAGAACAAGCCGGCAAGTTCGCTGGTTGTGTCCTTGGGCAAGGCACTTAACGGGACGCCCCACCTTTATGTGGAAGACAGGTGGCCCATAAACCTCGAAAAAGGCAACTCCCAAGCGAGTGCGGACTTCCCGTCCAAATTATAGCGATACAATTCGCTTTCTCGTGAATGGAGGATAAATATGGCAAATAAAACAAAAACAAAACAAAAAATATCGATATTTCTCTTTAAGATGATAGGATCAGAAGAATCTTGAGTTCTCGTATTACAGCAAAACTCACTATGGCCAGCTCTTTTTAAACCTTAATTAATCTTTGTTATAAATTTGTTTATGGTCGAAGCAGCCTAATTGATTAGCATAATCTTTTATGAAAAATTTTTAAAGTTTTTTTGAAAGATATGCTTGCTTAAACTATTGGAAAAAGGAGTTGGCGATGATATTTCCTACTTTCAAAATACTGTATATTTTCAAACAAAAATTGTGATGATCGAGTAGATTACTAGGAGAATTAGTAACATAATTTAGATTAGAATGCTAATCATCAGCCATTGTTATGCTGCAGTTTTTAATATTCTACAATTCTTGGTCTATAACCTTGCTGGATAATGAGAAAAGCTCAAGCAAAGTCGATCATTTACAGCTTCTGCAGAAGCTTCACAATTCAAAACACCAAGTTTTATTTCTGATGAAACTTTTTACAGCAAATGTTCGAACTCAGAAAAAACTGATTAAATATATTCAAAAAACCAAACTTACGTAGATATTTTTGCTTTAATCCTCAAGACTTTGGAAGCAGGCAAAGATTTGGTGAAGTCAGTGTTGAATTCAATTCTTGGAATGTCACTTGGCAAATTTCTCACTTCTAAAACGATAGATTTCTCGCTGCTCCGTGTGCCTTTGGTAATGGTCAAAGTAAAATTGAACCTAAATATACTTTCGTAAGCGATCAAGCATAGATAATGTCAATTGAAATCAACGGTGAACTCAAGAAAACCGACCACATCAAACTACATAGAAAACCAGATAACATGAATACAAGCTTCAAACATAACATGCCAAAAGGAGGTGAAATATTCACTATAATACGCACTCGCCCCTTTCACTTATCATCACTTTAATCAGTGGTTTTGCATCAGTTCTGCAAAACTAAACTTATATTAATTAAGTTTTGAGAAGTTAAAACTTAAAAAATATTTCTGATAATATTTTGATTTCAACGCAAAAACCTTTTCAATATGGAATTCTGCTTGTAGCAAAATGGACATAAAATCGGATATACATGTACAGTAGCAATTTTAAGGTGTTTGTTAAAAAACTCCGCAGTCATTATACAAATTCTGTTGCGGCAATTTATTTACTTTTTATTGAGCGTAAAGCGAGAAGCAGGAATCTCGATCAATCCGGGTGAAACTTGTGACTGTGCAAAAGCGGTTTCTGCGCGTTGTTGTTTACCGTTTGCATCTAGAGCTACGCACTGATAACCATCTAGGGTTTCACAGCTCCATGTGTATTTTATTTCCTCCCCACTATTGTCAGGATCGTAAGATTTGAGACCATCCAAAACCTAAAAACGTCCCCAATAATTATTACATGCCTTAGCTTTAAAACTATGGTTTTAAGTGACAGATCAGATGTTAAGCGGTGGGGGCATATTTTCAAACAGTGACATTGCTAAAGAGTCAGCTGTGGGGGACAGCAGGGAGGGACGCTTTCTTGAAAACTCTTTTTCATTGTTTAGAGAAACCATTTCGACAAAATTGTTGTAACTTTAGGTCAAAGATCTTTTTTTTTTAAAAAAACAGTCATGAATTTGACAAAAATTTTAAATGAATGGCACTTTTCAACTTTGAAAGCGCTACTTTTTGAAGTCTTGTGGGTGCCGCAAACTCTAATGATGCCACTGGCTTTATAGACGATATTCTTCTTTGTCATGTGGGCAAGGTCTTTCTTTTTAGAGAAGGTCCTCAGATTATGGTAGAGTGTGGAGGACAAGCCGACAAGCTGGCTTGTTGTATCGTTGGGCAAGACATTTTGCGGGACACCTCCATCTTTATGTGGCAGACGGGTGGCAAGATAAGCAGTCTATCCGTCCTGGTGGCCCAGTCTAACTGAAGATCAGTAAAAAGGATAATCAGAACCTCATGATATCATGATTCAAGATAGCGAACGAATTGGTGGAAGATTTCTGTTTCAAGCATCTAAATTTTTCAAACAGAAATTTTGTCCATATTTGAAGAAGGCTAAATAGACCCTATCCCGTCGCTATACACAAGTTTAGGCTTATGGCTGCAACTGAAATACGAGCAGGTGGCATAGTAAGGCATTGCCGTAGCACTGACTTAACATTGCAGGCGCAAGGTTGGCAGAAAATAAGGGCAACCAAATTTTTGAGATTTCCATCCGGATTAAGTTGTTTAGCAACAATAAACTGCCAGAAATAATATTAATTTTCCGGATTTTGCCTTCAAGCTTCATGATCGAAATCTGATTCGATTTAAATTAGTGCTTGTATTGACCCTCATCCAATGAGCATGCGAAACCTACGGTTTAATCAATATCACAATGAATTTAATTGCAGCAAATAAACATACCAACGTAGCAGAAGCATTGACTAATCCGTCAGAGTAGCTGCTCGTTATAACTGGAACCAATGGCTGGCTGCTGACTTCAACCAAAACAGAGTCAGATTTCTCTTCAAAAACTCCAGCGGTGTTGGCGATAGCAGCTAGACAACCATAAAATAAAAATTTACGTAAAAGCATACCACAGACATTTCGACTGCCAAGTTGAAAGTAAAGCTGTAAATGCTGCTTCCAAATGTGAATACTTATCGAAGCAATAGAGATGGGAATAGAAAAAGCAAGAAAACAGTTTTAGAAACCTGATGAGGAAGGTTACTTGCAATACACAAAGACAACAATAGAAACATAATGTGGACAGGCGGTGTTTATGAACTAAAGCATTAAGTTGAATACTAAATGACAAAAAAAAACTAAACGAATACTCAGCATCTTCCTAGTTTCCTTCAAGTTATCATCGTGAGTAAACTCTTACAGGAAGGCAATAAAATACGAGAAATAAAGTGTACGTAAAAAAAATGTTAAAACCCTCAAACAACCATGAAAGATTTTCTGCGCTTTCAATTTAAGGAAAGTATGATACTAGCATATCGTATCGATGTAGACAGTAAAAAACAAAAAAACTAAGATTGCATATTTTGAAAAACAATTCAGAAGGGGTAATGGTTTCTTAACCCTTTGAGGATCATAAGATTCTAATTGATAACATTTGAAACAATTCCATAATTGTTGGTAACAATGGGAAAAGAATGGGTTTCAGAAAAGTGATTATTACACCATAGTGGCATAACAATTAACAATTGTGGGACATTTATGACCCAGTATCCGTCAAAGGATTAAAAGAGTCCAGCATAATCATTATTTATGCGGTAGTAATATTTTTATAAAGGTACTGGTAGCCCCATACTCGACTCGGAGATTTGGAAATAGGAAAATTAACGCTATCATATACCTGAACGTACAGCACTGATGATAGTAGGGCAGGGGGGATTGCCTTTCTATCAGCCCCTTATTTTTCAATAAGAATGTCTACCCTTGTTATTACACCCCAGATACGAATGGCGAGCTGTTTTCAAAATCCAACATTGCAGGGATTTAAACTTCACGTTTACGTCTGCGAGGTAAGTGCCTTGACTGCCACATCATGGAGCTTACGATATTTTAGTTCATAATTGTAAATTTCTGAAAACTGAGAAGGCGATAGCAACCTGACCCGTTGTCCATCTCTAAGCACGCTTCTAAACAACTCGTTGAAAACTAACAAATTTTGTGATTGTTCGTGACTTCGAAAAGAAAGGCCTGGAGTTTGACACTATAATATAAAACACCACGAATATTTGTCAGGAAAAGCAACTGGAATCAAAAGCACCATAAAAGTTTATCGAACAACTTTTTATGGAATTACTATTGATCGAACGACGGTAACCGAAACGACAGTTAACCCTTTAAGGATCATAAGATTCTAATTCATAAAATTTGAGACAATTCTTTAATTGTTTGGTAAAAACAAAATTACAACGATTTTCAGAAAAAATGGTTATTACGTCATAATCACATAACAATTATCAATCATGTAACATATATTGTATGTTACTTTATCTTTTAAAGGGTTAATAAAACGACAAATTGTAAAGCAACATAGAAATTATCGGAGAAACTGATGACAAGTAAAGCCAGCCTCTATACAATAATTATTTCTAATCCGAAACAACTTGGATTGAACGATTGCGCAGCAAGAATCGCTGCCAGTCTTTTTTTCTTAGTATTGGTGTTGAAATGTCTTCTGCCGGATTCAAAATATTCTCTTCCGTAAGAACAATGGCACTGCATAAGGACAAAATGCGTTCAGCCATCCTGTCTCAATTGCCAATCTAACGCCGCCTAATCTAGTCAAGAAAATCACGCTGGAGCAAAGGGATGCAACGAAGCATTCATTAAGCAATTAAAAGCTGGAAATGTTGGCCGTCTTCGGAAGAAACAACCCGACAATCCCAACCAACGGCTAAAGAAAGTTGTTCAAGGCTACGACTCAAAAAATAGTGTCACAACCAGACATCTTCGAACCATTACTCATCAATACTACAAAGCGCAATTCTGTGTGTGTGTGTGTTCTAACTCCTCCATCACTACTGGATGTACAAGCATAAAACTTGGAACGATTGATCACCACTCAAGTGCAAGTGTCATAAAGTGGTTTGTGAGGTTATAATGACGTCAAAATTAAGGATAATTTTTTTAATTCGCAGGTCTTGACAAAATAAAGTGTTTTTTTTTTGCTTGAACAAAGTCCAGCAACCGACTCACCACCTTCAACTAATTTCACCCAATTAGGGTGCAAGATCACGTCATAACTAACGATTACTTGTAAAATTTGTTTTTTTCATTTTCTCAACAAGTACTGACCTTAGAAACGCGACTAAAAGTTTTTTCGAGAGATATTAACGAAGTGCTTCCGATAAAATAATTCTTTAACGATATAAGCTTTATCGTTGATGCAAAACAGCAATTACTCATTCATGGGTTTTGTTTAGTATGATTTTTTCTTAAACGCTTTAAAAAATGCTATTTCTTCATAAAGTTAAGTAACATCATAACCCTGTCTGGCATCACTTCAGTGAAACAGCATCAGACAGCAGCAGCACTTGTCCACTGTCATTTGAAAGCAAATGTAAATAGTACAGCCTGCTATACTGATATACTGCCTGTTAAAGTACTCCGATATACTACAGCACTAACGTAAGTACCGGTAAGTTTTTTAATAATACCTTAGCAACTGCAAAAAACATAATATCTGATCTTTAAGTGGAGCTTACTTTAAAATACCATCGCAATACAGTCATATCATGCGCCTGAATACTCTTAATTCATAACACATTTTTATTACGTGTAGTCAAGTTTTTGCGTGAAATCTTGCTGGATTTTCGTGTAGAACAAATTATCCCCTCCATTAGCACAAAACCTGGTCAATGAGTTATCTACTTAAACCATAACCTAACTTGTTGCTATAACTCAACTGTTGATGGTGGACTCCGAGATCCAGGTCAGTTTGCCCTCCCCTGGTTGCGTTTATGCCAGGAACAAGGAACATATGCGCAGCTAGAGGCTTTTAGTTTTATCATCAGGCTTACGATTACAAAAAAGTTGAGCGTGGTAGGCATATTACTTTATAGCTTGATTCCTGAAGTACATCAATCACTTCAGCGCTGTTTCTCAAATTTGAATTTATGACCCCATACTCTTGGTCAAATGAACGCATCAAAGTTTGCAAAAATTATTTGCTGGTTATAAGCAACCAAGCGCAGATTTAAGTTTTAAGAAGGAAAGTCGGTGCTATGGGCATAGTTAATGAAGTTCAAAGTCTGCAGGAATATCAAAGTAAAAATAGATCATTAGGTCTACACAACTGCCAGAAATGATAGTCATCACATTTAAAATCGTAATAACCATAAAAAGAATTTTTTCATGAAAAAAGGTTGTTAGGCCGACTGGGTGATCAGATGCAACATATTAGGGAGAAGGTATGCCCCATTTGCTACATTCCGCGACCTAAACGCATAGGTGCAGCCAAGGAACTTGGTGAGGCAAATACCATTGCGAGGGGGATTTAACCAAGTCATGCAACAAGCCTACTTCTAAATAAACTATTTCTGTCATCCAGAAACAAAAACCATTGCGGAGCCAGCCAAAACTTTGACTTTTTCCCCCTGTATTTATTGAAAGAAACAAATAGAATTTGCGAAATGATGCAAATTTTGTAAATGAGATAAATATTAATTCGAAGTACAATGATCGAGATTAAGGGCATATAGGCGATCCCTTATTTGTTCAAACATTTTTTACTGCTCACAGAAATATTATTGGGCGAAACCGGCGCATCCAGCTGAACCAATATTTCTAACCCAAATGATAGATAGTCCTGCCTGGCACGCCATGAAACTCGATAAATTCATTGTGAGTTAAAAAATTTAATGTTTTTAAAATACTTTTAGTATGAAACAAATGCTTTTAAAACGCTTTTTATAATTACTATCGTCTACAAATTTTGCGGTAATACCTAGGTTGTTATTAATTTTACTGCCATTTGACAGGCAACTGATAATACTGTATATTCGATTGCACAAAACGTCGTTTTGAGAAACTGTTGGTTTAGGTCAAATTTATTTTAAAACGTTAAAAATTTATGCTGAAAAATTTTGCATAGGTTAGCCCTGTGACAAAGTATACAACACTAAGTAAACAAGTAAATTCTGCTGCAGCATTAAAATCATAACGAACTCAATTTTTTCGTCTCAACGTTCCCAAACTTCCCTTACTTGTTTTGTCCCGCATTTTCATGCTGCCCTGTATAACAATGATAAAAGGAGCAGTGCAACCGGCCAACAACCATCAATTCTTATTTACAAGCAAAAACACTGAAGTTTACGTAGGAAAACAAAGCACTTTAGAAAGCTGCAAAAAATTTCTAACTGTATTAGAAATTCTGCCAATAGCTTACCGGTAACTGTAAAGTTATAAACCACAAACGGGGTAAGAAATCCCTTTGGAATAAATAGCTTTGATCGCCAACTTGCTCCGCGTTTAATTTCATCGATATTCAAGGAAAAGCTAACGTGTGGTGTTGTAAAAACTTTCCAGTCATAGAACAAAGAACCACGCAAATCTTCGTCAGTATTATTGTTATTATCACAGTTCTTGGGAAGAACTTTAGTAGAAGTCTGAAAACCATTTGCAAATACAAGGCGTCCATGAATTATAAATTCAAATCTTTAACAAAGTTTTATTTTTGGAGATATTTTCATATAGTTTGTTTCATAGTAAAGTAAAATACTAGGAAATTTTTTCTTTTGACAGGAATTTTTTGAAATAATCAGAATTGAAATCATAATTTGTATAGTAATTAACAAGAATCTTTTGAATTTAGTTGCGAAAGTGCAGTTTATGAAAATGAGTATTACGAAGAAAAAAACCCAGTGTGTTTCCTGGTTTATACAAACAAAGTAAGACATCCAAGCCCAGCGGAACTTCACACGCAAATATGAAAAAGAGCCACCCACGAGGTCTACCATTCCATCATTGCATAAAAAGTTTATGGAGCTTGGTAGTGTGCAACAAAGAAAGGGAGCTGGCAGACCTTGAGCATCAGAAGTAGAAATTGAATCTGCGCATGCGGCATACATCAGAACCCCTAGAAAGTCCATTTGGCGGGCTTCTACGCAGTTCCTACACTTCACTATTTATAAAGTTTTACATTAAGAGTTTGGACTTTTTTTATATTAAGGGCAGGTACTACAGGCTCTTAAGCCAAAAGATAAGCTGCGACGAAAAGAGTTTGCAGCGAGCATGCTGTGCAGGTTTGATTTAGATTCAGGTTTTTAAAACATGTTTACTTCGTTGACAAATCAGCCATGGCTCAAAGTTACCTCGACGTTTTAAAAGAATATGTGTCACCGCAGCTGGATAAGTATTGAAAAAACTGTAAGTACGAGCGTATTTCCGTTACTATAAAACAAACCGAATAAAAACGCTTCGAAAAATAAAATTTTGTTGAATTTTTGAAATTTTAGCGATTATTTATCGACACCTGTGTATATCTCTATTTTTCAATCTCGGAAACATTTAAAATAGATGAAAATCGGGTCGGCTTTCATATTTGCTGCACTTTTATAGCAAACACACCAACCAAAAAAACTGTCGCAAATTGCAATTCGCTAGAGCATTGCAAGAAAACCCTTACTATGTTGACATTGAACTTTGCCACCTACATCGGTTACAAAGTATATAAAATACTTTTTATTTCTTCAGGTGGCCCAAAGAAAATTCCTCTATCTTATACACTTCTTTAATTGTGTGGACGGCTGCTACGATAAAGTGTATGAATACACTTTTTAATGAAGTGTCATTTCAGCATTACAGTTTTAGAACAATCTTTGATGAGTCTTTGGTTATAAAAAATAGGTTGTTTAATATGTAAAATCGATTACCTTCAAATACAAATTTGTAGAGCTTGCTATTATTCTCCTTTCTGGACCTTGAATTATGGTTGAAAAAGTGCTTGGTTTGGATGTGCGATCGATTTTATGTACTGCTGTATCGCTGTATACTCCAAAGATGTTTCTCAAACGAAGGTAGACTACAGCATCAAACCAATCCTGCCGGTAATACCAAAAGCTCAAATTTATTTTATTTATTGGGATAAAATAGCATAATGGCTTTCCACACTTGGCCATAGTTTGAGATAAAGATGGTGACATATGACGATATGATTCCGCCACAAAAATTTAAGTTTCAATAGCGCCTATTGTTATAATTTTTATTGATTTTCTGCTGCAAATGGTTGCTGCATAGCAAAGCAATAAACATTATGGGGTAAAGTTAAAGCTGAAAAAGCGCTTTGTTTAAATGAAACATAACTCGTGGTGCAAAACAAAAAATCTTGTACGCACGCTTGCAAACGCGCGCGCACGCACGCACGCACGCACGCACACACACACACACACACACACACACACACACACACACACACACACTCGCCAGTTACTCACATTGTCAAAATAAATGGTGGTCTCGATCTGTTTAGTATCGCTGACTTCGACACTGTTGGTAACATTAACTCCAGTAGTTGGAACCAAAGTCCATTGTAATGTAAAAGGCCATTCCCCCACTCCGGATAGGGCTTTGTACAACAGAGCAACCTCACCACAAGGCCCCAATGATTTGGGGCCAATAATTACCACTGTCGGTTTAATCTTTAATACAAAATAATAGTCCTATTGATTAAGTCTGTTTTTACTTTAGAACAGTTAGACCGCATAACGGTCGCAAAGAATCTAAGAAGGTGGAGTATTTTTAGACCTTGGTTAATAAGTTTAATTCCCTCCTTATACAACACATCATATTTTCCGACGTTAACTCCACCGATCGGTTGAATAAATGATAACCATCAAACACAAGAGGAGCGGGGAGTTAGTCCAACGCGCAGCGCTGCCCATAATAGCATTGGCTTTACATAAAAACATAAGAACCGTGTTATTTGCAGTAGCGTATCTCATACTTACAAGTTTTTCAGGAATATATATTTCAATTTTGCTCTTTTTGAATTCGTCAAACGCAGCGAATTTATCAAGCCCAGAGATAATATCAGAAGCAATGGTCAAATTGCCTATTGCACGCTTCTTTTCAAAGGCATGCTTGCTATCATGCTTCGTAGTAACTGTTTAATACAAAAAAAATCAGCTAAATCTTAAACTACAAGACCAGCAAAAGGCTTAACAGATCGATTTCAGTTGATTTTAAACTAAGGGTGTATTTATAATGCTGCAATTAGTTGATAATAAAATGTCAACAGAAACATCAAAAGTATATAAAACCATTAGTGAGACCGTTGCTCTATTGTTGTTTACTAAAATTTTGAAAACTTTTGGTGTAAATTTATGCCTTGGTATTACACTAGAAGAGACACTTAGTTACAACTTTTGTTGTTTGGCTGCACCTTAAGTGGCAAAGTCGTAATGCATCTTTTCCTTGTTTCATTATAGCAAAATAGTAAAGCTGCTCACTCATCACGGTGAAAGGGGAGAATTTTGTTTAACCACCAATGATTGTCTGCATTATTGGTGGTTCATTCATTTATACGTACGAGCTAATGCTCTGTTTGCATGTCTTTAGTCAGACTGGGCCACCACGACGGTTATACCGTTTGGCTCCACCACTTGTGTGTCACAGAAAGATAAAATATCTCTTTGAATGTCCTACTCAAGAGTACAACATGAGGACTTGCTGGCTTTTTTTCCAAACTACCTCTTTCATGCTGAGAGCAGGGAAGAAAAGCTATGAATATCATTTTTTAAAATCTTTTGGTATTTTGTTGTTTTGTGGACACGTGCTCAGGCCATTCGAGGTCCATGGTACTCTTTTTAATCATAATGGTTAAACCCAGTTTCTTATGTCACTTTACACATTGCTACTATATTGCTGAGCGCCAAGCAAAAAATCTGCCCATACGATTTTTTACAGTCGTTGGTATGATTTGACAAGTAAATTACATCCAATTCTACCGATTGCCAAGCGAACGCTTTAACCACAACAAAACCGCGCCGACATCGCTGAGAGCATTAGCTCATGGCTTATTGCTGACGGTAGAGCTACAAGTCTACAATTTGCATTTTCGATTGATGAAAAAAACTGCCATCTTTCCATACCCCTTTTCGTGATGAGGTTTGCGATGTAAACTACATGCCCGTGCTTTACTAGGTTAGAATAGTGCAGCTACTCACCCAACATGTCGCAAGAGGCGACTTTTGGGTACCCATCAATGGCAATCTGCTTTGTTGGTGGTGGGGCTGCCAGTCTAGAATTAGTATTCATGATAAGTCTGAAATAAACAGCCGAATTTTCCAAGCCTATTCTTGATTAGATTTGGGGTGTAAATCTGCATTACCGTTTCTACCGCGCCTCCGAATTAAGGAAGGGGAGGGATAAACACAACTACAACAAACGCGTTAGATAAAAAAGCGATAGCCATTGCTTACGCGGTATCAGTCAAAATCTATCCATTCTACGACTTACAGTATAAACTTACATTTATTGCTTGACAATAATGTTGCTGATCGTGAAGGTTTAATCAACAGGGTACCACCTTTCAAAACATAACAGTTTGAATCTTTTCCGACTGCTGTAAGAGACTCACTGTCAAGAAAGTTGGAACAAGAAAACGTTTTTTGTTTGGCTGTAATCGGTTTGTCAAACAAAATTTCAATATAATTTAAATCATTTGAAAGTTGACCTGATAAGGCTTTCGGAGCAGGCTCTCTGCAAAAAACAAAAAAGAAAGTAATTTCATGAAGCGTAAAACTTCCGTTACTGATGACGTCATCAACGTCATTACATCTTGTTACTCCTTCACGTCCAAAATTAAAAATTTTGGTTCCTCTCTTATTTCTGGCTATGCCATTGCCTTCAAGTGACTGCCGTAAAATGCCGTTTCGCAGTCGATAAACCTAGATTCAATTTCTCTGCCATGTCACACCGAAACCTTTACGTTTTTTCGAAATCGTATTTACCGAGCTTCTGCTTATCAATCAGCCATAGGTGCAATTTGAAGAGTGAAATACGTTCTTACAATTTTACTGACCAATGATGATGATAATGAGAACTTATTGAACTCATCAAACACAAAATGATCAGTGCGTTTGGAAGACTGCGAAAAAACCTTAATTACCGTCTTCGAGTCAACAACTATCCAAACATGTCGTTGCGGTTGGCACAAGTTATATTTTGAGTCCGAAAGTGAGCTTAAATGCAAACAACGGTTTTGTTCGGCCACACTGCCCACATCGTAATGATCTGATTGATCAACTAGCAATTTATTGATCACTTGTTTTACGCTCAAGTCCAAATCAAAAGCGCCGCGTCGTCAATAACTGAAATTGTCTTACGACCGCAGTTTTTCAAAGCCCCTAAACCAGTGATGTCTAGCCTGGAGTCCATGAACCTCCAGGGGTCCACAAATGAATTTTTGAGAGTCCACAAAATATTTCAGTAAGGTACACCGCATATGAGGTTTGAGTCGTGACTAATGAAAACCTACAGATGTGAGTAAATCGCGATGACTTCAGCGGGTGAGGACATTTTTCTGGTATTTAATTCCATGTTTTGATATGGACTGCTGTGACTAGTTATTAAAAAAGGGGGGACCATCGCATCAGCTAAGCTTTTAAACGGGTCCATAGCATCAAAAAGGTTGGAAAAAGCTGCCATCGACGCCTAACACTAAAATGTGAAAATTCTTGCGGAAATAGGAAAAATGCCAAATTAATTACAGAAATTGCAGAAATACACACATACACCAACTGCACTGAAGAAGCCTGATAAGTCGAAACAGCGTCAATGTCTGCAGTTTGTTAACTCCACTTTTTGCTTTGAAAGCTCTTCCCAAAAACAAAATCAGAGCATCTCCAGTTTTTCTTGGCATAATTCTGGCCTGCTAGTAAACCTTAAAACTCTAGATTGTTTTCTTGACGAATACCAATGGAGTAAAAACAAGGATTAAACAACTGTGTGCTCTGAAGTTTAGAGTAATTTTACTTGTAAACTTATTACAATAAAATGAACTAATATATTTACTTGTAATAAAATGTCAAAGGACTCAATTTCAGAATTTCACCTCCTGCATTCGCTTCTGCTTCCGAAATCACAGTCATGTAATATTGGCCTGAGACCAAGTCAGGCACAATCGGACACTCTATGTGAGTGCTACTGATCACACTAAAAGAAAACAAACAGCAAAATGATTTCTGGCAATATACAGCACCTGCACAACGGGTTTGCAGCAGCAAGAAGTATATAAACGTAGGTAATCACTATGTGGCAGAGCCAAAAGAAAGCCATAAAAATTAAGATCACAAAAACCACAGTTCGAAGAATGTAATGCTTTTGATGGCTTTGGCCGTGTGGAACTAGCCAAACATATAAAGAAATGCATATCCGGAAGTTCAAGATCCCAGAAATGTTTGAGAGCTTAGCTTAATGTAGAAATGTTCTGGTTTTCAAAATTTAATTGATTATTTGGTTCAAATATTTCCCAAAATCCGCGAAAACCATAAAAATCTGCTAAAAATACAAATTTGACGCATGAGAATTTTGTTTTTAGAGAACATTTTTATCAGGAACCAGTGACTGCCCCTCCCTGAAGTCAATTTTCAAGCACGGGCTAGCATAAAATCCACTTCTCCAATAAGTAAGCTTTTACTGAGGTGTATACTACTGCTGGACAGCGCAGCTTCTGTAGCCTATGCAGCAAAATAAAGTACTTGTCACTGAAATGCAGTTAAAATAAGGACAACAATTATTTTGATACTATATCAAAGATCAAATCTTAAAAAAGTTAGACTTTACTTACGTAGCCTGGCGGAATAAAGTATTTGCTTTTAATGAAACAACTGTGCTGTTAAAACGTTTGAAAAATTTCATTTCATATACAGTTCCGTTAACATCTTTTGACCCTTTTGCAGCCTTTAAAAATATTGATGATTTGATAAAAACAAACCGCTAAATAAAGCTACAAAGGGTGCCTAGTGCATGTTGCCGCAACAAACCTATGGTATTGCTTGGCTTCAGCAAAACCTCTGAGTTCGAAAACAAAAGCAACAAGTGTTACAAAGCACGAGAATGCGATCTATATTGTTCATTTCTCAGGATATTTAACGTTACATGAATGCTAACAATTAATCCCTTCTTGCTAGCCCCAGAAAATAATTTACAGTAAGTCAACAACAACACAAAGTCTGTTAGGTTCTTACAGAAGTATGATGAGGAAACGACGCGCAGAAATATTTCAAATATTTGTGGAAACCAACGCCAGCAACTGTAATAATCTTAGATTGAAGACCAACTGATAATGAGTCTGGAGCCATGCCAACTAATTGAGGATATTTTACGTTATAGAAAAGCACTGGGTTTTCAAAGTACGTCTCAGTCCTGCAAAAAGAATATCAACGATAAATATCCTAATTTAAGTAACAACAAAGTAAGACTCGACTCGGTAACTTGAGCTTCCTAAATAAGATTATGGCTTTCTTCTCAGCCAGCAATTTAGCTGCAGTCAGCCGCACATTGTTCAAAACTTATTGGCCAAAGTAGATGAAAGTCTCGAGCTTAATGTAAATTGAAAATAAAAGAATAATGCCGGCTCTAGCATCCGCTGACTCATCTTTTTTTGGAAAATACGAAACAGATCTTTTATTAAATGTGAGCTTACCCAAGGCCTCTAATAAGCCAACCTTGTTTTTTTGAAAAACACACATTTTTTATCACCCAAACCCTTATCAAATGCCCATTTCGTTTTCGTTTACCAACGTTTTGGGAGCCTCCCAGAGATAGCTTATCTCGGACACAGCTCTTCAACCTTGTCTTTATAGTTTATCTCGAAGTTCCGAGAGCTTTAAAGGGACAGAAAGAGTTCTTTGAGTTTTGACTTAAATATGCGAACAATGATGATTTTTCATATATGCTTTAACCGTGAAGCCAAGCATATATGCATAAATCGAGTTTATGTGACAGCAACATACATGCTTTCTTTCTGGCTTTATTTGTTGTGTTAATTTTTGTTAAAAAAGGTTCCACGACATTTGCAAAACTAGGCATAAGGTTCCTAGTCGCCCAAAGGTTGAAAAGCACTGGTATAGGGTAACACTCCAGATTTATTTGATCTCCAAACTTACATTTCTTTTTTGTCACTTTTATATGTGCAACTGAAAGCGATGAAAGCGAAATCAATGCTTTGAGAAGATTCTGGAAGCTTTATTTGAAGTGGAACATATTGATTGCCGGGCTTGATAGTACTAGAATCTAGAACAAAAGTGTGTTGTACACAAAAAGAAATGGCTTCATTGCAACTAAAACTGTTTTTAAGTTTTATTCAGTAGAGATTAAAACTAAATAAATGTAAAAAGTAAACTTTTCTAAAAGAAAGTCTTTTAGTGACAGAATAATACAAAGCTCTTTTTGCCTGGGCAAAAACCCACTATCGTTTTTCCCTAAAAGCCTTGATTTTAGCCCCAAAATGGAACCTCACGCGTTACTCACGCACAATCTTCCAGTGAATGAGAGTGAAAAGACTTTACAGTTAAAATTTCTTTTAATGTAACAAATTTTCCAGTTTTTATCTTCTAATAATTTTCATACAATATGTCTTACATTCTTCATATTGGTCAAACTAAAAACTTTTGTCCATAACAAAAACTATTCAGAAACACTAACTTTCTCTCATACAAAAATTTCTGAGTGCATTTATTGCTTTAGTGTACCAAACCAGCTGCTTACCAAAGTGGCTGTAGGATCTTAAATTAAAGGTTTCTTCATCGGACTTCTTCAAAAGAATTTCATAACTTCCAATTGACATCGAGATCTTTTCTCGTGAAAGAGGGTGACTGCTATATACTGTACCATTGATTCTACAAGAAGCACTTTTAAAACCACCAAAGCGACCAGTGAGTACGGCCCTGATGGAATCGCTTTTATCGTCGAAGTATTGGAAAGAAGCAAATACGTCCACTTTCAAAGATGAAGTGTTTTCTTCACAACCTATAAAAGAACTTAATGCCAAGCTTGGGGGCATACTTTTGATTTAAGTTTGCAAAACTTTTGCTTATTCAAGGAATACAAAAAGTGCAAAGCAGAAAAACACAAGCAGCGGAAATTACGAGCAAAAAACAGAAAACAGTATAATAAATGAAATGCTCAGATTTCCTGTACTGTATTCTGCAGTGACATCTTTAAATCATTAACTTTTTCGTTGAATGAACTTCAGCACATCACATTTGTGAATTGATTACCTCTGTTAAAAGTAGTATCGTTAGGAAGCAAGCATTTTCCGCAATTATCTTGTACACGTCCACTGAATGGAATTCCATCACATCCAGCACAAGAGGATCCATCACCACCACATACACCACATTTGTCCAACAACTTATCCGTTTCACCTTGCTTCACACAAGTGCCACATTTGCTGTATAAAAAGCTTACCGCTGAATTGCGATGAAAGAATTATTTACTGCAAAAACCTTGAAGCATCTGTAAAGATGCTGCTAACAATCTTTTATAAACACAGCACATGGTGGCAGCTTGGAACTGGAATCTTCCAGAGGTACCACCTTATTTGTGGCGTAGTACCCTGGTCAATAAGACAGTGCTCGGCAACAAGTGTGCCACTTCTAGTTGCTCATTTGGAGGAGGATACAGGGTAATTGCCCTTCCAAACGATACGACCGTAGCAAAAGCTGCGCAAAAGCAAAGATAAGTTCTTTCTCTGCCTAAAAGTAGCTCAGTGACTTTGAAAGATTTGATTGCATTTAGATTAAAAACCATTTGCTTATCACTGCTAACACAGCTCTGCGAGCCTGAAGATAAAATTGCTCATCAAATTTAAGGTCTCAAAAGATCAGAGAAAAGTTTAACCAAAATTCTTAAAGATTCAAACCCTGAACCGAACACACGTCTCCTCACAACAAATATTGAAACTGAAGACATACTTCTTGTAATTTAGTGTCCTGCTTACCTCAACGTTGCTTTGCCGTAGCACTCTCCAGCGCAATCTTTGGAAGAATGAATTTTATCACCAGATCTGTATAACACATTAAATTACTGATGGCAATTACTGATTGAGTTGGAAAAACAAAGCTATCTTCTAGGTTGAGGCTATTGGGTCATATAATTGCCCTACTTGTAAGGTTGGTATTTTCCGACGTTATCATCATCTTCTAGAGCTATTGGTTTCGTTCACGGGTATGAGCTCATGCTCGGTTTGCATGTCTTTCGTCAGACTGGTTTACCACAACGGGTAGACTGCTTGGCCCCACAATCTGTCTGCCACATATAGACGGAGGCATCCCGTTAAGTGTCTTGCCCAAGGACACAACAAGAAAGCTTGCCGGCTTGTTCTCCACACCATCCCTTATGTGCCGAGCGCCAAGCAGGGAAGCTGTGAATGCTATTTTCTAAAGTCTTTTGGTATTACTCGACCATTGGTAATATCCGCCATAGTAATTACAGTGCATGTAAATCAAGAGTGTCAAACGTATGGTTCGTGGGCCGGTTCCGGCCAGCAAATAAATTTAATCCGGTCCGCAAAATGATTCTTAATCAATTTGGCAGTATTGTAACGTTAAAGACCACGCAGCTTACAACGCGAACAAATCTTTGTTTTTGTAAACAAACGCGACATGGCAGGTAAATTCTTGCGCCAGCGTGCTACGCTGACTTTGTTCTAACAGCAGTAATAACCTTTTTTTTCGGAGGATCAGCACCATTTCGGGCTAAATCACATTATTTCCGGAGATCGCTGCTCGGAGAAGTGGTGATTTCCAAATAATGCCACTCGCCATCATTGGAAACAGATTTGAGTGGCTGGTATGCCGCAAAATTTGATCAACTGGTTTCCTGTGCCGGTAGACAAAAAGTTTGGGGACCACTGATATGCAGTCTTGCCTGCTTATTTTTTAATAGAGTCTGGCTCGTATAAAAGCCAGGTGTGTAAACGGGGCCCGCAGCACTGAATGAGTTTGACATCCCTGGTGTAAACGTTATATTTTGCGTCCAGAGAATGAGGGCAGGTAGCATGATATGATCTAACTTTGCTAGCAGACAAGACATAACTCATAAAAAAACTCTAAAGTTTTTGAAGATGTTCATACCGAGCATGATTTTTAGCCTTTTTTAGTTAAAATTGAGTTCAACTGAACAGATTGCTTACTTTTTTTGACAAAAATTACAATCATCATAGAAATTTTCATTTTTACACAATCCTGCACAGTCAAGACCAGCATTAAACATCTTCGAGGTATTACCGCCAGCACATACGCCACAAGTGTCAATTCTCGCTTCTGCAATGAAAACAAAAGCTTAAAGATGCCCAAAGGAAGATCGAGAAAGAGCAATTAATTATGAGGGCTTTCGGCACAGTTTAAAATGTTTCATAATCTAATAATTTCATCTCCTTTAAGTCTTTAAGACCTTAGTCACGCTTGTTTTAAAATAAAATCCCGAAGACATTAAAGCGATATTCGTCAGAAAAAATAATTTCATCCTGATATATTGTTTATGGATCAAAATATCTTTCGAAAAAAGTTTTGTTTCTCGCACAGAAAAAAGTCCACAATGTCTCTAAAATGTTAATAAATGGCGTATCGGTGAAACACAAATGTGAAACAAACTAGAAGTCTCCAACTGATTTTACTATTCATTGTCTTGAGAAAAAGAGAACCGAAAAGCTGATATATCAGCATAAGTTTTATTTTATTAACAAAAATGTGAAGTTTTACTGTGATGTCTTTTGAATTGCTATTTGATAGAACAATGTAATCAACTTAGTTAACATTAGCAGGCTATGTGTTAGAATTTCAGGCTTGGTTTTACAATGTAAAAAAAATCATATAACATATTTGCATTGTCCAATGAATTATATAAAGTGACTGTAACAAAGATTTTGAGTTTTGGTATTTTAGATTTCATTTATGCGTATTACTCAAGGTGTGTTTGAATGTCTTTAGTCAGAGTGGGTCACCACGACTGGTAGACTGTTCTACCTTACCACCTGTTTGCAACACAGAGATGGAGAAACCCCGTGAAGCGATTTTTCCAAGAACAAAAAAATAACTTGTAGCCTCTTCCTCCTGACCATCCCTTTGGTAATGACCGCCAAGCAGGAAAGCTGTGGACATGATTTTTGAATGTCTTTTCGTATGACCCGACAATGAAATTAAACCCAGGTCTACCAATTGCAAAGCGGTTGCTCTAACCACCACACTACCGTGCCAGTGTGTATCTTAAACAAACAAGCAAAACATGACCACTATGGATGTTTCCAAATTTTCCTCTTTCATCAATCGATTTTAGGAGCATTGGCTTGTCTTCCCAAACAAAATTTATAAGTAAGCTTCTAATTATGGTAAATTATTGATGCTTTTCATTATGCTAGTAAGTATAGTGCTGTAACATACGTACTGCCATATTTGTCGTTGTTACAGTCAAAGCATTCATTTTTTCCACCACAAACTTCACAATCGTCAAATTTTATGTCAGGCCATGTTGATTTCTTGCCATCGCACCCGTAACGCTCTACAATCACTTTAACTGCAGCATGGCTGGTGCGAATTGCATTCCCGCTAAAGTTCGCTTTATCGCAAGTTTCCTCCTGAAAATACTGTAGCAATCGCAAAAGCGGAGCATCAAAGTTAGAACCACAAGGGCAGCAATAATTCGCGGAGAAATGCCATATCCGTATAAAAAGATGAGAAGATAGGCTTTACAGACATAGGCGTAGCCATGAGTGCCAAAAGGACCATGGCTCCCCCAAATTTTTTGTGTCCAATCAAAAATAGTTTTTTTCAAGTAAAATGGCAGCAATTCATCAATTCTTCTCGGAAAGGCTCCAGCAACACGGCAGTGTCCAACAAAAGTCATCAGCTATTATTGAGAGACAAAAACTCAAAAAAGGGTATTTTTGGCCCTTTCCAAAATTAGCTTCTTGCTGCGCCAATGTTTCAGACGTCTGCAACATTTTTGGTCCTAATTTCCACTGACTTGCGTAAACATACCATCAGTAAATCAGCCAGCGAGATATTTGGCACACACCAGTGGCCTACTTTCCATGTAAGACTGAGGCAGAATTATGGATTTTTCCTTTTTATCTTTTGGTTACAAAAAAAATTAATGCTGTTTTTCATAGACCTACCAGTGGTAAGAGTCACTGTTACAGGAGTTATTTGTGCGTGTACTGTTAGCACTGTGCATTTCTACCGGAAGCACAAGTAATTGAAGAACCGCTTTCCAGGGTAGAGCAATGCAGACATCAACCACTGATGAAAATCATGATCTTACAACTAGTACCAACACCTGAGATACCACAAAAACAGAGGCTTATATCACGCCTCTATTGTACGTTATTGTCTGAGCTAATGTACAATATGTTCGCGATATATAAAAAATTACTAATTTCTATAAAAATATGCTGCAACAGATTTAAGAAAAAAGTAAAACCGGCACCTTTTTACATGTTTTGACAGCAGCGTTTTTAAACCAGATAACTTTTTCCGAAACATTCCGAGCAGTTTGCGAAATGGAGAGTGCTACCAACTCTTGAGAATCTATCAATCGGAGAGAAAATGCGACTTTTCCAGGTCTCCAAAAGTAGTCTGATTTTGATGGGTTAAATCGAATTGTACAAGAAGACGATAAGTAAACTGTAAAAACTCGTGATAAGTGTAAGATAAGCGTGATAAATACATTTATAAACAGCCGCAAAATCTTATACGAGAGTAGTATGTGCTTTACGCATGCGACTGATATGTGAACTGCAACAAAAACAAATCAGCGTCATCGAAATGCAACAGTTAGCTCCCCACTCCTGCCTTTATTTGTTTGGATTCGTACTAAATTAAGCAAATAATTACTAGACAGTCAACCCATCATTGGGCTGCATCGTAAGCTAGAACGTTCGTTAAATAGCAAAACCGGTAAATAATGATTTAATGAAATGCAAGAAGGTCCGCTTTGCGTCAATTGACTCAAGTTTATTTCCTTGCGGAGTGATACGAATGACTTAAAAATTGTTATTCATAGATCTTCTATTTCACTTCAGAAATAGGAAATAAATATGAAGCCATACTAAATTTACTTAATCAGGATTGAAAATATGTCCTGGCTATAAAAAACTGTTTCAGGTAGAGAGCGCCAGATCAGGCTAGTACCTAGCCAACCAAAATGCTAAAAGCATAGAATGGCATGTATGGCATGGCTGAGGACCATATTTATAGCAATCAATATCAAAGTCGCAACAACTCATGTAAAGTCGCAGCAACTTCTGCTACTCTCCAACACAAGGATAAAAAGTTACAATTTTAGAAAAAGGAAATTGCAATCAAAAACTTACTAATACTTTGAGGAAAAATATCTTTGAATGGCCCATCATTGCAGTGATATTGTACCATTCCTGAAAACAAGTAAATTAATGTGTTTTTCGTCAACTTTATCAATAATAAACCCAAGTGTCGGTACTCGATTCATAGTATACAGAAAAGCAATGAGACCAAGAAACAGTCTAGTCCAACTAGAAAAATAATTAAGGAAATTAAATTCTTCTCACGTCATGATGATATCATCATGCCTTAGCACAGTAAAAGTCCAAAATTTAGGCTGTGGATTTAGCCCCTTGGTTGTTTGACTTCATAAAATGCTAAGTTACACAAAACATATTACTTCAGTTTTGCGGAATATTAGACATGCGTTTTTATCCGCTGGTCATGGTAAAAAATTACCTTGTTCGCTTGAAGGAAGATTGAAAACTGCAAGTCCCAATTTCTTTTCCGCTAACGGAGCATAGGATAACGACTGTGCAATATCACCAACATCGTAACCTTTGTTTTGTGCGGCTTTGAAAGGCACTGCGATTAACGATTCTGCGTCTTTTTCATACTTTGAATTAACTTCGATTTGCGGGAGAAACTTAAAACAAGTTTATTGATGGAAAAATAGTTCGTACAAATTGGGCAAAGAACAATAGTCAAACATTTGAGAGGAAATATTGAAGATAAAACAGTCACACAGAATGAGTTAAAGCAGGGCTTGTCATGCTTTTTATGTTGTGCGATTGCATTTTGAAAAAGAAATTCCCATGCGACTCCTTATGGGTAGCCCACACTTTAAAGATATTAAACCAATAACCGTCCCATTACAAACACTGTCGTATTCGGAAACAATTTTTTTGGTGGGAGGGGGAAGATGGTACATCTATCATATTATCAAGCGATTTTATAAACTAAGCGTGTTCAATCTTTGTTGGGGAGAGCATGAAACAATGAGAAATCTTTTGCATGCTTCAGTCTGCGACACAGCTGTTCTTTTGTATTTTCTGCTTCTGCCATGCCATTCGGGGATCATCTCTCTTTATCTCCCCTGCCTTGAATATGCCACTGCTTACAAATCTCATGTCCTATTTTTGTCTTGAGAGAAATCATACAAATATACGCAATCCACGAAAGTAACTATACAATGACAAAATAACTGCGCAACGCAAAACAATAAAGCAAATATAAAATGAAAAAACAATTTATTGTATAAAAGTTATCAAGAGCATTCAACGAGGTTGACGTGCCTGATGATTAATGAATAAAATGAACTGTCGCATACGAACTGCTTGCTCTCGAAAAAATGTCTTCATATGCATACAGGGTGCGCCAAAAAGACCTGACACATTTGAAAGTTTAATAAAAATCAAACCTATTGACGAAAACAGGAAATGTTCACATTTCTGGAAAGCGTACAGCATGCCATTTTGTGTGGAATACGCGAAACATGAACACTACATTTTGTGACGTAATAATAGTTGATGTTGAAAATTATGGCATTTTGTAAGCAAAGTGCTTTTTAAATGCAAAATAACAATTATATTAATGCAATATAAAAACCAAAATAACACTAAAAACCAAACATTACAACATTTTTAAATAAAAACGTAAAATAACAAAATAACAACGATGCATTTTATTAGGTTTTAAAAATTAAATCAGTTAGGTGCTTGCCGTGATTGTTTACGCAGAGGTTAACACGCTTATGAAAGTTGTCGATTACTCGGTTGATCATCATGGGTGTTATGGCAGCAATTTCATGTCGTATTGCGTCTTTTAACTCTTCTACTGATCGTGGGCATTGAGTGTACACTTTCGATTTCAGGAAACCCCAGAGAAAATAATCGCATGGATTCAAGTCAGGTGATCTTGGTGGCCAGCCAATGTCACCACGGATGGAAATCAAATGATTAGGGAACATTTCTTTCAAAGTCTTTATTGCATTTCGGGAAGTGTGGGCTGTGGCTCCATCCTGTTGAAACCAAAGTTGGTGTTGATCTTCACGCTCGTTCAATCTTGGTTTCAAAAAATTCTCTAGCATTTTGCAATATCGATCAGAATTTACAGTTGCCACAACGTTTTCTTCTTCAAAGAAATAGGGACCCCATATGCCAAACCTTGCTATTGTACACCACACCGTCACTCTGGGACAATGCAACGGACGTTCATGCAGCGAACGAGGGTTAAATTCAGCCCAGTAGCGAAAGTTTTGCTTGTTAACGGTACCACACAAGTGAAAATGAGCCTCATCGCTGCATAGCACCAAAGCATCCATACGAACATTTTGTTGAATTTCCAAACACAAAGGTCTTCGGGTTTCAAAGTCATTTTCGTTTAGTTCTTGTGCCAACATAATCTTTTACGGATGCATTTGCAGTTCTTTGTGAAGAATTCTTCTTACGCTGGTTGCGGAGATCCTCAAAGCAGCTGTGTGTTTTCTCGCAAAACGTTGTGGAGATTGTTGAACTGACGCTTTTCCTGCCATTGCATTTTCTGGAGTTGTGGAAGTCCGAGGTCGGCCGGTCGATTGTCGTTTTAGTGCAGATCCATTTTTTCTAAAGTTCTTTATCCACAACAAAACTGTGTTTCGACTTGGCACTGGATCGTGTCTTCCAAGCTTGAAGTGCGTACGAAATAATCTTTGAGTTGCAGTTATTGGTCCACTGTTTGTAAAAAAAGTTTCCACAACGAAAGAACGGTGTGAGCCAAACCACTTCATTTTAGCAAATAAAGTGCAATTTTAAAAATCACATTAATTTAAAAATCAACCATTATGACGTTACAATTGCATTGTAGATTGTTTTTTGGACACCGCACAAAATGGCATGCTAAACGCTTTAGAAAAATTTAAACATCAATTATTTTTGTCAACGCGTTTGATTTCTATTGAATTTTCAAATGTGTCAGGTCTTTTTGGCGCACCCTGTATTTAAAAAATAGAAAGTCAACACAAATGTATTTAATTTTTTTGATTTATAAATTTTCCTGTTGAAGCAAAAGGGGACAAGGCTCATTGTCTCCATCCAAATACGTTATTGGTGATGCGCCTTACTTTCATAGCTTATGCACTTTCTGATTGGCGTCCGCTTTATTTAAACAAACACGCAATCCCTAGCAATCAAAAGTAGCTGGTCCCAGGCTGCTTTGTTAGTCTTGAGAAATATTTTAAATTAGACTCAAGGCAATAAAACCTTTCTTTTCTGTACAAGTTTTAGAACCATGGAAAATGAAGTTTGAAGTTTTACTTCATCCATGTATTTCCTGCGTTTCTACATGACAAGCTAAATATTAGTATTGCTCAATATTTTTTTCGAAAACTTATATATTTTCTTGCGAATATTTCTATTTCCTCAGTTTGATCATTTCAATTTTCACGACTTTCCGAGTCAAATTTCTTTAAACGAGATGCAAGTACTACAGTGAAGAAAATTTTTCCCAAGTAAAAGCTCAGGCAACAGCGTAAATATCGGTCAGTACGTTACAACAATCAAGACATAGCAAAGTATAAATTCTTGCGATTGCTTAATCAAAAGACAGATGTCCTAGCAAACAACTTACAGCGTGAAATACGGAGTTGCTCCTAAAAATGCGGTAGAAATATTTCACTAAAGACCTTTTAATTTTCACGTGAAGGTTAAAATAACTTTTGTTTTTGATGTGAATTGCCGATTTGTTTTGAACTTGTTTTGTAACCCCAGAATCACATTTTGCAACCCCAAATAGGGTCGCATTCCACAGTCTGAGTAACAGTGGGTTGAAGGATATCCGAACCTGACCAATTTTGCTTGCTGACAATTGGCATTTGAGCAAGCAAAGCTGGCAAGTAAGTCCACAGCATAATGTGATAGAACCAGGTATGGCTAAAGCTCTGGTCGTTTAATTATTTAAAAATAATAGCGATCAAAAAAATAAGGCAAATTTGTATGAGCAATTGCTTCAAATTATCAATTTAAAGCAAGAAAAGTGGGCTGGTGGGCCACAAACCATTTGGTTTAAATGTTACTCGGCCGCTCGCCCCGATCACGGTTAATGAGAACTGGCTTTTGAAAGCACTTGAAAGCACTTTCCTATTTGTCTTTGTGTCTGCAAATACAGGCTAAGCTCTGTTTGGGCATTGTTTCAAAAAGGAAGGTGTACATGTTCAATCAGCACAGTAGATGTTTTTATAAGTTTTCCCTGCCTCCTATCTACGAAAGAAATTTTCAAATATTAGACTGATTACAGCTAGTGAGCCGTATAAACTCAACAATTATACTTCTATACACATACCTTTTGCAGGTGAGTTTCACACAAGCTAGTCTATTTCCTACCTTGATTTGTAAGTTCATCCAAGAATCTTTAACACTAGAATATTTAACCAAGAGACTGTAAGTTCTATCAAAATTCCTCTTCAAAATCTTCCACCGAAGCACAATTATCCCTCTACTTGAAATTGTCGTCACTTTTGGAGACTTTACAAGTTTCTTTGTCGTAGAATCCTGAAAACAATTAATCTAATAACTTTCACTTTTTCAAGATCTCTGACAACATCTGCATGCAGGAGCATAAAAGCAGCATCGTTCTTCGAATATGACCTCCCTCGGAAGTAGATAACTGCTCCTTTCTAATGACAAATGATGTGATGAAGAAATGCTTGTTAGTAATATCTGCTCTAAATGCGGCGCCGTGGACTTTGGAGCTTCCACGCAGCCTGCGAAGAGGCCCTACGTCTATGCAAATAAACTATAATAAACTCAATGCTGAATCAATGGAGATAAACTCAATGCGAAATCAAAAATAATAACTTTTCAGCACTTCGAGAAACAGGACCTCTTTAAGTAAACTTTAAAATACGATCATGAAACAACTCTTAGCTGTTGCAATCACGGAGGCAGTGTGGTTGAGTGGTTTGGGGCGACGCTCTTAAAGCGTTGATGTTACAATAATTATGGCTTCAAACCTTACAACGGTAGAATTGTTTTGCCTTTGGCAAAACCATTTTATGCGGTTTCCTTCGCTTGAAGATTTTAAGAAGCAGTGAATTTATCAGAAGTAATGTAAACTAATTCAATAGGAGTGTTGACTGATAAAACTTGAAACTTCAGGACAATTTTAGGCAAATAAACTCGTTTTATTTTCAGTCTCTTAGGTCTGGAGTACAAAATTGCAAAAGAAGAGTACTTTGATGCTCTACGTTTTGTCAACGGTGACATTGGTAGTGTTTTTAGTAGGCGATTTGAAAAGAGCGCCGAAAGCAGAAGTTATTGATACTAAAGCTAACAAATTTTCATACCCTTCCAACGGCATCACTAAGCATTACATGAAAATCTTGAAAAAAAGCTTCTTCAAATTGAATTTCGATCAGTGATTGATCTTCTTCAATTTTTTCAAAGAAATCTTTAACCACTTTGGAAGAATCTCGCAGTTTTTCCAGTGCACGCAAATCTGTAAAAAGAAAACGTTGGTACATTAAATCGATAATAAGTTGCTTCTCTTTGCAGCAGCAACTACCAGTAGTTAGAAATTGCTTTTAAAAACAGGTTTAAGTATCTGATATTGAAGTAATATAAAAACCATGTTAAACATTAAGAAGAGTAAGTTCTTTAAACAAGTAAGAAATAAGAAAATTTTGCATTTTGGATTCAAGTTTTAGTTTTCCTTGGATTTGCGAGCTTGAATAAAACAACTAAATCTCAAGATATCAAGCTGATAAGGATCAAAGAAGTTTAAAGACTGATTCCCGTAAAGCGTGGAAAGAGTAAATTTGGAAAAATTTCCGCATCGATTGTTTCCAATCGTTCTGCATTTAGAATAGTTTATCCACAAGATTTGAAAACGTTACATGCGTTGACATCTCAGGGCAAAAACACCGATCAATTTAAAGTATCGCGTGGGATTTGTCTCGTTGCACCTTTGAAAAAGAGAAATTTCCCGTTTTTTGTAATGTTCATGAAACGTTTCATTAATTGTAGCAATCTAGTTTTTTAACTGGTATTGATGGTATCGGATAAATATCATAAACCTATCAATTTGTAATTCTAAAACACTTGTAAACAAAGTTGTGGTAAGAAATGTTTTCTGAATAGACAGTGATTATAAAGGTGCCTTTTTGATTTTGACGCAATCAATTTAAACTACAACACAGAGCTGTCAGAGCAACTGTAAAATTTACTTGTTATTGAATATATCAAAGGCAATTGAAAGCATTCCAGTACTATTTCAGATGTGTAAGGGTTATCTTTAACTGGTAGCTCTTCCTTTTTAACTACTGTGAAAACTTGAGATCCAGTTTGATTTATTGGCACAACCATATTATGTAAATCAGCTGGATAAACCACTAAGCCAACTTTGATATCTGAAAGACAAAAAAATTGTCGCCATAACACGTACATTTCTATTGTTAATATACAAGTATAGTTGTATAGATTATCGCTGAGTCTTGAGCTCCTAATGAATTTTGATGTCTAATTGTTGCACTAATACCCGGCTGTTTTCTATAATCATTTATTTTGAAACACAAAATGCTGTATGAGACCCATGCAATGCACGTTGTACAGTGGCGTATCAAGAAAAAAATTTTGAGAGACGATATGTAGAACTTATTTGCTGCAATGGTTAAGTACTGTACTAACCAACAAATTCGAACTTGAGGCAGTAATCAACGACATCTTTTTCTTTCCTGCCTTTGTCTACCCCACTTTATGGAAAATATTTACACAATAGTGACACAAACGTAAAAAAACAAGAGATGGCAAATTTGTTAAACATATTTTGAGACAAACATTTCACTTTTAAAATTATCTTCTTCCATGATTTGAACTTCAATTGTATGCAGTCCTACGCCGTCGGGATTTCTGAGATTCAGATAAAATCGTAGCAAATAGTTTGGAAGCAGAACAGTGCCTGAAGAAAAGAAAGACATAGTGCCGAAGTAAAAGAAAAATAGCTAGATGCTTCAATCACATGTGCATTTATAAAAAATAATTAGCCACTCTAAGAAATATTGAAATATCTTAGTTTTACACTAAATGTCCAGTTACACTTTTATTTGAAACTTATAAGCCATTAATCGGAAAAAAACTTTTCTACCAAAAGTCATTTTTTGAGAACGTCCGCCGTTTGGAAGAAAAAACGAATGTAGTTATAGTATTTTGGAATATTTTTCAGCAAACTTTTCTAACAAATGGGATATCTGTTCAAACCGAAAGCCAAATCTTCGATTCGCCTTTGAAGAGGCTTATTTAATTCATCCAACACAGAACCAACGAAAATTTCAAAAGACGGAAAATAACCTTACGGTCTTCAACATAACAGTCAACCTGTTGTTACTGTTGGCGCAAGTTCTAATTTGAACCCAAAACGTGAGCTTATACAAAGGTTTAGGTTATGTGACCCGCATGCGCCCAACCTTCTGAAGACTCAATTTGAATGGTTTCGATTGTAAGTTAAATTCTAAGTTTATAGCAACTTTTTGCCGACATAGAACCGACAATCACGTCGGCATCACTAATGTTTTTTCCAACAAAAAACAGCAACGCTACAGACGACGGGTTTTTAAGCTCACAGAAAATTGAGAGCTCCCATCTCCAACAAATTTTAATTGGATGAAAACTTCCTCAAATTGTTATTTTTTAAAATGATCAGCACATGTACCTAAGTGGTTGTTTGCCTACCTTTTTTCACGCATGACCATTCAAGATCAGTAGAGCATGTAACAGTAACATTTGCTTCGTTTGGAGAACGGGCATAATCTGTTTCATCATTGTCCGTTGTGCTCGGTTTAGGTAACTCGTTTGCAACATTATTATCTACTTTGTTTTCATTAGCATTGTTGGGCAAGTCATATCGCCTGGATTTGTAGTGTCCTTTGTTCACCGATGCTTCTGGATCTATTGAATTGAACGCGAATTAACTATAATAAGTCATTACTAAATATAACATTGATCTGCATGATAACTTACAGCAGCTAGTAGTTTGTTTACATTGCAAGATCAATTTTTATGCTTTGTGCAGCACTATTCTACATAAATTTAAACATCAGAACTTGCTTTTGTTACTTCTACTTAATATCTACACAGGTAAATGAATTTGTTTTCCTTCCATCATTCACCTTAATGAGCGGTACAGCATCTATTCCTTGTTTTTCAGAGTTAGGGGATGTTTCTACACGTAAAGTAAATAAATTTGAGCATTGTTCATTTCTTGCTGGCCTTTTCATTTCATTGATGAGTAGTTTAATATTAATGTCTTCTCTCATGCATTTTGATGAGGAAAATATACTTCTTGTTGCTGTTGTTACTGTTACCTACAACTCATTATAGAAATTTTACTGTTTTTATTTACTTCAATTAAGTTCTGCCCGACAAATGACGTACAAAAAGTTCATCGTTAAAAACTATTTATTTCTCTTTGTCTAGATTGTGTTGAAACTTTATATTAAATATCAAACTTTATACTGACACTGCAAAATAGTTGAATGAGGCAATATCATCTATTTCAAAATAACCTATTGTGGTTTTGCGACTATAACAGTGTAGCTGTAAAGTAATTATTACCTTTATATGCCAATTGCCCGTATTTTTCATCCGGTAAATGGGTAATAATGACAGAGCTTGAAGTATCGAACAAAGAAGAAAGTGATTGTCCGTACTTGTTGATGTCATTGAACTTAATAAACATGTCAGGGACAAACGCATCTACAACAATCATCTCAGTTACAACGTAATTTTGAATTTAAAATGTAAAAGTGAAAAGGTTACATAGTCAAGACAATCAACCCAAACCAAAATTTGGAGATTTTGGAAGACCCAAATGTAATACCAAGAATTTTTTGAGAACTGACCATTTTTGACGTAATTGATTTTTCTGAAGCTTTCTTACTAACACTGCCTTGATTGGAAAGTACATACCTCCATAGTCATCTGATTTGTTTCCATAACTTTTGTTTTTGATTAAATCATTCGCTGTAACTTCTTGATGAAAATTCACATGATCGGAGCAATATTGAAACATACTAATTATATCTAAAGAAATCACGTTGTCACCTAAATGACAACAAAAGTATGTCTGCATAATTTATATTAATAATAATTAGAAATAATGTGTAACTTTCGGCAACTTTACATATTTGATAACTTTAAATAAAAAAGTGCCGTTCGAATGGGGTTACAATATCTGAAAAGACACAATCCCTGACATACTCCAGCGGGTCATTTCCTCATTTTTGTGTTGAAACAAGCATGAAAATCTTTATTCTGTTGGTCAACTTTTCTAGAAGGTTGTTTCGCCCATTTGGAGTCACAATACACATGAAATTTTTTTATTTTCCTCTTTACTTTGGAAAGAGGATCTTTGACTTTTGAACACTTTAGCAACATTTCTCCCGACTATCAGTTTGAATTTTAAACACTGAATTCTCTGACATGTCAGAAAAAATCCTGACACATGACAATACTACAAAGCATTACTGTTTGATCATGTCAAGCCGGAAATTTAACGGCTTATCTGATGTCGTCAAGCTATTATGGAGCAGCAAAAAAAAACAAAAATTTTTTTGACTTTAATAAACGTACCATTAGTACCAAAATTGCAATAACTAAACTATTTTTTAAATAAATACGTGTGGTCTTAAAGACAATATTTACAATCCATATTGCAATATTTCATTGAATTTTATGATCAAATACACACTACAAAATTCGTAGAATATTTACACTCTACGATAGTGGTTCTTAAACAATGCATCACGACGCCCTGGGGCTTTGTTTCATTTTTCCAAGGACTGCTGATCTGCCCTTCTGAAAAACATGGCACCAAATTTGATTTTGTTAAGTGGATTACTAAAAAAAACGTTTGTCTCTAGTGAAAGTTCAAAAACATCGATTTCAACAAGTGATTATCAAAAAATTGTTTAAAAAATACGGCTTGACAATCATGATAATCACAACCACTTATTAATGATCATCAAATTTAACAAGTGATTACTAAAAATTCTGTTTAGAAAATACGCACCACTAAAATAGACATTAAAATTGTTTGATAAAGGTTTATCTTCAAAAAAATCATCGACAAGAAAAAAAGATCATTTCTTGCAAAACGAAAAAAAACTTCAGTGTTTTCTGTTTCTAGTGCGTCTCCTAGTACAACAAGTTCTTGCAAACGGCGGCTCAACGAAATGCAAATAATAACCTGATTGCATGCAGTTGTTTTCAAATTCGTCTGAAAGTTGAGGAATATTGAAGTTTTCTTCGAAATGTTTAATCCAGACCGATCGGTAGTTTATCGGACTATTTCGAAGAATTCCACGTGTTTTATCTAAAATAAATAAAATTATTTAACAAAAATAATTTTAAAAGAACTTGATTTTCCGAAATGCTAAAGCTGAACTATGTATTTTTTTCTATTTCTCCTTGTTTTCCTAAAAAACTGACTCTGTCGTAAAACAAAGCCCGATTTTGGAACTCGTGTTGCGTGCTTGATCGAATGGAATTGCATTCGGTTTTCACAAAAACCAAATAGCAAAAGCGAAACCAAAATTTTTTGTACAGTCTCCTCCAAAATCACATATATTACGACAGGTTTAAAGGTTTAGTACTTATCTGTAGCATAAAACTTTAATCCAACGTAGGTACACAATTTTAAAATTCTACTTTACAAGCTATAAGCTTGATCATAATCAACTTACTATCTGCACTGGACCCATCCAACAATTCGTTGATTTCATTTGAAGAATCGTTATGATAAGAGCCTACTTCAATATCTTTGTAATCTCGCGAATTATCAACGCGTTCTGTTTCTTTATTGTTCAAAGCCATATAAGACTTCTGCAAATACTCCTTGATTGAGTGAGCTACTTCAGCGATGGTGATATTAAGTTCAACTTCAGCAAAGAACCGCAAAAATAAATAGAGCTTATTAGGAACGCCAACTGGTTCAACAAATCTATTGAGTTCTTTTTCATCGAAAAAGTCGTTAGTTTTGTATGGAGAGCTGTCCAACTCTTCTTCTAACATGTTGTTTCTTGCGTGTAAGTGGTTTTTCTCTTTTTGTGAATGTGTTGTGGAGTTGATTATGCTTCCATCAATTGAATCTTTTTCACGATTAAAGGAATCGTTTCTTTTGTTTGAAAAATAAAGTATTTCTGAGTACAGAATGTCGTCAAAAAATAAATCAAACATCAAACCAAGTTTTCCATTTTCTTTCAATTCATGCAACTTATGAATTGTAAATCCAATCCATTTATTGCACGTCATTATTGTCCCAGCGTTTAGTACTTCGCCACTGTCGTGTTTTGCTTCATCAAAGTATTCAAATCCATCATAATCATCAGTATATCTATCTGTATCATAGGAATACAACTCGCTCTCATAAAAATAAATGTGTTCAATTTCTTTTAAAATTTTGTCGTCAGATTTATCTTGAAGCTCTTCATCAAATCCATGTTTGTACACAAAATCTTTTTCATACTCAAATTCGGGATGTTCTTTTGTTTCGTTAGCGAACGACTGCTTTTGCGGTTCGATACTTTGCCAAAACGAAAAGTCAGACAATGTGTCCGGTCTTTTCCAGTCTAAACACGTCAAAAGAAACGCAATATCTGTAGCATTGATCTTAGGCGAAGAGTTTTCAAAAAGTGTTTGTGTTTCAGGCCGTGTCTTCAGTGACCATAGCAAAACTGTCAAATATTTCTTAGCATTGTCTGTGTTGAAATGGCTCTCAGCTTCGACAACGTTTTGATGTTCATTCAAAAGATCATGGTTTGCAGATTTCTTAGCAGTGCTTTCGTGGCGATTTTCCGATCTAGTTTTAATGCTTTTATCTTTAATTTCCGAGATTGCTTCAAACACTTCGTGTTCAGTTTTCGAGTTTGTTTCGTCACTCTCGTCAAAAAACTCAAACGCTGATTTGAACTCTGCTTCCAATTTTGATTTGTTAACTTGAGTGAAATTGTTTTGAACCAACTCCATGATTTCTTGGAATATATTTGGATTCTGGAGGAAATCGAAAAATTTACTAGACGCTTCGTCGCAAGCACCAGCATAATGTTGGCTGTTTTCTTTCAACATTTTCCATGGCATTTCCAATGAGCTTTGAATCTTCCGTATTTTCTGTTGTACAATAGTTTTGTTTTTGGTGTCAAACAAAGAAGCTAACACGATAGACTTCAAAAATTTATGCCCGATCTTGATCTTCATCAAAGAATTAAAAGACATGTTTAAGAACAAGTTTCCTTTAAATTCCAATCCATTTTCATGGTCTGACAACCTAATATAGATATATAAACAAAATTAAAGCTTGATTCATGTCAACAGATACCTAACTTGGCTCGGCTAGCAATAAACTTTTATAAAGTGAGTTATTCATCAACCAAATATACACTAAAACAGCAAAGATATAAAAAGAAAACGAAAACGACAAAAAGCATCAGCTTACAGCTTTATTGATCACATTACAGTTGTTTTCAAACGAATGCTGATAGTGATCTACTTCAAACCTATCGTCCATTCGCACTCCATATTTTTCCATTCTCAGAAAGCTAAAAGCTATCAACTAAAAGTTTCCAAGAGTTCTGACTCTTGTAGATTACTTGGATCATATTAAAGGAATATTTGTTTAATAGCAGAGCATTTATTGGGAACTTGCTTGAAATGAACCAAGTGTTTTACAAAAAAATGGGAATGTCCACAAACGATGATGAATGTACCGTTCGCACTATGTCAAATTCAAACTCGTAAATTTGTACACTCACCCAGCCAAACTCTTGTTAATGTAATGATAGGCAAACATACTAGCTCGTTTCCAATCTACTTGTAACCTCGTACAATTCCTTTGCAATGTTGAAAGACGTTTTTGTTTCCATTTGAGCGATTTTAGCCAATCCACTAAACACGATACTTTTAAGTGAGCATAGCTTAATTTGATTCGAAAATGTGAGATAATACACAGGATGCATCACCAATAAGAATTTATTCAGCTAAGGGAACAAGAAAATTAATTGCTCCTCAAATTCATATTCTCTTAAACTTGCCCCAGGAAGTCGCTTATACTTATATTGCATTTTGTGGAAAGAATGTTTCCATTATTTAATGTTTTCTCTAACAACAAATTCAAAAATATAATCTAGAGTGCAAGTATGCTCTGTTTACATTTACTTATCTACTACTATTTAACTGCAACAGTAAAAAGGCATAGCGTGAGGTTAAACATAGCGTAGTTTTATTGTCATTGACGTACGATATTGTTTCAGATATATGTCACCGAGTCGCTTATACTCAAGAGAGTCCTCTGTGATCCTTTCTTTTTCGTGCATCCAATCAAGGTTGTCTGTTCCGTTGTTGAACTTTTTCAATTTTTGATAAACCTGATCCCACATAAATAACAGTGATCTAACTTTTTTTTGCAAGCACCAGTATGGAACCATATATAAGGCAGATATAGAACAAATTGTTACCTCTATATTGAACATGGTCCATTTCTCCTCAAAAGAATACTTTGCGTATATTTTCCCATAATGATTCGGTTGAATATGAAAAGTGTCATTTGCACGAAACAACATGAAGCCACTGCTTTTAAGAGTGTACTTACTTCGATTATTCTGTAAAAGTATTGAATACATAATCCACGCAATTGTTATTAAGAGAAATGCACTTTTTCATTCAGATTAGCAACTTTAGCACTTCATTAGCACTCCATCCTCCCTAGTTATAGCAACACAATTTACTCGTGTAGATTTTATAGTGCTATAAACAAACTCACATCGCCAATGCTGTTGGTTGAATTAAAGACTTTTCTCAAATTGTCGCCAATGTGAAGGTCGATGCATGATTTTGCTTTTTCTAGTTCTTTAAAAAATTCCTGAACTGGTTTACTAGTGTTTTTCATTTTCAGCAAAATGTTTCGCCCTGAAAAGTCAAGACATATTTTAACTTCGAAACATACTTTTTTGCCTTTAAAAATTTGTTGTATAGCTTGATTTACCAATAGCTCAGGTCGGATTGTGCATCTGATGCCACTCAACTACATTCGGAACAATTAAAAAACAAAAGAAATGATTTTCCATGACAGGTGTTTTGACATTTGATGGTTTAGGCAAAAGCAACGGAAAAAAGTATATCTTCTCAAGATTTGATGGCGGAGTTGCCTACAATTTTGACTTAACACCCAAACTAAATCAACTCAAAAAATTTCTATTCCTATTTTTTAAACAAATTTGTAAACCTATATTTCTGCCACCTTCCCACCATTCAGAATACTTTCAAAAAAGTAATAAGCACATGAAAATGAAAAGTCATTTTGAATGCAGACAAATTGAAAACACCATTGACAACAAAAGTTGATATTTCATCAAGACAAATATTTCAATTGGAAGTTCAGATATTGTTGATAGGCCTAACTCTAAAGTTCTAGTTCGCTGATCTTAGCAGATCGCGCTACCCATCTTTTGCACATGAATTTACCAACTTACCATGAATCAATGGCAACATGTGATGTGCTAGATCAGCAAATGTAATGTTGAATTTGTACTGGTGCAATTGCTTCCGTAGAAACGCCCGACCTTTAATGGCATACGTTCGGAGATCAACAACAGTGGATTTGTTTGAATTGATCGTGTGCGGGAAAAGCAGAAAGCCAAGCAATAGAGCTGAAGTCAATGCACAAACAATGAGACTAACAAGCTACTGGGTTACAAACCAGCATCAACCTTTGGCATTTTACGATACGAAAAATATTCTTTAACATTCATGCATTTGAATTTAACGTAAGGATAAACATTGATCGCATATAATAGAAAAGTTTTGCTTACGTTATCAAACGTCATCAAAATTCACTTTTGAAAAAAGCCGCTCACCACTTTCAGGATTTTTACATTGATTTGCATAAGATTGATATCGTTTTGTGTGAATACAATGAACAAATCAGACAGTAGTTGAATAAACGTTAAACAAGCATTTTTACTAATGTTATAGAAGAAATGTAAGATGTAGGCTACTTTGTAGCGAGCTTCTGGTAGGAGTTCGTATTTGAATAATTGACATATCTGGGAATATCGAGTTTAAGTTAATTGTAATGTGCAACTTATAAAGCATATTAAGTTGTAGAACCATATTCAAGAATCGCAAACCTAGATTATACTGCTGCCTAAATTCAGGGCTTCTCAAACTTTTTTGTTCTGCGACCTCATTTTAGAAAAGAAATTTCTACGCGACCCCTGGACGGGTAGCCTGCACGTTAATGATATTTAAGTAATAAACGTCCCATTACAGTCACTGGGTGCTTTGATTTGAGAGGTGAGCAGGGAGCGAAGCATTAAGTATGCTTAATCTTATTACTAAGCAATTATATGAAATACGTTAGCTTGATCTTTTTTCGGAGGGGGAAGCTTTAAACGAAGAAAATCTTGCGAAAGCAAAAATTTTCCATGTTTTATCAACAAAAAAACTGCTCTTTTACATTTTTTGTTTCTGTGATATCCTTAGAGGGCTATCTCTAATGTTTCCCACCGCAATTGCACCACTGATCCCAAATCTCAAGTATCATTTTCTAGGAAGAAATTATGCGAATGCGCAAAATCCACGAAACTAACTATACAGTAACAAAAGAATACATGATGGAAATAGTGAAACAAACAAAAAAATTACCGAAATAAAAAGTCATTTTTTAAATTTTATCAAGCACATCCAATGGGATGGATATTGCGCATGATAAATTATAAAAGAAATAAACTGATACGTCAAAGCTGCTTGCTCTTGAAATAATGTTTCTAAATGTTTACTGAAAAAAGTCAAGAATTGACGCAAATGTAGCTAACATAATTAATTTTTAAATTCTCTGAAAAGGCCAAAGCAAGGGAACATGAAACTTCCTCAAAATACGCTACTGGTGTGGTAAGCAACTTGCACAGCTTACTCACTTTACATTGGCTTCCGCTTGGCTCTACTTAAACAAACCAATCTTCCCAAGATTAGTAGTAGTCGAAAGTTATCTTGTCAGGCTTTAAAAATAAGATTTTAAATTACAGATAAAGCATAAACATTTTTCTTTTCCTTAGCAGTGTTTGCACCACGGAAAATGAAGTTTAGAAGCGTTTTTTACCGCAATTTCTGAATTTCTACATGGCATTTTATTTTACACTATATTTTTTGTAAAGATATGATGTTGCAAATTTTCTTATTTCCTTCTGGTTTTTTTATTTTGATCATTTCTGCCTAGTTTCTCCTTTTCTGACTTTCAGAGTCAAATTTTATCAAATAGGAAAATTTTTTCAAATTAGGGAATATCTTTCCAAGTTAAAGCCGTGTCAACAAGGTCGATATCGGTCAGTACGTTACGATAAACAGGAAGAAACACTGAATAAATTGTTTTAATTTTTTGATTATTTTTACTTGAAAGCTCAGGCAGACATTGTGCAGTTTCACCTTGTTAACTCGGACAGCTCAGTGGGCAAGGGCGTCCATGTTAACCGATTGTCCGACTTAATCGACGGCCTATAGGCCATCGCTTATAAGCATGCCTAGGGTAACGAAGTTAAGTTAAAAATGCCGTTATTATATAGGCTATTTTGTTTTACTACATTTACATTCATAACATGTACAGTAAAAGAGCAGATTAATTTATTTTTGTTTATTCAAGTAAATCATCTGACGAAGGCTACGTTGGGCTAGCCTAGCCCAGCAAACAAACCTGTACCGATATCGACGGTTATTATCGGCTATTGCCAAGGTTATTTTCTTTTACCTTACCTTCATATCATGTAAATAATTAATGTACAGTACACCTGTACACTGTAAATGAGATTTGTTTGTTTTGTTTTTATTTTAAGAAAATAAAATCATGGTCCGACTTAACCGATATCCATCTTAACAGGGTCCGTGTTACTGTAGTACAAGTAAAACTGTAGTATACAGCTGACAGCGTAAAGATGCAGTTACCCCTAAAAAATGCAATACAAAATCATTTTACTACAGGTCTACTTTTAATTTTTTTGTGAGTGTTACAAAAGTTTTAAATTCTGATGAATACAGCCAATTTCTTTTGAACTTGTTTCGCGACCCAAAAACTAAATCGTGCGATCCCCAATGGGGTCGCGACCTATAGTTGGAGAAGCCCTGGTCTAGATGACTGGGCAAATTGCACAGTGTATCATAGGTTGCATTTGACAATGATGAGAATCAATAGTTTTTTGAAATTATTCGTCAAAACTGCTTGAAACATCGCTATATCAGATGTAATTTTGTGATCTCAACGATTCCTTAAACAATTTTTTTAGGGATGTTGCTTAGGCTGCTGGGCCAAGTAAAGCGTAATCAAAAATTTTACGGTACCAGTAGTTATGATCTGATAATGGTTGATTTTGTCGATGTATTTACCGGTATCTAAATGCTATGGTGTTATTTTTAAAAGAAGAATAAATGACATTTAGATGACATTTTTCTGAATGCCAATTTTTTGGAAAATGGATACAAAACACGGTACTAAGCTTGGACTCGCCAATTGACATCACTTTTGACTAAATATATCTGTTTCTTAGTGACAAACTAGTATTTATTGACTCCAATATTTAATTAAATTCACTTCGGTTTTTAAAATAACCCTCAGAAGTTAATGTTTGTTTTATGTCTTTCCAGCATAGCTTACAGCTTTTGATCAGTCACTTTTTCGCCCCAAATGAGTGAGATCATATTCATCCTTCTTACTCTATCCAATTCTTTGCAAAAATGCATGTTTTGGTTTTGCAAATCTTCTGCGATGGTAAGTTTAATTTGATTCTCAGCCGATTTACATGTCCAAATTTTTTCTCAGTCACTGAAAGTATGGGCCAAAAGCCAGCGATGTGGAGGCTTTTTGTGGCTCAGGGACTTGGGCATAGTTGCCAATTTTGGTAACTTTTTCCAAGATCTTGGGAATTTTAAAGGCCTCTTGGGGTTTTGTTTCTCAAAGTATCTTGAGATGTTAGGAAGCAATCGTGGGAAGTTTGGTTGAACTTTAGGATTATTTTGGTCAACATATTTGGCAAAGGCACTGAATTTTGGTGTGGAAAGCCGAAATTTATTGATTTTTGAAAAAAATTGGGGTGAGAATCTGTATTAAAAATTCAACTAATAACGTTGGAATTTGGTGTGACATGGAAAGTGAAGATGCTTTTATTTTGAGATCGACACCACCACTGGGTGTATTTTCAAAAGTTATGGGAAAAAGACAGTGCGTATTTTGCATTTTAAGTTGGTGACTATGAGCCTGGGCTTGGTAAAAATGCGGGTCTTTCTAAGCTAAAGTACCATAAGTCTACGCTTTTCAATAGGAAGGTTTCACGCACTTGATCAAACGTCATCCAAATGCGCTTTTGAAAAAGTGGCTGACCACTTTCAGTGTTTTTGCATTAAATTGAATAGAGGTGATACAGTCTTTTGGAAATTGTATGGATAAACTAGTCAGTTGTTAAATATGTTGTTTTACTGATGTTATGGAATAAATATGAAGACAAAGTAAGGGAAGAGGTGTTAAGTTTGCTCGTTATTGCTACTAGTTAGCCTAGTTTTATGGGCTACAATGCAGGCATATTTGTAACCAGCTTCTTGTAGGGTTTTATATTCGATTAATCAGCGTATTTGGGAAAACTAAGTTTAAGTTAATGGTAATGTGCAACTAATACAGTGTATTTAGTAGCATAAGCATACTGAAAAGTTGTACACCAAAATTATACTGTCACCTAAATGACAGAGCAGACTTAGGTACCGTTTGTCATATGTTGGATTGGATATTGATGGATAAAGTCAGTTATTCCTTGAAATGTTTGTCAATAAAGCTTGCCGACCAGTTAAATTGATATATCAGATGCAATTTTGTGACCTTAACTATTGCTTAAATAATTTTTGGGCTATTACCTAGGCTGCTGGACCAAGGGTAATTTAAATGCTTACGGTACCTGTAGTAATGATCTGATAATGGTTGTTTTCGTTTATGTACCTACGAGTAACTAATTGGCATAGAGTTATTTTTAACTGAGGAGAACATGGTATTAAGATGACCGATCTTTTAATGTCGATTTTTTGGCCAATTGGCAACAGTACTAAGTTTAGGCTAGCCAACTGAAAGACCTAATCTCAACCAAATCGCTTTTGATTAAATTTACTTGTTTCCGGGTAGCAAACTAGCTATAATTCATTTCAAATTTAAATTAATTTCTTATTAGTTTTCAAAATAATCCTAAAAGTTGGTTTTCTCCCAATATATATCTTTCCAATATAAATTACAGCTTTTGGTCAGCGACTTTTTTTGCGCCAAATGTGTGACGTCATATGCAATTTTCCTATAGGAAGACTTCACGCACGTGATTAAACGTCATCAAAATGCGCTTTCGGACAAAGTGGCTGACCACTCTCAGTGCTTTTGCATTGAATTGAATAGGAGTGATATCGTTTTTTGCTAATTGAATGGATGAACTAGACAGCAGGGCGCAATGAAAAAATACAAATTTTTGAATTTTACTATGGTCGCTTAGTGCATTGTTGCTATGGACAAGATAAACGTCTAGGCCAAATTTGCGTTAAAATGAGCTCATCTTCCTTACCGACTTTTCATGTCAATATTAGGCTAATTTTGCCTATATATACACCTAGTCTAATACAAAGCGTTGATAAATGTAAACACTAACCGACTTTTAAGCATGAGAATCAATTTTATTCAAGCCCTGCGATGTCTTAGCATTAATAATTGTTATTGTTTCTCAGTTAATAATTGAAGGTAAAATGCTTCTTGGTTCTAAATGTAGGCATAATCTGTATGTGGCTAAGCCACTGCCTGATGTAACCACCTCTTTCCTTGTAGCCTGCCGCCACTGTGCAAGCTTCAGTTATGACCCGAACTCCTCTCTCAACTGACTGAGTGTGGTTTGGTCACTTCGGAACACTCAGCGATTTTTTGAGGATACCTCAAACTTTCTTATCACTGAGGGATGTTAAAAATGGAGGCTAAGTTTTCAGTTCAGTGTCCCAGTCAATCATATGATGGTAATTCTTTGCGTGAAACTTCAGCTTTGGAAGGATTACTTTCCTGATGTACTTGGAAGGCATGTCATGTGTCTTTTCTATTGTCTCTGTATCCTCCTCCTCTTCATCATCTGTTAGTATATAGAAGATCTTCATCAATGTGGGGCCTTTTACCATCCTCTTCAACTTCAGGAAATGCTTCATCTTCAGTGTTCGGTATGTATTGATCCCTTAGCTTCCTAATTTTATTAACAGTTTCTCTTCTGACTGCTTCATCTCTATCTCTAAACATGGTAAGCAGGAGTTGGTCTGGATGAGTAAAAAAGGCATTTCTTTGCACCACCTCTTTCACAATGTTTATCTCCGTGTTGTTCAGATGTTTTAGTAACTGCAAGCATACAAAAGTGTTGCGCGGACCATCTGTCATGTATGAATGTCTCTTGATCTGGAACCACATTGGCACAGAGAATTTCACCACCATGTTTGCGACCCTCTGTAGTTGGTTACTTGGTTGAGTGATTTGTTAACTTGGTTGGTTGAGTTGAGTTGGTTACTTGGTATATACCCTCAATGCTCGGCTTCAGAGAGTGTTCCACCTAGACACACAGGGAGAACCAGGTTTAATGGTTGCGAGATCATCATCCACTTTCTCTACTATAGTCGCAATCCACATTCTGTACAAATATTTTTAGTCCCATGATAAGTCTATTACCTACAAAAAACAAACATAACTGATAAACAGCTTGGTTAAGTAAGCTATGCTAAGACTCAGCAGAGTCAAAACAAACGCTTGTAAATCAAACAATAATAATTTATTTCTTCCTCGGACAGAACCGGATAATCAGAAAAGGTGATTGGCTGGAAGTCAATGACAGGACGGTCTGACATTGGCTCTTTTATCTACTGATCAATCATTCCTCGCCAGTTCTCCGGACCGCTGGGCTTGCCATCGTAATAGTAAAATATTGCCCAGAATGGGACCTCATTACCGTAAAGCTGACAGATGCTGTGATGCAGAGGCCGAGCGAGCAGCATCTCCAGGTGATGGATAACACATCCGTTTGGTCCGGTATTGACGCGGCAACCGTCACAACCAGTAACATATAGTGGCTGATTTGTCCATTCGTGCTCAACCAGAAAGTCAAAAATGGCTCCAGCTACCACCTTCCCATGCCCAGTTTTGGGGGTCACATGAGTTAAATAGTTGTTGCCAGGTTCAGTCAACACGACATAGTGATCATCTACTTTCATCGTTGGACTCCATCTTCCTGTTTTATTGTTTTTCACAAGGATTTTGTTCATGGTTTTCTTTCCATCAAAATATAAAGATGTGAGTTCTTTTAAATTTCCAAGCTCTGCTTTTCGCCTCTCCTCTCTGCATCGCCTCCTCTCGTCTCCCAGTTTCTGTGGTTCAATAACTTGGCTTTATCAACTTTGGTTATGATAGCGTAATCAACCAGCGTGGCCGAGGCTGTGGCAGCACCAGCATGGTTTGAAACACCATACCTATCGCAAACAGAAGCAAGAGTTGGAAGTTTAGTCAAGTTTCTTTTGGAACTGTTGTCTGATATGTTTTTTTGAATAAAATCTTTGTCTATTTTGCTCTTGTCGTTGTCGCCTACTTCACAAGCACTTTCGACAGGAAGATCAAGCTGCACTTGCTCCTGCCTGACCTCAGCTTAAACTTTTTCTATTTCAACAGCCACCTCCATCGCCTCGTCTCTTGCTGCCGCTTGGGCCCACGTTCTGCTAATATTCCTGTCGATGTCAGCAATTACCATGTTCCAATCACAACGCTGGTCAAACAAGAACTAGTTCTTACGCTTAGGAACCAAGCTTACAGGAGACCGTAAAAACAATTTTTTGAATAACAATTGATATTTTGATCTAGTGTCCTAGCCAGTATGCTGTTTCAACAGTATCGGTCTCTGGTACAGCAGCAAACCTGCAACTGGGTCAAGCTACCGATTACTAAGCTATTGAACTTGATTTCAAATGATTACATTCGATAGTGCACTAATCGCAATCATTTATGGTAAGCCTAAAAGCTAATTAGGTTGCTGCAAAACGAGTAAGGTAATGCAGGAAGGCTATACCGGTATCTCAAGTTATCTCATGCAGCTAAAACCACTTTATATTCTTGCATTATTTTGCTATAATAATGTCGCAAAGCAATAAAAACGCCCCTGCTTTTAAACTTTATTCATTACGTCAACAAAGTAATTTTTTCTCATTTCACTTTAAGGATAAAAATTCTAGGCTTTTAAATGCTGTTTTAGACCATTGTCATTCTGACAGAAAAAAAATCCGCTTTTACTCTCAGGCAAATTCGCAGGCTTGTCCATGAAACATATTTTTCTGTCCCATCCCATCCCATTCCATAGCAGTTCATGCCTGTCCCATCCCATGGGATTCCCATCAAAATACAATTTAATAAAGTTATTAAATTTATGAAAATTTTAGTATAATGTATACTAGATAGGTTGTGTACTAGATAGACTCTGGTCTGACTAAAGCAGCGAGCATGATGAGCAAAGCTGTGTTGCCACATTGAAACGAAGCTCCTATACCACAGAGAGTACAAAATTACACCATTTAAGAATTTTCTCAAAAACCACCTAAATTAAAAAAAACACCGGTAAACCACTCACTGAATATCACTAAATTTTCAAGTTATCTTTAAAAACTATTTGCTTATCTATTTAGCAATTGAAAGACAAGGGGTAAGACAGAATCCTAGCTCTCTCAATAATATGCAATTTAACTCACCCATCAAGCCCACCAAACTTCAAATCCAACGCTAAAACTAAACCAGGACCAAGGCTAACTTCACTTAAAAGTGAATTCATTTAAAGCTGAAATTTTCTGCCTTACCCCTTCTCTTTCAATTGTTGGATTGCATTGTTGGGAGTTAGCCTTGAGCTCGATCGCCCGAAGTGGCCAGATCACCATAAATTTTAGGGTTTACTATCCCTTACCATTGCTTGCCTATCTATTTAGGTATGACGTTATCAAAAGGCTATCACATGCTACTGTCCCATAGGTCCCATGGGAAATGCAATGCGTGCAGTCCCATCCCATCCCATCCCATGGACAAGCCTGCAAATTCGCGATAAAAATTGAGCGACAACAAGCAGCAGAAAAGAACTTTCTCTCGTTTGCACGCATCTAATCTACTACTGAGGCTTTGCAAAAGTAGTTTTTGGGGACAACGCAAGTGTAAAATTGCTAACATATTGTAAAGTCTCATGGTGGTACCGCCATAAACCGCTCATCAGAATAACTACAAGCTCGTGTAATAATAGATAAACACGCGAGTTAGTAGTTATTCTGATAAGCGGTTTATGGCGGTACCTCCATGAGACTTTGCAATATGTTAGCAATTTTACACTTGCGTTGTCCCCAAAAACTACTTTTGTAAAGCCTCAGTAGTAGATTCGATGCTTGCAAACGAGAGAAAGCTCTTTTCTGCTGCTTGTTGTCGCTCAATTTTTATCGCGAATTTGCCTGAGAATAAAAGCGGATTTTTTTCTGGCAGAATGACAGTGGTCTGTTTTAGACTTACAGACGTAAATGTCAAAAGCTCAAAATTTTGTTGCCAGGTCCTCGCCAACAAGTCCAAGGTTTTTTGGACAAGAAGATTGGCTAACTGCACATTACATTCATAGATATCCAGCAGGGTCAAAGTGAGGGCTATAATCAATTAAAGTATTTGCAGGCAGTTGAAATACAGAAGCTCATTTGGGATGATGATGATGATGACAATAATTGTTCTCCTATTGGGGGTCAAATTAAGCTATAAAATGAAACATAGGCCTGAAAACGAAAGCTCATCGATTAACCAGGAAGATATTATTGAACCATAATAAAGAAGCAGCGCAGCCATTTGGAGCCAGTCATGAATGCAGACTAAAAACTCATTACCAACTAGGCTACTGTCCCTGGTAAGTGGCGAATACTCGTTTCTTACAGCAGTGTAGGTGCTGGGCCAGTGCTGCATGAAACAACATTAATTATAGCAGCTTACTTTTAGTATCGCTGGATTGAAATATTAGTTGAATTTGAACTAAACCAATTCGGGAGCTGTTTTTATTGATCAGCTGAAAACGGATGGCATAACTGGACTTTAGAATAATTCCTGAAAATAACTTCCTGTCAAATGAATGTATCCTCTAACGTATAAACAATGGGTTACGTTTGTCTTACCTTCAGTCACATTTCTCCAATTGTATAAACTTTCTGCATTGCTTGGATGAACACTGCTTTCTGGTGCAGTGGTATGGGTATCTAAATATAAAACGGTTTTCTATTTAAAGTAAGTATCAACAAGAGTAAGAAGTTGAAGCCACTCTCAAAATGATTTCAACCACGTTTTTTAGAAATTCTTCTGTAACCGAAAATCAAATTTTTACAGGGCAAGTTAATGATTAAGACGGTGGGTCTGTGAGTGGAATTTGGCTCTAGCTGTCACAAGACACTAATTACGGTCAATAGGCTTGGGATCGGACCAATTTAGATTTGAACGAAAGACTGTCAATGGGCACAAATGGGATTATCACGAAGATGCCATGGCCCTCACAACATGTGGATCTCACATTGCCACAATCTGAGGTAAGCCGTAGACTAATGGACTGGCTGAGACTTTATAGACTGGCTTGTGTCAACGAGTTTAAAAGTGTAAAGTTATGAGTTATCCTACTGATGCTATTCGAAAAGTTGGATAAAATTTCCCGAACATAAGAATAAAAGTCTTAACGACATCGAGGAGTCAAAACGATTCCGAGTAACAAATTCTGGGTCAAAACAGCTTTACGTGATGTTGACGCGCTTGATTCCCCGCTGGAAATAATTTCCGCATCGGTGAATATCAAGCAGAAACAAGCAGCCAATTTAATGACAGTACAGTAGATTTCGCTTAATTGGGCCGCCGGTTAATTGGGTCAGCCGTTTAATTGGGTTAAATTGTTAAGAACAAAATTCAATCAAAGATAATGCACTACGTTAAGTCCGCATAATCGGGCCACAACTGTAGTCAGACATACACTGGTTTAATTGCAAAACCGCCTTTGTAATGTAATAGAACTCAATATCACAAAGCCAACTATATTATGTAACAATTGAAAAATACAGGCGCATATTATTTTGTCATTTCATGCTTTTGGACATGGTAATTGTTGTGTTTTGTTGCAAACTTTGTGAAGTCCCAAGCAGAGATACTACAAAAAGAATTAACAATTGCTGAAAGGGTTGTTGTCCTAAGAAAAATTAGAGAGCAACCTACAAACATTAGTCATCGCCAGCTAGCTGAGATAACTGGTGTACCAAGGACAACCCTGGCACAGATACTGCAAGACTTCCGATAATCGGGTCAGCCGCTTAATCGGGCCAAATGGTGCTTATCCCGATGTGACCCGATTAAGCGGAATCTACTGTATTTATAAAAAGTTGGTTAATAGCAAAAACCAGTAGAATTTCTAAAAGTTGAAAGCAATATTAGTTTGTTCTTTCACGACACCTTCTCCGTTATCTTAAATGTTAATCAGTTAAATCTGATGATGACTTCAAGTTATTGAGGTAAATTGATCATAGTTTCCGCTTGCATCTTCTAGAAAATAACGTTGTAATTCTTTTTTGTTATATTTAAATGAAATAATCGAAACCCAAAGACTCACTGCAGCTCGAGTTTTGACAAAATAAAAGGAGCACTTAGGCAACGCTTGTGGAGTATTAATAAAAATTTATCTTTGCTGAAGAATTGTTGGGTGGTAAAATAACAACAAAAGATCAATCGAAACGTTTTACACTCTGAATTGTTTACAGTAACATATGGCGTTCTAAACTTTCGTGTATGAAACAGAATGGTCCAAGACTGCAAATATCAAGGGCAAATTAAAGCTTGAAAGAAAATCAATGAGCCACAAAAAAGAAACTCCTTTGTAGTCAAAGAGCTCTGAGTTTACACCAGACTTTTTTTCTGCTGGCCAAGTGCGCTTATTGATCAGCAAATTTAATTTACTTTTCTTATTTGACCGTTAAGTACAAGCAAGGGATGTGCAATCTGCACAGGGGTACCATTTTTGACTGAGAGAGACAAAATTGTTGCTGTGTCTCAACGAAGGATTCTAACTCTAATATTTGTGATTTGCTTGAATGGAAATGTGGCGGCATTTCTTTTTCTTCTCTCACGGGGCGGTCAAAACTTACGCTGCGCTACTGAGTAGAAAATTTATTCATTTTTTTGTGCGTTAAGATATGCTCAACGACCTGTCAACTAAACGACTGAGACCCGTGTCTTAAAAGAGCTACTTTCAGTTCTAGCAGTTTTTAAAACTATTTACCCTGATATATACGGTTTTGTGCCAAGTAGTCGTCATATCAACGTAATGCGGTGCTCGCAACGTAGATGCTCTGAATGACAACTTACAGGCCAAACACACTGTCGCATGCACTTATTAATATTTTCTAGTTATTTGTAATTCAAAAACTTGATTTTCTGCTATAAAAGAAAATACATAACGAATTGGCAAAGCAATTTGTTTCATGCTGTTGATTATGGTGTCGATGTCTGCATTCATTTCGGTGTTGACCAGAGGCAAGCAAGGTAGCATCTTAAGTGTCATTATTTATTGTGTTCAGCGTGTCGCTTTTTGATTGCTTCATTATCGAGAAAGCGATTTAACAAATGCATGTGCAACCAAACATGGAGCATCTTCAGTGCGATGTGAAGGAAGAGGGAAACTGTTCGTTGCGTACAAGCTTACTTCCACATCGCACACATGAGATCTTGCAACTAATTCCGAGAGTTTGCGCTTGCAACCAGAAGGAAAAATTAACGCACTCTTATGTCGACATCAAACGTGAACAGATATCGTTACTCTATAACACAGCAGTTATGAATCTGCGCTTCAATGATGTGCAATTTATCAAGGGCTGTGGCTAATGCAATGCACCTATGCAAAACGTTGGGGTATTGTACCACTTGCGAATATTGCAGGGAAAATTACGGCATACAGAAAGTGTTTCATTGCCGCATGCCGACTGCGTGTCAGGGTTTGGGCCTTCCTGGCTTAGATAATCAGAATATCATTACGTCCATTTTTAACGACGAGGTTTTATCAAATATACATGTATTTTGAAAATCAATACTCTAGAAGTTATTAAAATTCTTCAATCACCGTTAGTGCTTGGGGAGGTTTGCCTTTTTGATCGTTCTTTTTCGTTCTCTGTACAATAAAGTACCTATAAACTTAGCAAACTGCAGACAGTGACACAGTTTCGACCTATCAGGTCTTTTCAGTGCAGTTGGTGACCAATAAGAAGCTAGAGGCTCCTAATAAAGCATAGCTTAGACTATCACACTTGTGGGACCTAATACTGGGTCCATTGTAGTGAATGGTCTGTCAACCTCTTATTGTTAGCTTCTTATTGGTATTATTAGCTTCTTATTGGTTATAGCTTCTTATTGGTCACCAACTGCACTGAAGAGGCCTGATAGGTCGAAACAGTGTCACTGTCTGCAGTTTGATAAGTGCATCGCTAGCCTCTTGCATTAGCATAAGGGTACCGATAGTTATACAGTCTATGATTATGCAGCGCTTCATCCGTAAAAAGTTGTTTACCTTTGTATTGGAAATAGCCGAAATTTCTTCCATACAGTACTTTGACGGTCATGGGCGATTTAAAACCTTCGACCATATCGAGCAATAACCCTGAATCGTTCGTGGAACCAGTTTGTCGGTATGTTAAGATAACGCCGGGTAATCGATCTAGTTACACAAAAGCAAAGGTTAATGCAATTAGCATTTATTTCCTAACAAATTCTCGTATTGTTAAAAGATACAAATATATTAAAGAAAGCAGTTGGTGGAAAGCATAATCTTCATTGATTCAGTGTTTTTTGTGAAACCTTTTCGGTAACTTTGCCTTGAGCAGTAAGTACCTTCATTTTCATCAAAGATGTTTCTTTCAATTGTAATTTTGTTTGAATTATTTATGAATTCTTTTTGGTCAAATTTCATGGGAATAATACAATATTGAAGTTCGCCGACGATATCCGACAAAGTTTTGTTGTTTTCTAAATGACAACATAAATTTAGAATTATAATGGTAGAACGATGATCATGTTGCAAATGCCGTGGCAGCTTACGACATATTAAACAAATGAAAATCGAAACATTTGTTTTGTTTTTGGCGCTTTTTGATTGCAACGGTTGTATGGCGGCAAAACGTAATTATTTTGATGACAATTGAATAAATTTTGTGCGGCTTATATTGCATTCTCCACATAACCCATATTGCTGAGCGCCATAGAAGAGATCTGCAAATATCATTGTTAGTCTTTGGTATTAATAGACAAAGGAATGAACCCAAGTGTACCGACTGAAAAGCGGACGCTCCAACCAATCCGCAATCCCGCCAGTCGGTGAACGAATGAATTTCACAAAAACCACCGCAAAGTTTTGATAATATCAAGGCACAGGTAATTTAGCGGCGTATTTGATGTTGCAAAGATTTTACGTAAATCATGGGGACATTTAAAAAACAAAATTATTTTTTTAAAAACGTTGTAGACTTTTAAAAAAGTCAATGAACGATATTGCTATATTCTATTGGAATTCATTTCCAAAAAAACATACTAAGCATATACAGGGTGCTGCAGAAGTAACCCTCTTTTTTATTTGAGTTTTCTAGTTTCTGCTTGATTTGTTCTTTGTTTTAGAAATGCACCGTTTTTGTACCTGAGTTTTCTAATTGATAATTGTTTCTTTTTAGTTTAGAAATCGTTTATTTATGAATAAATGTTTTCATACTTAAAAATGGCGTTACTTAAACCAATATGGTGTTACTTTTGCTTAAAAATACTTAAAAAATAGTATTTTTAAGCAACTTAAAAATACCAAAATGGGGTTACTTTTGCTGCACCCGGAAATATAATGGCAACTAGCAAAATTACATTAACTGATCTGCAGTTGAATTATCTATAGAATACCGTATCTTGATAGTACAGTGATGTAGCACGCCCGAGTACTCTTAAATGCAATGACATTTTTATAACGTGTAGCAAAGACTAACGAAATACTGAGTTTTATGTCGGTACCAAGGACTAATTATGCACTCAGTCAGAGGTTTTAAGTTGTACTGGGTGGGGCAAAAGTAACGCCACTTGTGTATTTTTTAAGTATAAAATTATTTATTTATAAATAAACGATTTCTAAACTAAAAAAGAACCAACTATTAATTGGAAAACTCAGATACAAAAACGGTGCATTTCTAAAATAAAGAGGAAATCAAGGAGAAACTAGAAAACTCAAATAACAAAAAAAGCGATATTTCTGCCGCACCCTGCATAATCTTTGTGAAATTTGACATGGGTTGGTTTAAGATTAGTAAACGCGGAATTGTAGTCTACGTCTAGAAATATTCTCTAAACATTATTATCAAATATGTAGTCGTAGAATGCAAACTATAACCTGGTCGATTGCAGTTGTTTAGAGATTGATCTGAAATTTCAAGAAATTCAAAGTGCTCTTTGAAACGCTTGATCCAGTCAGATCGGTTGTTTATCAGACTATTTCGAAGAATATCAATTGCTTCATCTATAATAGACAAAAAGAAATTGAGGTGACAAAGTGGGTATACCTAAATAGATTACCCTATAACAAACGTGTGGGTATTTGAATGCCAACACGTTTGTCAATAACAAACAAAAGCCAATAACAAACGTTTGGATACACCTCTTCCATTCCTCCTTCTGAAATAGCTAGAGCAATGACACTGCCGTAATACTAAGCGCGATTTCAATGTTACGTTTAGGTGCTTCATAGAATTGAATATAATATACTTGTTATGACTGTTGAGCATTAACAATTAAGAAAAAACAAAGTCGCACAGGCTGCTTCGCAATATCATAGCTCCTATTTTAGATTCAAAGCTCCAGTTTGTGTAAGTCACTTAATTTGTGTCGAGTGCATTTGATAAATATAAGCTTGATTATAATCAACTTACTATCTGCACTGGACCCATCCAACAATTCGTTGATTCCATTTGAAGAATCGTTATGATAAGAGCCTACTTCAATATCTTTGTAATCTCGCGAATTATCAACGCGTTCTGTTTCTTTATTGTTCAAAGCCATATAAGACTTCTGCAAATACTCCTTGATTGAGTGAGCTACTTCAGCAATGGTGATATTAAGTTCAACTTCAGCAAAGAACCGCAAAAATAAATAGAGCTTATTAGGAACGCCAACTGGTTCAACAAATCTATTGAGTTCTTTTTCATTGAAAAAGTCGTTAGTTTTGTATGGAGAGCTGTCCAACTCTTCTTCTAACATGTTGTTTCTTGCGTGTAAGTGGTTTTTCTCTTTTTGTGAATGTGTTGTGGAGTTGATTATGCTTCCATCAATTGAATCTTTTTCACGATTAAAGGAATCGCTTCTTTTGTTTGAAAAATAAAGTATTTCTGAGTACAGAATGTCGTCAAAAAATAAATCAAACATCAAACCAAGTTTTCCATTTTCTTTCAATTCATGCAACTTATGAATTGTAAATCCAATCCATTTATTGCACGTCATTATTGTCCCAGCGTTTAGTACTTCGCCACTGTCGTGTTTTGCTTCATCAAAGTATTCAAATCCATCATAATCATCAGTATATCTATCTGTATCATAGGAATACAACTCGCTCTCATAAAAATAAATGTGTTCAATTTCTTTTAAAATTTTGTCGTCAGATTTATCTTGAAGCTCTTCATCAAATCCATGTTTGTACACAAAATCTTTTTCATACTCAAATTCGGGATGTTCTTTTGTTTCGTTAGCGAACGACTGCTTTTGCGGTTCGATACTTTGCCAAAACGAAAAGTCAGACAATGTGTCCGGTCTTTTCCAGTCTAAACACGTCAAAAGAAACGCAATATCTGTAGCATTGATCTTAGGCGAAGAGTTTTCAAAAAGTGTTTGTGTTTCAGGCCGTGTCTTCAGTGACCATAGCAAAACTGTCAAATATTTCTTAGCATTGTCTGTGTTGAAATGGCTCTCAGCTTCGACAACGTTTTGATGTTCATTCAAAAGATCATGGTTTGCAGATTTCTTAGCAGTGCTTTCGTGGCGATTTTCCGATCTAGTTTTAATGCTTTTATCTTTAATTTCCGAGATTGCTTCAAACACTTCGTGTTCAGTTTTCGAGTTTGTTTCGTCACTCTCGTCAAAAAACTCAAACGCTGATTTGAACTCTGCTTCCAATTTTGATTTGTTAACTTGAGTGAAATTGTTTTGAACCAACTCCATGATTTCTTGGAATATATTTGGATTCTGGAGGAAATCGAAAAATTTACTAGACGCTTCGTCGCAAGCACCAGCATAATGTTGGCTGTTTTCTTTCAACATTTTCCATGGCATTTCCAATGAGCTTTGAATCTTCCGTATTTTCTGTTGTACAATAGTTTTGTTTTTGGTGTCAAACAAAGAAGCTAACACGATAGACTTCAAAAATTTATGCCCGATCTTGATCTTCATCAAAGAATTAAAAGACATGTTTAAGAACAAGTTTCCTTTAAATTCCAATCCATTTTCATGGTCTGACAACCTAATATAGATATATAAACAAAATTAAAGCTTGATTCATGTCAACAGATACCTAACTTGGCTCGGCTAGCAATAAACTTTTATAAAGTGAGTTATTCATCAACCAAATATACACTAAAACAGCAAAGATATAAAAAGAAAACGAAAACGACAAAAAGCATCAGCTTACAGCTTTATTGATCACATTACAGTTGTTTTCAAACGAATGCTGATAGTGATCTACTTCAAACCTATCGTCCATTCGCACTCCATATTTTTCCATTCTCAGAAAGCTAAAAGCTATCAACTAAAAGTTTCCAAGAGTTCTGACTCTTGTAGATTACTTGGATCATATTAAAGGAATATTTGTTTAATAGCAGAGCATTTATTGGGAACTTGCTTGAAATGAACCAAGTGTTTTACAAAAAAATGGGAATGTCCACAAACGATGATGAATGTACCGTTCGCACTATGTCAAATTCAAACTCGTAAATTTGTACACTCACCCAGCCAAACTCTTGTTAATGTAATGATAGGCAAACATACTAGCTCGTTTCCAATCTACTTGTAACCTCGTACAATTCCTTTGCAATGTTGAAAGACGTTTTTGTTTCCATTTGAGCGATTTTAGCCAATCCACTAAACACGATACTTTTAAGTGAGCATAGCTTAATTTGATTCGAAAATGTGAGATAATACACAGGATGCATCACCAATAAGAATTTATTCAGCTAAGGGAACAAGAAAATTAATTGCTCCTCAAATTCATATTCTCTTAAACTTGCCCCAGGAAGTCGCTTATACTTATATTGCATTTTGTGGAAAGAATGTTTCCATTATTTAATGTTTTCTCTAACAACAAATTCAAAATATAATCTAGAGTGCAAGTATGCTCTGTTTACATTTACTTATCTACTACTATTTAACTACAACAGTAAAAAGGCATAGCGTGAGGTTAAACATAGCGTAGTTTTATTGTCATTGACGTACGATATTGTTTCAGATATATGTCACCGAGTCGCTTATACTCAAGAGAGTCCTCTGTGATCCTTTCTTTTTCGTGCATCCAATCAAGGTTGTCTGTACCGTTGTTGAACTTTTTCAATTTTTGATAAACCTGATCCCACATAAATAACAGTGATCTAACTTTTTTTTGCAAGCACCAGTATGGAACCATATATAAGGCAGATATAGAACAAATTGTTACCTCTATATTGAACATGGTCCATTTCTCCTCAAAAGAATACTTTGCGTATATTTTCCCATAATGATTCGGTTGAATATGAAAAGTGTCATTTGCACGAAACAACATGAAGCCACTGCTTTTAAGAGTGTACTTACTTCGATTATTCTGTAAAAGTATTGAATACATAATCTACGCAATTGTTATTGAGAGAAATGTGCTTTTTTCATTCAGATTAGCAACTTTAGCACTTCATTAGCACTCCATCCTCCCTAGTTATAGCAACACAATCTACTCGTGTAGATTTTATAGTGCTATAAACAAACTCACATCGCCAATGCTGTTGGTTGAATTAAAGACTTTTCTCAAATTGTCGCCAATGTGAAGGTCGATGCATGATTTTGCTTTTTCTAGTTCTTTAAAAAATTCCTGAACTGGTTTACTAGTGTTTTTCATTTTCAGCAAAATGTTTCGCCCTGAAAATTTTGATACGCACTATAAATTATTCCATTTCTATATAGAGCTAGTAGCTGTAAAGTTGATTGGCTGAGGTAGGTCGGAACGACGTATCTACAGTAATATCACTGAGCGTAAGCTGATTCATTCAAGGAAAGTACAAAAATGAATTTTCTTAAAAGTTTTGATATTTGATTTTTCGAAAAAAAAACAAAAATCAAAATGTTTTAGATTTTATAACAAAGTCACACACAATTGCTGGGGTACTACCTAACCCAAATCATTTTTAAGAACTTCTTTTATCCCTTTGTAAACAAATTTTATGAGCTGAAATTGGTGCTTGGTTTGCGCCATTTAGAGTACTTTTAAAATAGTAAAAACATATAACATTGCATTTAAAAGCAGAAAATCTAAATAGAATATTGAATCTATCGTCGTATATTGTTTGCGATTACATGCTCTTGGAAATGGCACTGCACAACGATTTCCCTTGCATGGTGGCATGCTTGTGGTAGAAATGCTCTGTGCCAGCAGTAGTGAAAAATCCGAAATAGGTCTGATTGTTTTATGCATAATCGTAAAAGGATGTTTTAGGCAAAAGGATGTTTTATGCATGACCGTAAAGTTTTTAGAATGAAGGGAAGAAAAAGTATCATCACGAAAAACACATCATTGTCTCAGATTGCGTTCAAGTTTGTACATCTAAAACCGGGATAAAGTTCCAACCTGCTAGTCTTGAGACATATCCTTTTTTACACAATACTTTATCAACTTACCATGAATCAATGGCAACATGTGATGTGCTAGATCAGCAAATGTAATGTTGAATTTGTGCTGGTGCAATTGCTTCCGTAGAAACATCCGACCTTTAATGGCATACGTTTGGAGATCAACAACAGTGGACTTGATTGAATCGACCGTGCGCGGGAAAAGTAGAAAACCAAGCAATAGAGCTGGAGACAATACACAGACGATGTGACCAGAAAACTACTTTTTAACAACACCAATCTTTGGTAATTTACAATACGAATAATATTGCTTCAACGTTCGTTTACTTAATTAAATTTTTATAGATTTTGCATGGTTCTACTAAATCCATTGCAATAATGTCTTTATTTCTTTTATGCTTTGGAATTTTTTGTAACGATTTTCTTAAATTTCATGCTATACAGTGCGTTCATCATTACACAGCAAAACCATAGTAGAGGCTATGACCAGTGAATGCATTTTTAAACAACTGAAATGAAGAAATTGGTCAACACAATTTGGTTAACTCAATGGAGATGATGGTGACAATGATTACATTCTCTTTTTGAAGCAATAAATATAGGCTGCGAAATGGAACATACAGGGTGTTCGAAAAATAACAGTAGAGTGAAAACTGATCTCAAAGACACAGGAAAAACAAATGTAATTTTGTTTTTATCAAATCAAACTTTATTATTTATATCAACTACTAAGCAAACAGTTTTCACCTTTTTAGCATAGTTACACATTTATCAACTTAATTTTGCACGATTTCTCAATCATAGCTGTTCACATCAATTGCTGAAAACGCCCACCGTTAACTTCAAGGCAAAGTTTCGCATGTTAGTAAGCACTCGCACCAACTCCTCACCCTGAATATTTCAAATTGCTGCTCTGATGTTGTTCAGTTGTTCAATGGTATGGGGATTGTTGGCAAATACTGCTCCTTTCAGCTTGCCCCGCCGATAAAATCCGGAAATGTCAGATCTGGCGATTGTGGTGGCCACACATCACGAGTAATGACGCAATCACCAAACACTTGTTGCACAGCCTGCATGCTTACTCGTGCTGTGTAAGCTGTAGCACCATCTTGTTAAAACAGTCCAGTTTGTCTTTCTTCAACTGTCAATTCGAAGAAAAAGGGCTCCAGTATACCACTGACGAATTGCGTGGAGTTAATCGTTTCTTCGAAGAAAATTGGTCCAATAATGTGACTCATTGTGACAGCATGCCACACTTCATTTCTTCTGTCGTACAGAAATTTTTCCAGAAGAGCGTGTGGGTTGTGTGTGGACCAAAATCTTGAGTTTTGGCTGTTAATGTATTCTGATAGATGGGACCAGGCTTCATCAGTGAAAAAACTTTTGCCAATTATTCCATCTTCATTGTCTGCTTTGAAATTGTTAAACCATCGGCAAAAATTTATGCGAGCTCTAGAGTCTTGAGATTTTACTTCCTGGACAACATGCACTTTATACGGCCGAAATTTTAACTTCTGCACTGCCTTATGCGCTGATCTAAGAGAAATACTTGTGTCCGGAGACAATCTCCTGAAAGACTTTTTTGGACTTCTCTGTAACTTGTTGGTAACATCTTGCAACACATTTTCATGTATGACCGTTGGTCTACCTCACCCGACTTTGTCAGAGACGCTGCGGGTTTTCTTAAATTTGTCTAAGAGTGCAGTAACACAGTGTCGACAAGGCACGTGATCTTGTCCGAATTTTTCTGCAAACCAGTCCTGAACTTCTTGAGAATACTTACCTCCTTTACTTAACGCAGTTTACACCAAAAAAAATCTTTCTTATGTAAGGACCATTTTGTAACGCTGTGCAAAAATAGAAAAAAATTTTTTAAAAGCAGCATATTGATGACATCATATTTACCTTATTGCGTCATAAATATTAGGGCTAACTTGGTCAATATACTTTTCAGTTCATTTTTGTAGCATGTAACAAAGTTGTAACTTAACCTGCATACAAAATGAGTACCGGTATGTAAAGTCACAAACATTTTACTGAACTATTACTTTTCGAACACCCTGTATTATAAACCTCATATCACTAGCGTAATTAATCGATAAAAACATGCTGATATCTCTAAAAATCAAGGCTGTCATTCGAGCCAGTTTTGAGGCCAAACTGGTAATTTCGACACCAATTACTACCACTGGCATGCAGCAAGTAGTCGTTTCTTACGACAATCAAGGTGAGCCGCTGTTTTTACCCGTTGAAGTGTGGCTTAAGTTCAATTATTTTTATCGCAGCTTACTTTTTGTGCCATTGAATTGAGATTGAAGTTGAATTTGAACTAAACCAATTTGCGAGCTGTTTTTATTAATCGGGTGAAAACGGATGGCATGACTGGACTTAAGAATAGTTCCTGAAAAATAGTAATCGGTCTAGTGACTACGATCTTTAACTCATAAACTATATATTTGTCTCACCTGCAGTCACATTTTTCCAGTAATTTGAACTTTCTGCAATACTAGGATGAACAATGCTTTGGGCAAAAGTTGATTGGATATCTAAATATATCATAGTCATTCAGAAAGAGTGGAAAACTACCAAGATTGCGGAACATTCAGAAGTTGACGTCACCTTCGAAATGGTTTCTACTACTTTCGGAAAATTATAGTTTTCCGCGCCTTACAATTCTCGCCAAAATAATTCACGTTTTAGACAGTGAATTCGTTAGTTGAGTTAGGCTCTGGTTTAAGCTCCTCATGGTTTTACTATACTAATGACAAAACAGTGAACGATAACAAATAGGCTTATACTGGGCATGACTGGATGTCTGTAAACGCGTACAGATGGGATTATTACGACTCGCCTAAACGCCCGAGATGCCGCGGCCTTGCACAACAAATGGACTATACATTGTTTCACTGCTCAATAGGTTGACTGTTGCATATTCGACGGTTTACAAGACTAGCAAAAACTTTCAGAGACATGCTTGGGGCTGCACATTTGGATGTGGAAAGCCACACAATAATCTACGACTGCTGAGAAATGTTAAATAATTACTAAAAGATAAAAATACAAAAATTTCACGCGATCAAGATGGCGAAGTGTTGCTGAATCCTCCCACAACCAAAAATGTCTTACGTGATTCTGACTTGGTTAGACTCTCTTGAAATAGTTTCCCCGCCAACGATTGTATTTATGAAAAATCGGTTGATAGTAATTATGAGTAATAAAACTTTTCAGAATTTTAAGTAACCAACATACATGTAAGATTGGTTATTTCGCGTTACTTCTATTATCTTTGATATTAATCAGTTGAATCTGATAGTGATTTAAAGAAAATAAGTTGATAATGATAGCTTTAACTCGCATTTTCTATAAATTTACGTTACAAACTTTTTTGTATTTCAATAAAAATAATCAAAATCCGAATATTCATACAACTCGATTTTTTTGACAAAATAAGAAAAAGCATTCAAGCTACCCTTGTGGAGTCCCATCAACAGTAGATCTTTATTTAACGGTTATTTGCACAATAGAAAACAACAAAAAATTAAAATAATGGTATTTTAAATACTGTTTTGCTAGAAGTAAATAATAATTATAATCTGAACTTATAATTTACGTTTATAGGTTTATAATATCATTCTTGTTTGTCTGTAGACCAAATTTTTTAAATACACTTCAAAATTTATTATTATCAAAATTTTTCAACTAGTTTAATCACCCTTATTTCTTGGCGAGATTTGTCTTTTTGATCGTTCTTTTTCATTTTCTGCAAAGTACATAGCCAATTTTTAAAGTCTAAGATTATAACACTGTTGAACTTAAAAAACTTGCGTACCTTTGTATTGAAAGTTGCCTAAATTTGTACCGTAAACTTCTTCAACTTCCATGGGTGAAACAAAACCTTCTACCTGATCCAGCAATAACCCCGAATCATTCTTGTATCCAGTTGGTCGGTATCTTGGCATGACATCTGGTAATTGATCTAATTATACGTAAAAAAAGAAAATAATGCAAAAGGCCTTGTTTTTTCCACCAATTCTTGCGCTTCAGATTTTTAGCAAAACAATGAATTTCTTTAGTTAGGGTATAGTGTAGTAACCTGTGCAGCAGAATTTTGTAAAATGATTGCAAAAACTGCTCGCTCTGCTACCTTTTCCAGTTTTTCAATTATCTTCAATCTGGTTGAGCTCTTTGCTTCGCTATCTATCAGTTTGCCATTTTGTCATTGAGATGATGACTTGTAAGCTTGCTTGCCTAGTCATTGCTTTTTCTTTGTACAAGCGAAATTGTTGAGTTGCAGCTCGTACATGTGAAGTCGTTGAGTTACACCAAAAATTCCATCAACAGAATTTTTAATTCTTCTGCCATGTAAGTCATTACCAGTACTTTCGAGTATCTCTTTGCCAAAATTTTTTTGCCATACGAATGTATTGATATTTTCACTTATTAGAGCACTATTGGGCTAACTTTTTATGATTTTTCAGGTAAAAAGTTAAAATACCTAGATCAACAAAGTTGACGATTCTGGCGAGAGAGCAAAAGATAATGCTTCAGGCCAATTTAAATGTAAAAACTGAAACGTTGCAAAGTTGTTTAGTTGGTCAATACAGAGTTGAAGATTGTTATTTTGATTTATTTTGAGTTTTTAGAATTGGTTAATGGTCCAAATGTTAATATAGCTTTGAAAAAAGTGTTTGAGCCATAAGCTTTTCGTGACGCTCTCATCAGTGGCGGTATCGCGTCAAAAGGGAAGATCTAGAGTGAATAAGTGTGTTATATGTGAATAATTTGGACGTTAGGCAATCAAGACAAGCCAATGATAGCGCTAGTATTGCAAAGCGCGCCAAAGAAAAATTTCACAATAGCGAAATGCTAAAGAAAGCGCAGCAGGAGGCCAAATAAGAACGCCGCGATTATCGAAAGAGTTTGAGAGTGTAAACAAACTCTTTCTGTCTGTATAACACCGGGCGTCGGGTCTTGATATAGGTAGCCTCTAAAAGATAAAGATGGAAAGAGCTACGCGCTGCGGCGAGGATTCAAAACCGCTTATCATCATAGTTTAATGCGCATCGATCATTATCTAAAAGATGCTGACCAATGGCGGAGTCACAATCCGGTTTGGTGTCGGTTCGTTTGCACGACCTGTGTGGTTGAGATCGGCGTGGACGAGTCAATTGTTGTCTTAACCATTGCGGAACATGTTGCTTGATGCAATCCTGTAGTCGTTGAGATGTTCGCCCTACGTACCGACTGTCACAGTGACACTTGTATTCATATATGACAAAACTTTTCTGAATGGCAGGTAGAACATCCTAGCGGGCCACAAGCAGCGTGCGCTTAGACGTAAAGACCAAGCGGGTGCTGACGGAACCATAGCAGCTTTCCACGGTTCTGTACCTGTACCACCAACAAGATTTTTGGTCTAAATGTTGTTTTTGCGGTGTACATAGGCTTTGTTCTAAAGATAGGCAAACTCAAGATAGTGTTGGTGTGAGAAACTTTGTTTCACATAGCAACCTAAAAAATATATTGTGGTATTTATCAGACAAAACAACAAAAAATATCATGATCATTTTACAAAAAAACATCAAGATCATTACATATTATTTATCATTGCGGTTGCTTTACAGAACACTGATGATGCTATTCTAGCGAAATCGATTTGTTAATAAAGTGTGAGTTCTACTACTGACTGATTCCAGTTACAACTTTACTCTATAAAGTTTCAGTCCATGATCATTTTATAATAAACCATACATAGGTAATATCAATAATTGGCAAGTAGGTGCAACATTACTCGCTTTTATTTTATTTTATTTGTTATTGAAAAGTTTGTTTGACTTTTAATGATATTTTAGCATACTAAAATTTAAGAATTTAGCTTAGAAATTCTTTGTGCATTTAAAGGTAATTTTTTATGTTTGTTGAAAGTGTTTAACCTTTACAGGACAAAATTCAATAAATACGTATTAAAAAATTAACGACTGATACCATACTCTTTTTTTATTTTATTAAGTTTGTTTGAAGCTAGAATTAGATGCATAGTAATGAGTTTGATCAATGGTACAAAAATGATTGTTAACTACAAAATTGAAAATGAAGCATTTTGCAATTTCAGAAGTTTCCAATAAACAAGAAAAAATATTACAAGTTTTCCTGCGCTAAATTTCCCAATTTTAAAACTTTGACTTAAAAAATGATTAGGCAAAAAATTTTGGGGAAGGGGGCATTTTCCTTCTTTTCCTTTTCTCTATGCTCCTAACTAAACTATAAATTTTTCAAGTTTGATCTCGTTTTGGTTCGCAAAATGCTTAATGATTATTGAATAGCCTTAGCAAAATGCATCCCTAACTGAAAAGATATTTCAAAAAGTAAGAATTTTCCCAACGTTGACATCACCTGTAATAATTTCGTTGTTTCCATGTTTTTTGCAAGACTGTTCTTTGTGGTAATCTTTAATAAGGCCATACTTATCAACTTTGGAACAGTTGAGTACTGAAAAACGAAGTTTTTTCCAAGTCGTTTCAAAACTTTTTTTTTCAACATCTTTTTGTAGATGAGATCGTCTGGGGTAAGAAATTAGAAATAGGTGAAGCATCGATTCCAAACCTGTTATCAAACAATTCAAAATCAAACAATTTTAAGTTTAAAGGAAAACAGAATTTACACTAAAACGATGCTATAAATTCTGTAAAAACTAAATTTTGACTTATTTTTCAAAAACTTTCCGAAGTTGCCTCAATATTTTTTAAGAAATTTACAACATTTCAACAATTTTTTAAGTTCTGCAATACTCCTTACTTGACGTATTCTGATTTTTTGTGGTTGCTCGAAATTGCAACGAAATGCTTTTGCTTTCGTTAGGATATTTGTGCACGGAGTTGTTGAAATTTTTTGTCTCATTTTTACTGAAGAAATTGTTGTAACATGGAACGTAGCGGGTGCTGTCATTACTGGAATAATTGTCACCATAATATTTTTCCGGGAATAGCAAGATCATTTCATGTTCTTGATAATTGTTGTTTTCAAAATTGTTGTGTAAGTCATTGATCTTTGAACAAGAAGAATTAAATTTTTGGGAAACTCCTTTCAAAACGGACTTCAAATCAAGCATTTTTCGGTTATTGTTAGCATTGTCAATGCGATTTGTTGAATTGCTTTCAAATTTATCGCTGAACATTTTAGATGGATATTCGAAAAAACTCATGACCATTAAAAGCTCTTCTATCACGACAAATTGGTCAAAGAGTCGATCGAAATAAAAAGCAAGCTTTAAATCGTTTAACTCTTGCTTTTCAGAGTTGATAAAATCCAACAAATGCTCTAAATCACTTGATTTGTTCGAATAGCTGCGATTTGAATGAGACGATTCATAAGCATCCTTTTCTTGGTAAAAGTGAGTACTGGTTCTGTTGAGTATGCTGTGGGATGCGTTTGTTTGAGAAAGAGTAGTTTCACTAAAGGCAAAATTACGAATATTTGGATTAGCGTGGAAGTTAAAATCAGGCTGAAAGGTTTTGTTTGCTTCAGGAAAGAACCATTTAGGAAAGTCATCTACTGCTGAAAAATTTTGATTTGAAAAGAAGTTGCTTTTAAACTTCATTCCATTGAACTGTTCTACCATTTCATTCATTCCCATTTCATAAAGAAGTATTTCTTGCAACAAATAAGTTTTGTTTTGTGATTTTATTTGATCCAGTCCGGTTTGGAATAATTCTACCCATGTATTGTCAGATGTATCGTTGCTGGTATTGTTGCTGAGATTTACACTGTGACGCCGGTACTTTTCGAAATCTTGGTAAAACATTTTGTGCAAGGCAATCTCCAGCAGGTTTGTATCTGCCTCAAACAAATATCCCAGGTTGGATGAATGTAAAACTTGTTCAAAAACTTCTTGCAGATAGGTTTGTAATACATTCAATTCATGAATTCCACGAAAGAAACTTGCAAAAGTAGGCGACATTACCATTTTGCGATTCACCGTCATAAATTCGTAATCTAAATATTTTGAACCGTTAGCAAGTAGGGTCTTGGAGTTTGTTAAGGCTTTTTCAATTGCTTGTTTATTTTGAATACGTAATGGTGGTGTTTTCTCATTGCGCTTTTTACGTTTTAAAAACTTGGTTTGATCTTCCATTTCAGAATCGTGCTCTTCAGAATACTGATCTTTAGAGCCATGATCTGCAGCATCGTCACGCTTTTCAGACTCGTGCTTTTTAGAAACATGCTTTTCAGAATCGTGGTCTTCAGAATTTTGATTTTTAAGGTCATCATCTTGAGAATCATCAACTTCAAAACCTTGGGTATTGATATTAAGGTCTTTGAGTTTTTGGTCTCTAGAGTCTTGGTCTTCGAGGTCTTCCTCTTTGTGATTTTCGTCTATAGAGTCTTGATCATTAGGATCATGGCTTTTAATATCTTGGTCATTGTGCTTATTGTTTTTGAAGTCTTGGTTGTCATTTAGATCATGGTTTGCAAGATCTTGGTGCTTTTCCTTGTTGTACTTTTGTTCGCCATTAGAATCATGCTGGGCATTAAGATCTTGGTCTTCGAGCTTTTGCTTTTCGGAATCCTGGCCATTGGAGTGTTTGTATTCATGGTTTTGATTTTTGGCATTTTGTTGTTTTAGATCATATTCATTCGTGCTATGATGGTCTTCGGTATCATCCTCAAAAAAATTATTTTTGTAACGATAATTGCCATTTAATGCGTGGGTTGAAAAACTGAAACTGTCTATAGCTTTATTTAAGATATTCACAATTGCAATTGAAATAATATTTTGAATTTCGTTTGCTTCTTCTGACACAATGTGCTTGTTTGTAAATCTATCATTTTGTGTAACTTCCAATTTTTTTAAGAATTCACAGTAAAACAAACGTTTTGTATCTTCAATTCTAGAATACGAAGTCACGTTAATCTGATCTTTTGCTGCTGTTGTTTCACGAAAATGGCTTATAGCTTTCAAAAGAAATGTAATTCCTCGTATGTCTTTAGCTTGCGTGGAGTTTTTGTCCGTAATTGGGCGTAGTGGTTGAGAGGAATTATTGTTGGGGATTTTATCTGATATCTTGTCTTTTTCTGAATAACTATCTGGTAGCGGTTTGCTAGCATGTGGCTCAGTTGAAGCGTTTGTTCTTTCACTTGACGTTTTCATTGCTCCGAGTCCAGTTTTATTATAAGAAAGTAGCGTGTCACTAAGATCTTCCATTTCAAACTCTTGGATGAGTTTAGTAATGTTTTGTTTATGAAGAGAGATACTGAATTGTTCTTCGGTAAAATTACATATTCTAAAGCTGAAACCTTGAGAATTTGAATGCTTTACCAGCTTTATATAGTTTTGTACTTTATGCTTCAAGCGATGTACTAAACGCTCAATATGAGTTTGAAATTTAATGCTTTTTTGTCCAAAATTTTGATGTTGTCGGTGTAATTCAATTATTTTACGGTATTCTTCTTTGCTGCTGACGTTGGAAAATGAGACAACAAGGACGGAAGCTAACAAATGATGTCCAACGGCTGAATGTAAGCGACCATCTAAATGCCTTTCGAGCAAAGCAGGCGTTTCAGTCTTGTTTCCACAACGATGATTGTTTCTTTCAAAAAGTAAAAGATGTTATTAATGGTACCGGTAACATTTTTAAAGCTTGTTTCACCAACAAAATTTTATTTAAGTAGTATAGTTTTGTAAAAAGTAATTGGTCGATAGCTGATATGTTGCTTTAGAGCAGAGGTAGGCGACCTTTTTGGATGTTACCCAAAATTTTTTAAGAGCAATGCAATTACCACACCAGTATTTAAGTACTGAAAAAGATTATAATCAATCCAAGTCTCAATGGGCCTACTCTATGTACAGCGAAAACTTTTTTTTTAGAGATTGTTGGAAAAGTGATTGCTTTGTACATTTACGAGCGAGACTCAGGCACTTTATAGCAAAATTTTTGAAGATTTCTTGCAAACAGCGATGTTTTTTACTTCTTTCTCCAGTGAAAGGTCTTATTTTTTGGAGATCAACTAAATGACCATAAATATGTCAGAAAAGCTTCGAAAAAAGATTTCATTAAAGAGCGTATACAACGAAAATGTTATTAAATAAGCCAGTTTTTGACATCACAATACTGCACAACGCACACCTTTTTTTTCCAGCAACTAGAAAAGCATTCCAAAACTGGACTTATAATTCCACGTTTGGCAGCTTTAGACTCCAATAGGATCATTTTGCCTTAAGCCAAAGCTTTGATAGTTCAACGAGATAATCTTTACTGCACCAATCAACAGCTGCCTCAACGTGGTGGTGCGATTCCCATCTCTATTTGCGATAGGACTTGAAATGGATGTTGGCCTTCCCGAGGGTCCCAGTTACCCCGGGCACTTTCCTGATCCAAACAATTTTTTGCCGTGCTGCCCTCTAAGCGATCGTAGAAAGGAAACACTCAATCTCTTTGAAATCGGTTGCCTGTCTCTTCTCATCTCCTGCCTTTTTCTTGCCTGTATTCCTATTCTCTTTCTCCTACTGATGAGCAGCAACATTCATCCTATCTTCGGCTCCGTCTTTCCCTGCTCATTGTACGCTTGAAATGTAACCAGGAGGGGTAGGTCAGTGCGATGCTGCACCTGCTCTAACTGGGTTTGTCTAAAGTGCTCACTACTTTCCTCCTCCAAGTTCAATAATGTAGGCAGTTCTCACTCTTGGAATTTCCCTCCTTGCTGTGTTTCTGCTTCTCTTGGAGGTCCCCAAACTTCCAACACCGTAATTGTTTCTTCGGGTCCTCCCAGCACGTAAACGGCACCTCTTTAAAACCTGTCCCCCCCCCTCGAGTGCAGCACCCCCACATCGCCCTCACCTACAAACTTCTTATGCTACTTCCACCCACTTCTTAGCTCCTCTCTGCACCTTTCCCACTCTCTTATGTTTCTGACTGCCCTTCTATACCTCCTGCTTCCTCTACCTTCCCTGAATCACTCCAGGTTTTTCAATAGAATGCCAGTGGTCATCAAGCGAAAAGTACTGCACGTTTTCACTTTATCTCGTTTCATCCTCATCTGTATCCAAGAATTCAACCTCATCTGTATCCAGAAATTCAATCTAACATGGTCTTGTCTGTAGACTTTATCTGTATTCAGAAATTCAACCTCACATTGTCTTCCTCTTTCCGGATCCCTGGATGCTTTGCTCTGAGATCTGATCTCATTCGCTCTTGGCCTGGCATTCTTTCTCCTGGTGAGCCGCTCGCTATCTATGGTGTGATCATTTTCGTAATGCATAGTTTATTCTCTTAACTTTCAACCTCCCTCTCTTTTCGCTTGACCCCTACTCTGACTAAGTAGGGGTCAACATCTCACCAAACAACTCATTCACTCTCTTTCCTTAATGTCTATGCGAGCTCTATTCGCTCTTCGACGAATAGCAGAACCGACTTCTTTTCCCTTTCCGTTCTTCCCTTCTTTCAATCTCTTCATTTGAATTTTCATCACTTTCTCTGGGACTCGAATAGTACTTTTGGGTCATCTCTTAGGACCTCCTCCCTCTAAATGGCCCTGACACTCCTACCCTTCTCCATCGCTCCTCTCCTGGCATCTAGTTTGTTCCTTTTTCTCTTGCCTTCTCTTGCACCTGGGAAGTGCTCCAGGACTTGGGTTCTGATCACCTACCAATTTTACTAACTATCCCCCTTTCTCCGCTCTTCCGTTTCAACGAACGGCTCCATCGTACAATTTTCACAAAGCTCGTTGGAATGACTTTTTCTTTGATTCTCACTACCCTTCTGCAGAAGGATGCTTTTCTCTTTCCTTTGGTGCTGCTCTTTTATCTCGCACTGAATGCAATCAAATGTTTCATTCCTTTCAGCCGCATCAAACGCAAACCTCAAGCTTGGTGATTTCCTGAAGTGGAAGAAGCGGTAAACGAAAGGTATAAGGCTTTTGCTGCCGCTCACAGAAGTGATGAAGATTGTCAGGCCTACAACTCTGCTTCCCAACATCGCCAAGGCAGAGGTACGGCAGTCGACACGCTGGTATTCTCCCCTTCCTCAATCGGTCTATTCTCTCTTCCGCTTCTGTCGCTGGTTCTTCTTTTTATCGTCTTCCTCTCCTAACTTCCCCAACGGTTTTTCTCCAAAGGAGTCGGTAATTGGCATCGGTCTTCGCCAACTGCCTGTGATCCTTCTTTTCCGTTTCCTAGCCAAAGGCCTTGCGTAGCAGAGCCAGAGGCTACCTGTCTGAACACCGACGGGCTACGTGCCTTGAGGAATCTCATTCCTTTTTTTGCTTTCCCTTTCTCCTCCATTGAATTTTTTATCGTTGCCTCAAATCTCTCCTTGCATACTGCCACTGGCCCAAACAAAGTCGCCTATCCCATGCTAAAACACTTTCCTCAGTCTGGCACGGATCTTTTTCTTTACCTCTTCAATCTTTCCTGGTCTTTGCATTTCTTTCCTTCCATCTACAAATCATCTACTGTTATTCCCATCCATAAAATGGGAAAGTCTCTCTACTCTCCTGCTTCCTTTCTACTTAACACTTTTACCTCCTGCACCTCAAAACTTTTTGAACGCATTATTCTATCACGTCTACTCTTCTTTCTGGGGTCTAACTCCATTCTCTCTCCCCACCAGGCCGGTATCCGTCCTGAACGGTCTACCCTCAATCAAATTCTGTTTCTTTTTCAGTTTATTTCGGATGGATTTAACGAACCCAGGCAAGGCTCTCGAACGATTCCGTTCTACAATCGACTTCTCCAAGGATTTCGACTCTTTCTGGCATCCCGCCCTTTTTTATTTAATGCCTTTACCGACCAACTAATTGCGCCATCACCGGCTGCCTCTCTGCCTGTTTCCCCTATCCCACCTCTCTACCTCCCTATGAGTCACCTTGACTCATTTTGTCCTGTTTTATGAGCGGGTGCTTGGTCTCCAACCTTCTTTTCGATGTAAGGTTTGGCCAAATTTGGAGTGAAACCAAGACTCTCCAGATCCTCCTGGAGACCTTTTGCATCCACTCACCTGCTCATGCTTGCTCCTACTTCTTCTAGGGGGACTCTGTTTGCTTGCCCTTCTTACCTTCCTTGGAACCTACCTTCCTTTACTGTGGAGTCCAGCGTTTCCTCTCCATGCTCCCGCTCTGATCCTCCTCTTTCTCGCCACGGTGCGGCTCTCGCTCACCGTGACTCTCTCCCACTTCACGATCTGGTGATCTGGACAGATGCCTCTGTTCCTTTTCCTATTAGTAAAGGCGGCTCTGGCGTACTTACCAACTGCTCTCTTCGTGGCACTGAGGTTACCCTTTCCTTTTTGCACGCCCAGTATGCTGAAGTTTTTCCGCTGAAGCCTGCGCCATTCTGCAAGTCTCGGCTGGTCTCGGCAGGTCTCGGCAGCACCAACAAGTCTGCCATTTTTCATGTCTTCTCCTCCTCTCTGATTCTCACTCTGTCCTCACTACCCTATCCTCTTTTCCATCTTTCCTTTTATTTTAATCTCTCGATCTGGCAGGAATTGTCATTTCTCTCTTCCTGCACAATTAGGCTACAATGAGTCCCCAGACACTAACTTTTCTTGGGGAACAACGCGGCTGATGAGCTGTCCAAGCGAGGTGCGCTACTCCTGCATTCTGCAATCCCGTGTAGTCTCTCTCTTCTCTTACCTTTCATATCCACTCTTGTCTTTTCTTGGACTGGAGGCGTACTGCCTCATTAAAGTTCTTCGACACACCGGTTCCTGCGGTGTCCACTTAGGAATTTGTGCTCCCTCGTCACGCTCACTGCGTCTTTCCTCGTTTTCGCTGCAACGGATACGGTCTTGTGTTAAGCTCATATCTCTCTAGAATTGGCAGAATCGAACATCCTTCATGCAGCTCCTGCAGTCATCCGACCCAGGACCTCTCGTCTCATTCTGCTCTGTCCAGCTACAGACTCTTTGCGCCGCTGGCTTTGTCTCTCTGCGACCTCTGGTCCAGGCCCTGGGGAATTTCCCGGATTCTGGGGCTCCATGGTCTTCCGCTATGCCTCCATTCCTTGGAAGGAGTCGAGTAACAGCAACGACAGGTCATAACTATCTACCTACAAAAATAAACTAAACACTGAAGCAACCAAAATGCGAAATTCCACGAAGGTTTTACAGATTGCTTCAAAAAAACTTTTGACTAGCTTGGGTTCGGAATGCTGACTAAGCATGCCATTTGTAATGTGCATCGAACCTAGATTTCTGACTTAACTACTCTAGAGGCCAGAATACTTAATATCAAAAAATTGATTCTAATTTGTTTGCAGAAAGTTAAAGAATATTTTGAATGTTAGTAGGCTACTGGAAATCTACAGTCATCATGAGCCGTCAAATATCGTATGTGCCAAGGATGAACCAAGCCAGAGTATAGTTTTTAGACCTAGAGCTGAACCAAGCCTAACTTCGAATAGTCGACACAGAAATAGAAAGTTGATTCTCTGGGCCCAATCTGACACGTACTTAATGAAAAGACTGCCGACCAGGTGTATGGTGTGACCAGAACTTCAACAAACAAACAGCTTTTTTTGAACCAGAACTGTAAAACTTACTCTTTTAAAGTTTGTTTGAAGAGACTTAAAACAGCTGCAGAAGCGTGTTTCCAGCCATCTTTTAAATTTCGGCATTGAGAAATGTTCTTGGATTTTTCATTCAAAGTACGTTTTGCATTGCCTTTCCAATCTAAAAATAAGTTGATTATGTTTGCAACACCACGCTTTTTTAGGGCAGTTGGGTGTAGTTCAAAATACGGGTCTATTAAAGTAGAAGAGTACTGAGGCTTCTGCCTTCCCAGAATGTATAAAATTTCTGTCTATAAAAACTTGCTGCTACTAAAAATTAGCAAAGCATTTTTACACAACTTTCTTTTCTTAAATTCCAAACTCTAACGGCTCATACAAAATCTTGAAATCAGTTTAACATGCTTCTTTACTGCGAATTCACGTAAGTCACTTACCGGTTTCTATGTTTTCATCAAGTTGGTATAATTTGTTATCGTTACGTTCTAGCGTGTCTGAAGGCTTGCTTGACTGAATCGACTCTCTGTAAATGCAACCATTGCTGAGTCAACGGAGGCAGGGCTTGCATGCGAACCACGGTCGTAATACAAAAAACACACCAAGAATTGAGGTGAAGAGCGCTTACAAAGGTCCCATTTTAATGAAAGAGTTGTTTGTTTGTGATTACCCCTCCTCTTCCTCCGGATGGAGGTACGGCATGAACGGCAATTCAGGTTCATGCCGTCAACCTAATTGAAATTAGGTTAGGGGAAAGATGACAGCCCATTTCGAACCAGTCTTGAGTGACTGGTAGCCCACCACCAACATGGCGGACTGCCACTGGTGGGTACCCAAGAGTCGTCTGACATGCTGGGTTAGCAACTTCACAATTGCAATCCGGTGAAGTACGGGTGGGCCACCTGTCTGCCACATAAAGGTGGAGACGTCCCGTTAAGTGCCTTGCCCAAGGACACAACAAGCAAGCTTGCCGGCTTGTTCTCCACACTATCCCCTTTATATGCTGAGCGCCAAGCAGGGAAGCTGTAGATACCATTTTTTAAAGTCTTTTGGTATGACTCGACTTACGGAATGAACCCCAGGTCTACCGACTACGAGGCGGACGCTCTAACCACTACACCATCGCACCGGTACAATAAAAGAGTTCGTGGCCCAACTCTGACTGGTTTAAATTTGAACTAAATACACAATTATATTACCGAGGGACGGTTAAAAAGAAAAGAATTACGTAAGTTGCAGTTATAAAATGTGATTCATCCGCAGAAGTGCGGAATCAATTTTGGTGAACAGTAGGATTAAAAACATAATTAAGCATTTAGGGCTGCTACAGCAAGTCACTTTTCGATTTATTCAACCATTAAATCGTTGATAGCGTTTAATGTAATTGTGCAATGACATTTGAGTTGAAAATGTAAATCAAATTTTTGTCATGCCGGGAAAAAAATAGAACAGAGACTATCAACCTGTAAAGTGAGTTTTACAACGTCTCTTCCGCATAGAGAACAAAGGTTTTTGAATGGCAAGAGTGGTTTGTCCAAGGAAGGAAGAATGTTGGAAAATGGGAATGCTCCAAAGTCTTGGAGGTCTTTTATAGCCATGGCCAAGTCGCCGTTGAAAACAAGGGTGAATTGATACACAAAAACTGCTGTGTAACAATTCGCATCTTGGTGGCATGAACAACGTGCCAAAAAAAAAGATTTAGGTATGAGAGTTTCACGTGAAGAATTCAATTCTATTCTCCGTATAACTATGCAATAACCCTTTAAGGACCACAAGAATTTAATTCATAAAATTTGAAACAATGCCGCAATTGTTTGGTAACAACGAAAATATAAAGGATTTCAAATAATTGGTTATCACGTCATAATGATATAACAATCAACAATCATGGTACATATGTGTACCAAAGGTCCTCAAAGGGATAAGGTTAAGAAAATATTGATATTTTTATAAAGGTTTTTTTCGCATTTTTTGGCCGTCTCGCCATTCTAAATATTGTTCTGTTTTGTCATAATAGCGAAAAAAAAGCACTGTATTCTTGGTATTAAGTTGCGCTTTTTCTCCAACTTGCCATAAAAACATCTCTTTGTTATATTGCAGGATTTGCCTTTTGCTCTCGTGGAAGTACATCTTCCGTTGAAAGGACATATTCTTTTAGAAACACTACAGGTCGATGAGAAATTCAGACTACAGGTAGAGATAATAATAACAATGCTGATTGTAAGATGAAATTATGATACGCAGTGTTCTATATTCAAGTCTAGGAAGGCCGAATTTTGCTGCACGAGATTTCTATCTCTAATTTGCTGCACAATGAATATGATTGATAATTTTGATCAATATTGAAGAAATGCATTACAAAACTCTTTTGTTTATATTCTTAAAAGAATACACAACTAAACATTTCGGTTGCACCGTTTTCGCCATGCAATATCCCGTTTTTGTCTCAATAAAATATGGTCAGCGTCATTACATTAACAAAAAACATGTGCTGGAGTAAATTTCTGTCGCTCGTAGCAATCAAAAAGTTGATATAATTTCATCTACTTCTACCGAATAATTAGTTGTTTTAATAATCTCTGAAACCAGTTGAAATTTCTTACACTTTCTATCCTCTTCTCTCCCCTTACATCCAGCGATAACCCTACGACAACATTTGATTTCCGTTACCTAAATACCTTCACTAAAAGTCCAACAGCAAAATTACAACTACATATTTACCCAGAAAAAAGTTTCTTGCTTGATTCATCAGGCAGGTGCTGTGATACGGCAGTACAAGCAATTGAGACTAAAACAATAAATTTAGTTATAGACTGATATCTACTCGCAAAATACTAATTTTGGTAAGAGTGCTCTCTTCTTCAGAGAACGCTATCATAAGGTTCGGGTTGATGAAAAGCGGTATAGTCTAGGTCCTAGGACAAAAGGGACGAGAAGTACCGGAGCAACAAAATTTTAGATTATGCATTAATAACGTTATTACGACAGCCAAAGAGTCATAACACAGCTCCTGCCTTCAATTTTATCTGGCAATGCACATGATTGTGAGCGTACTTTCAAAAAAATAAAACGAAGCCTGAAAGAATTACTCCAACACGCTTCAAAAATTTTCAGCTTAAAATGGACTGTCAAGATGAAGAATGCATTTGGATATTTTTAGTAGGTTAAGACCTATTATAAATGTTATATTTAGGAAAACTTTTTGTTAGCGATAAATAAGCTTGACCGGAAAACTGCAAATGTTCGTTATGCTGGAATAGTCTTTTCCATCATTAACTGCTGGGCTATATAGGCTAGATGTCAAGCAATGCCAGCGACTTGGTGAGGTAAACGCTTGTTTTTGAGTCACTTAAAATTGGCAGAGCTAGCAGATCGCAGTAAATTTTGTAGAGATAAAGAGCCTAAAGTTGGTGTGCCAAAGACTGCAGAACACTTGAAAAAAATTTTGCATTAAAATAAAATTTTACTCGTTGCTTGTGATGATGAGACCATAAATATTAAGCTTGATACTGATCGAATAAGTGACACCTCCTCCTCCTGTTTGAGTACCCGTTGACTCGGAAGAGGAATTTAAGTTCAAAACATGACGATTTACCTGACAATGAAGCTTAAAGCGTAAAAGTCTTATCAGTAGAAAGTCTTTAGTTTTTCATTCATTTGTGTGTATAAGCTTATGCTCCATGTGCATGTCTTTAATCAGAGTAGCCCAGAGCTACGAATAGATTGCTCTGCTCCACCACCTATCTGTCACATAAAGATGAAGTATCCCGTTAAGCTGCCTTCTCAAGGACACGTGGGTGTTTTCTTCACGCGATCCCTTTTGTGGTGAACGCCAAGCAAGGAAGCTGTCAATACCATAAAGTCTTTTGGAATGACTCGACAAGGGAACTGACTTTAGTTTCTAAGGACTGCTACGTCACTGCGTCGATCTCTAATTTTAGTCGATATTGTTTCGATATATTATAGTTCAGTGATTTTTAAGACGAGCTACTTTGTTTTCTGAAGAGTAATTTCAAATCTGAATTAAAAAATGTTCGTTAGATAAGAAATCGGGGGAGTTAAAAAAATATTTGTGAAAAATAAAACTTTGTTGGTTTTTTGGGAAAAAACCGTAAAATGACTTAAGACCTTCAGCAATATGTACTTTTTCCAGAACAGCTTTATTAGCCTCGAATGACTTTTTTGCATATCTATTTATTCCAATGTCTGAGAACTTTTTTTGAGGTAGAGTGTTTTTTCCACCGTCGCATTTAAATTTAGAAATCAATAAGATAAAAAGGGAGAATGTGATTTAATTACAGATCTAAGAAATGCAATGCTCTTTTCCAGTACGCTTCCTAGTTACTGCTTACCTAAAAAAATCAATTTCAATGATGTATGCATTTGATGGTGAATTATACTTCCAGATACTACCACTAAAACTTCATTAGTATCTTCGCAAACTTACTCAAAAATTTTGTTGTTTTCACTAAGTTTAAATTGACTCAAATAAAGATTGGCAACAATGAAATAGAACTTGACAGTTGTCCTATATATAATCATTAATATATAATGAGATAGTTTATTATGATGGTTCGATTGCGCAAGTTTATGTGGTAACTGATCACAATAACAGATAACAACCAATAATTACAATGCTTTGTTGACTTACAGTATATGTTTTAAGGAAATACCCAACAGCCAAAATAATAAAATAGTAAGCTTTGACATCGAACAGACTTGTTTTGGGAACATTATCTTGATATTCTCTTGCCTGATACAATTTTCTAGTAAAGTTAAGCGTAGACTAATTAAATCTAGCAAGACTATATATTTATATATTGATTACATAAGGATCCTTGTTGAGTATAACCAAACGATAATAGTCGTGACTAGAGGTAAACCGCTTCTGTTTTAGTCGGATACTGAAATTGCAGCCCTTTTTTTACATATGAACGAATGGCTGCAACCCCCTTATCATTTGTACAGTAGTTTGTTTTTAGCGCTACAATGCTCCCTCTTCATTTGATCTCGAATTAATTCGGTCAAAGAAATTCTCATGCATTTGTGAAAGGTTAGATCTGCATCTGCAACAGGTTTCGAGTACCGATCATCAATCTGGATTTCTTTAAGTAAAACATTTGTGATTAGCGGTCGACTGCGCCCCACACCCAATATCTGATACTACAGAGCGTTTTCTTTTTTTTTTTATTCATGATTGGCAATTGCTTGCCAGCTTCCTATTTGCAGAAAACAGCTGATGCTTCATCTAAACCAGACAGTGGCCTTTAACATGTTTAGTTCATTTCCCCCATTTAAATTATCTGTATTCACCCTGGGTCTTTCCTGTTTTTGCTGAATACAAAAAAAAAAGATTTTCACAACGCACAGGAGATTATTTGTGACCCTTTTGTTGACCCAACCTCATGGTTAAAAATCAAATCGATTGGGAAAAGCTTTCAAAAAGGTTGTTACGGCAAGTATGGGCAATCTAACAAAATGCCAGCGCCTACATTTTCAAACATTTCTACTATTTTACATTTTGGGGATAGTAATTGTATTTTTGGCATCTCTCCTTTCAAAGTTATCGGGGAGCGCATCCAAGCTGAATTCGCACATCTGCATACAAGCTTTTGTTAATTTAATGATTTTAATCGTTCACTCTCATGCAAACAAAATGCGTTTTTGGTTTTAGTAATATCTGATGTATTTACGTAATTTAAAATTACTTTAACAATATGACTAATACTTGGGTTGATGAAGATTTTAATGGAAAATTAATTTCATTAATGCAATGGCACAGACTTTTTTAATTATTAAATTTCTTGATGGAGTAATTAGTAAATGTGTTGGCAAATGATTTCATGAAGCCAAGAACAAGATTTTCCAAGGTCGTAAATTAATCTTGTTCAGTCAAAAAACCTGGCTTCAACAATGCCTGTTTAATCACAAATCTACCAAAAATATATATTAAAAATATTGTAATGTTTTGTAGGTTTTACCAACGCTCCCATTTAGAAATTTTTGCAAGCCGAGGAAAAGATAACCGATTGCATAGGTGTTTTGCTCGAGCTGCTTTGTGCAAACCGATCGTTGCTAAAATTTTGCTTCTTTGTATAGGGAGTAGGGTTTCTTTTTGCAGCAAACGTGTGAACGCCACTGCACAGCTTGTTTTGGTAAAAGGGGTTGAGGGACGCAGTCGTTTGGACTGCGAACTCAGTTTTTTTCATGTTGATTTTCTCGAAAGAAAAAGGAAAGGGCTTATAAACTCCTCAGCTCATAATAAATAAAAAAAAACATAGCTTTTCACCATACATGCATTCATTTGAGTTTGAGAATAGAGTACAGAACCACCCAATCAATAAATTTGATTCACTCACTCGTTATCAGCTGTCAAATATTACTGAATGGCAATTCATTCATATGCGCAAGTAATTTGTGTTTAGTTTTCCATTTTTTAGAAAGAGTTCTGCCACGATCAGTAGACTGACCATCCTCAAGGACCTCACCTGTTTCATAAAAGTGGAAGAATCCTACTTCTGTGCTTTTTCAAAAGGCACACCAAGCGATGTTGCCTACTCTCTACATCATCCACCCGTTAGATCAAGGTCAACCTTTTCACTTACCTACCCCTTTGTTCTGTCAGGACATTCTTTGTACCACTTTCAAAATTTAGTGGAATCTTTGCTATTGTAAACAAGCCAGAGTAGTGAACTTTGTATCCACCGAAATCTAATTTCTTACTCCCAAGGGGTGTGACTACTCCCGATTGGGAACCAATTCCCTATGTGCTTAACTTCAAGTGCAAAAACTGTCAATACAATCTTTAAGTGAAGGTTTTTGGCATAACCTGGTAAAGGCTTGAATTGGTAAACCATTGCATTTGAAGTGAACACTCCAACCCACTAGTTTCTTGCCTGGGGTTGGTGGACCCCTTTGAGTCCGTGAGAAGGTTTCAAGTAGTCTGAGATTGTCTTGATATGAAAGGTTTACTTCTATTTTTTTCTTTGTGATTAAGTAGTTTTGTAGATTACCTTTAATGGCTACTTTGACGTCAATATCAGTGTCGATAATTCGTGTATTTCAATGTGCAAAGGCAAGTGTATCCAAGTCTTAAAGTTGGGTTGTTCCTGTAATATCCTCTTGTCGTGAACGGCTTTCACGATTGTGCTAAGAAAGCGTAGTAGCAGCTTCTTCATTCATATTAATGGTTAACCGAAAGCGGAAAGTCTTAACTTACATGCGAAAAAGCTGATACAGTTCAAGTGTATGTGTTAATCGTTTTCGTTTGAAGCGGGTGGTTGAGGGAGGTTCATATTCCTATCTGCTTGTTAGGGTATGTAGTGTACAATGCACAACAGCTCATTGGTAAACTATATTTTCAAGCCATAGACCAAAATTGCATTCTCTGGATAATAATTTAATGCTTGTTAACTATTTATTTAATGTTTTATTTATCTAAATGTTTATGGTTAAACTATTTATTTAAACTAACAATAAGCTGTTCGCAATAGGCTAAATCAGTCAAATATCCTTTCACAATTGGGGTTTATCATAGACTAGCAGATTAACCCGTCGTTGATCGGGTAAAATGTAAAGACTGATCATACAGAAAGAAAATAAAACTGAACAATACAACCAGTGTCATAATTTGTTAGCAAATACAAATACAAATACATTAGCAAATACATAGACGATTCTGATTTTAATCAAAATACCGTACCCGTCGTTGATCGGGTAAAATGTAAAGACTGATTAAATTTTTACATTGAATAACCATATTTTAATATAGGTTGAATAAATATAGGCTCGTAGCCTCCCATAGACGATTCTGAGCGAAATCAAAATACCGTACTTGGCTTCCCTGGAAAAAGTTATAGCAGATTTACCCGTCGTTGATCGGGTAAAATTTTTACATTGAATAACCACATTATAACTCTTTCGATCCCGCGCGGGTATAATTACTGGCAAGCGATCTTTATGCGTTCGCTCCCGCGACGGTATATATACCGACAATAACAGAAATGGCGGACATGCGCGCAATTATTTGCATATATCTCGTTCAAGCAAAAACGTTTATATATAAACCGTTCTAACATTCTGTTTGTGGTTTGTAATTGAATTTTTACATTGAATAACCATATTTTAATATAGGTTGAATAAATATAGGCTCGTAGCCCCCCATAGACGATTCTGATCGAAATCAAAATACCGTACTTGGCTTCCCTGGAAAAAGTTGTATAAGATTCATATGTTTGTTTGTATCTAAATGTCTCCAGTTTTATTTCTATAGCGGACAGACAGACAGACAAACTTTGAGTTATATATATATAGATAGATAATTGATTTTACGTCTAATAAGTTTACAGGAATATACTGCAGGAGACTAACATTAGGAATAAAACTAATACGAAGTTTAAAGTTTTTCCCTACAATAGACGTAGCCAGGCTTTTGTCATTTCTTAATTATATTTTTATGATCAAAGTACGGAATTAGACAACATGATCCATTGTTTGCATTAAAAGTTGATTCATATAGGTTAGTACGTGAAATTGATGCAGCATAACACAGTGCGATAAGTGATGAGTGGTGATCTTGAGTTTCGAGTTTCATACTCTCGTAGGTTTGTGTTGATGTGCTTTTGAAAAAGACACTTACGGCAATTTCCCCTGTTCGGCTGCAGGTTTGTGTTAGAAATTCAACGTGCCAGCACTAAGGGCAGCTCTGAGTCTGAGCAAAAAATGTGCTAACCGCAGAGGTTTTTTCGTAATAGGAGGATGATGATAGAACAAATAGATCTTAAAATATATAAAGCTTAATAGCATTATTTTGATGTTAAAGTAACATAAAACTATTTTTTCCACTGCTGCTTTTTATTGATATTCAAATGTTGCTGACCTTTTTTGCACGAACAATTTATTTATTTTCGTTTGAGCAACAGTCATCAAGTCCGAAGCAGTCGGCACAAATGGAGTCACTTCTGCTAAAAATTTTTAAACCTGATTCAGCTGTTTTCTAGCAAAAGTGTTTTCTACTTTTGACATTTAACAAGTTTGTACTGTTACCTTTTGATTCAATCAAAGCTGAAATCTGAAGCTTCTCAAACGTTAGATTTCATTTTTAACGTTTCTTTAGTTTTTGATGATCAAGGAAGGGGAGTAACTAAATTCATGGTCATCAATAACTATTACAATTCGTGGTCAACCCCATTTAATGCAATTTAAAAAGCAAAATTTTTGTAAAAAACTAAAATACGATGAGTTTGCTCAAATTTTCTTTGTAAATACGTCACAAATTTTTGAAAAACTTGATCTCCTCTAAATATTTTTCTGGCTGCGAATTGGCAGCAGTGTAATGTTATTTTCAAGATTAGTGTTGTGCATCAGTGAATATTTGCAGTATTGATAATTTATAATTTTATGACAAGATTTACAGCATTACTGTCTTGATATAATGTGACCAGAATCAGTGCTAGATAAATGGGTTTGAAGCATAATTTAGAAAGGATTCCGCTAAACTGATAATTTACTTAAATGAAAAAAGGTTGGGATCGAGTCTGTTTGGCTCTAACCGCTCCCATGTCATAGTAGAGGCTAAATAATGTAAGTTCAAGTTTGCAGATAGTCCATGTGTGCAGATATGATGCCACAACTTTGTACTACGCAGCTACAATGTGATCGAAATTGGGAGCAGGAAGCATCTAGATCAGTGGCTCTCAACCGGTGGGCCATCGCCCACCAGTGGCACACGGTAGCAATTCGGGTAAGCCATTGCTTTGTTTCTAATACGAGGGAAAATGGAAACTTGCAAAACGTCGATCTGGAGCAAAAAATAAGGTGTTTTTTAAGGCTTGAAATGCGAAAATTTATCTTTGAAAAGATAGATCAATATCAAAAAAAGGTCTTTTTTTTCGATTGGAATTTGAAATTAGAGAAGTGGGCCAGAACTTGATTTGCAGATTAAAACTGGGCCACATACGTAAAAAGGTTGAGTGAAAAGACAATTAGGCATAGGTTATCTATGAATTTTGGTCTAAAGTCACACAGACCAGCTCATAAAACAACGTTTTACTGAAGCAATGAAAAGAAGCGTTTGGAGTTTGCAAAAAAGCATTTTGACTGTGATACACAGAGATGTGGAAAAATGTTCTGTTTTCAGACGAACCCTCAATAAAGCAGTTTTCTGCTCGGAAATAACGAGTTCGGAGACCACCTGGGGTACGATATACGGAAAAATTCATCACCCTCTCAGTCAAATGATTTGGGGCCATGTCAGCAAATGGTAGAGCTGGCCTCTATTTTTTGCCCCCTGGAAGCAAAATAAATGGCTCCAATTTTGATACCTTTTTCTGGCATTCCAACCGGTATTTTTTTAGCTGAGGTCATAGGAGATTGGCTTACTACTTTTGTGATAACACGGTCAACCCTGCTGCTGGAAATCTTTGGATGGCCTGATCTTTTGCTGTTCTTAAAAGCTCTTCGTTTAGAAATTTTTATTGGCGTGGTCTACAGCAGTCTTGCTAACCTTCCTCTGCCTAGATATTTCACGTTCTGAGAGCTTCATTGTGCTAAGACTGACAATTTGAGCGCGTTTTTCAGCGCTGATTGCCGGATTTTTGCCCATTTTTCAGGTGTCAAAATTTTGTACTTTCTCTGTTGATTTGCTGCTATACGCCTAAAATACTAAGCAAGAAATAAAACTTAAATGTTGTTAGGCAGCAGAGTTTGTTTCCAAAACTTAAATATACAGTCTAACGCACCAATACGTAGTATTAGGTCATTAAGCAGCCTTTTCAGTAAAATGTGCGTTTTTGGCAAAAATAGTCTTAAACTTTTGTCTCCAATAGTATGGTGTTGCTTTAAGCATTATTGTTCGGAATGTTTTTCGAGAGAAATTTGATTAGGCCAACCCGTACTCGGTTAGCAACGAAATTGTTTGCAAAATTAGACGGTATGCATTGGCGTAATACTTTGTTTTGTTACTTTTGTACGGGGATTTTACCTTTTCCGAGCCTAGATGTCTGCAGCATCGATAGCCTCGATAAAATTGGGCTTCCTCCTCCATCTATTTTACGTTTTTGTCTTTAGCATCTTGAACTTGGTCAATTGCTCGGTAAGATATCCTATTTAATTTTTGTGGCTTACTTTTTAGATAAAATTATCAGGTAACCCGGTTGTGCCCCATCTTTGGAGTGTTGTTGTTTTTCCGGTCTAAAATAGTATTTAAAACTAGTGATATAAAAATGCTCCTTTGTTGAATTTTTTACTTGGCAAATACGTCAAGTTTCATCATAAAGCAGTGTTCAGTGTGGTGTTTCAACCCTGACGCTAAAATCAGAAATGCTAAAATTGAGGCGCTAAAATCGATAAAACGAGACGCTAAAATAAAGCAAATAACACTGTGATTTTTTCTCATCTGACAAAAATTCCAGTGTTGGAGGTGGATAAAACATACGGTAAATACAAAAAATGTTTGCTAGTATCGTGGCAGAACTAAACCATGATAAATTTACGACCATTGTTGTGGCTGTCAGCAAAAGATGATAAATTAATAAGCTTCAGCTTCTAGCGGTATGTATAAAAGGTTAGGCAATATCGTGGCGAAAACAAGAAAAATTAAAATCGCTAAAAGTCCATAGACAAGGAGTAGAAAATGGATCTTATAATGGTAGAATCTGGACAGGAAGCACAGTTGAAATTAGCAGCGTCGCTGTTCAACAGTTGGCCAAACGAATTCGCGCTGCGTGAAACCGAAACCATTTCTCTGCGCAAGCATGCATGTTGCTATTAAAGAAATTATTGAAGTGTGGAAATGAACAGTGAAGGATGCTGCTGGGTAATTGCTTTCATCAATTTATTGGTAGGCTAATAATTTGAAAAAGCGGTTAGTTTGTTAATTTAAAATACTGTGCTACCGTTAATGATTGGCACCGAAAGTAAAGTAAGAAACTTTTCTTATCTTCATTTCATAGCCAAATTATGGTTTGGGTTTGATGCTGCTAACCAAGAGTGCAAGGGTAGCTGGGAAAACTGCCAAAATCCAACGTAATTCGCAGGTCTGTCACTACATTCAGAAGCCAGTAGAGTTGATGTAGCTAGCACTAGCTAGAGAAGTAGGCTGGAACAACCATTGTGCATGACTTATAAACGTTTTTCATACTTCAACTAGATGACAGAGAAGTAACTTTTAAATAGGTTAATTATTATCACAGAGAAAACTTATTACAGTTGCTAATTAGGCATATTAATGTCAGCTAAACGATTTGGCAACATTTGATTGATTTAAAACAAGTGTTAAATTTCTGGTGAATATAGCGACAACGTGGTACCAAGGCTTAGAGCAGAGTTTCCCAGCTGGGGCGTCGCTAGGAGAACGTTGCAAGTTTACATTCTTAATGACTTTTTTTGGAAATTCACCAGCGTTAAAAGCCTTTTGTCTTTATCACTGACTTGAAAACCAGAGTTTTTGTCGGTCGAATGATATAGAAGGCTTTTTTTTGTATCTATTTTTGGACTTTTTTTGAAGTCAACTTATGGAGAGCGTTGTTTGATTTTGTAAATTGCATTAGAGCATCAGGAATTCATACAAGTTGGGAGCCTCTGGCTTGGTGCGCCAAGTTGGTCATCGAAAGGTTGCTGACCCCCGGTTTGATGAGTATACTGCGAATATTGCGTCGCTGTGTACTTGGTAATAATACTTAACGCTCATTTTTTTGCTGGTGCTTTGTGTTAGACTGAACAGCATGCCTATATGCGTAAAGTGCCCGTTTCAATTTCTCCAAAAGTGGGTCGGTGTGATTTAATTGTCTTTAATTCAACGCCTCCCTCATATTGTCACACGAGTCAGTACCATAAGCAGAAAAAAATAAATAAAACTGTCTCAGACTTGATCCATTCTTTTTCCTTATTACCTAAAATCTCGCAAATTGTGACAATTTTGATATTGCATGTACTATATTATTATCAGCGTTGTGCTCTTATTTTTAGTGCCTACCAAAAGTTTAAGACCACCCACGAAAATAATAGGATTTCATATAATTGCATCATTTTTTTGTCGTGATTGCATCATAATTGTTGTTTTGAGTTTAGACACTCATTAGCTGTATTACTTTATTGTTGTTGGCACAGAGATTTTAGATTGATTTTATTGAAATCGGAGAGTAGCGCACAGAGAGGCGCAGAAAGTCTCTAGGCTAGGTGAAATTCAAAGGGCCAAAATCATCGCCCTACATGCTCAAAGATTATCAGAATGGCAAATATCCATCGCAATCAAGGTCAGTAAGATAATAGTTTGTCAAGAAATTTCAACTGTATTGCTCGTATAAGGACTTAGAGAGATGTGGAAGAGCTACAGAAACTAGCATTCCGGATGACCACTTGATGAAATGGATAGTCACAAGGCCGCCAATGAATTCTGTTAAGAAAATTCAAGCTGTGTTAATGGCTATAGGCGTTGCAGTGAGTGATATCGCTGTTTCGTGGCGACTATCAAAAACAATTGGCCTATAATCTTACAAACTTGTAAAAAACTGCGACTGACACCGGCCATGAAGGCCAAGCGCCTGGCCATTGTAAAAAAAAAACCAGCACTGCATTCGAGTCTAATGTGTTAATGTCATGTTCTCTAATGAGTCCACATTTCAGCAATTTGTAATTAGAAAAAACACGTTCACAGACGACCATAGAAGTGTTACGTTGATAAAGGTACAAGTTCTACGATGAAACACCCTCCAATGCAGATGGTTTGGGGTGCGATTTCAGTACATGTTGCAACTGGACTCTTATTTTTTCTTGTGTAACGACAATAAACGATCACTATTCATTGAACTGTGATCCTATAAGCTGAAAATGCACATGCATATCCACAGACGCACTATCCTTAAGCAGGACGTTTCCCCCTGCCACCGATCAAAAGTTGGAACGAATTTTCTCGCAACGAGTAGGGGTGTTCGCGACAAAAATATTTCGTTTCGTTTTGGTGCAAAATTGCTTTGATTTCGTTTCGATTTAACTTCCTTAGTGAAGAATTTTGTTTCGTTTCGAAATCTAAGCAATTTTGTTTCGTTATGCGTTCGAAACCAAGCCGTGAAAGGTTGGACTCATCCCGTGTGACGAACATGCTTTACACGAGAGCTGCATTGAACACACCAAGCGGCCATTTACCATTGCCACATAAATTTTCGAAGGAGGAAGATGATACAGATGAGTGATAAAGGAAAAATTTTGAAACAAAATTTCGTTTGACCGGTGTTTTTTTCTATAGTAAATTTTTGTTCCGTTTCTAACTGTGCTTTCTACAGTAAATTTTGTTTCGTTTTGCCCCAGTAGAATTCGTTCTAAACACCCCAAGCAACAAGCAAAGTCAAGGTGCTGGAATGGCTGGGTAACAACCCCGAGATCAACCCAGTAGAGAATGTGTAGACGGAAAGGAAGGATAAAGTTGCAGAAAAGCAACCATCAGATGCTAAAGATTTGATATGGGTGAAGGAGTTGTTAAAAAAGCACTGCAAGAGTTTGATCCACAGTATGCCAAAGCGTCTGAAGTAAATGATTAAGAGCGTTGGAAAACGTAGGCTACAAAGCACTGAATTTTGATAAAGCATAGATTAATGTAGATTCCAAATCCTTCAAATGAACTCTAGAAACATGAATACTCTGTGAAAACCTGATTTCATACGAAATTAAAGTATTTGATTCAACATAAATATGCTATTTACGAAACATCCGGAAAACTTTGGTGTGGTCTTAAGCTATCGGTAAACAGCGGTGTTTTCTAAATGGTCAGCAAATATTGACGAGAAGTGTGCAGAAGAGAACCCCTTTTCGTATTGAGATAACACAAAAATAGGTTACATTATCGCAGGCCTTATTGCTATCACGGCGCTGATGGCGGGGCCCAAAGTTACTCTGATCCTCGAGCCCACAGAGGTATGGATACTACCCTGAAGATTGTCATACCAATGTTCAAACAATATTGATCAAAGGACAAAAGTTTTCGTTGCACCAATCCACAGCTGCCTCAATTTTGTAGTGCGGTCCCCGACCCCGTTTGGGTTGGGTCCAAACGGTGTTGGCCTTCCCGAGGGTCCCACTTACCCCGGACACTTCCCTCACACAAACCATTTTTTCGCCGTGCTGTTTCCTGAACGACCGCAGAAGGGCAGCACGCATCCTTTATTGAAATCGGTTGTCTGTTTTCTCTCTTCTCCTGCCTCTCTCTTGCTCATTTTTTCATTTTTTTCCTTCTCTCGATAAGCGGCAACGTTCATCCTAACTCTTGCCCCGTCTTTTCCTGTTCAGTGAGCGCTGGAAAAGTTTCTGAAGGGATTGGTCGATGCAATGCTGCACCTGCTCTAAAGGGTCCTTTTAAGGTGCTCACTTGTCTCCTTTTCTAGATTCAAAACTCTAGGCAGCTCTCTTTCCTGGAGCTTCCCTTCCTGCTGCGTTCCTGCTTCTTCTGGAGATCCCACACCTATCAACTCTATGTCTTCTTCCTTGGACTTCTTTAGTTTATATACCTAAACTGTGCTACTTGGCCCATCTGGCACCCCTCTGGTAATGCAGCACTCCCGCCCCACCCTCGCTTTCAAACCTTTTATCCCGCTTCGGCCCACTTCGTATCTTCTCCCTCTGTACCATCACCACCGCCTCATATTCCTGGCTGTTTTTCTATACCTCCTGCTTCCTCTTACCCGCTGACTGCCTAGCAGTTTTTTAATGGAATGCCGGAGGTCTCCTAGCCTGGAGCACTCAATTACTACACTTTATCTCGTCTCATTCCGTTGATCATATTTGTATCCAGGAATCTAACCTTAATCCATGTTTCTCTTTCCGGATTCCTGGATTCTCTGCTCCGCCATCTGATCGCACCCACACCCGGTCTGGCATTCTTTCTCCCAATACCACGCACGCAAGCGACGGCGTCATCATTTTCGTCAGGTAGGCTTTTCCTTCTCAGAACTTTCTACCTCTCGTCTCTCTTTGCTTGCCACTACTCTGATTATGTAGGGGTCAACATCTCACTAAACAGCACCTCCTCGATCTTATTTCTTATTGTTTATGCTCTCCCTATTCGCTCTTCTCCGACGGATAGCGGAACCGACTCCTTTTCTCCCTCCATTCTTTCCTTTTTCGTAAATCTCTTCATTCTGGGGGACTTCAACTGTCATCACACCCTCTGGGACTCAAAACGTACTTTTGACCCCCGTTGGGAGAAGGTATGCAATTAAGTCATCTCCTCTGATCTCTTTCTCCTCAATGACCCTGACATACCTACTCTTCTCCATCGCTCTTTTCCTGACATCTCCTTTGCTCTTTTCTCTCTCGCCCTTTCTTGCTCCTGGGAGGTGCTTCAGAACCTGGGTTCTAATCAGCTATCTATTCTTTTATCTGTCCCTTTCACCGGCCTAACGCCCCAACAAGCGTCCCCCTTCCTTCAATTTTCAGAAAGCTCAGTGGGATGACTTCGATTTTTACTTCGACTCATACTGTCTTTCTGCAGAGGAATACTCGCCTCTTTTGCTTTCCTCTGCTGCTGATCTCTTTACTTTTCTGACATTGAATGTGGCCAAATCCCCCATTCCTTTCGGCCGCATCAAACGCCAACCTCAAGCCTGGTGGTCCGCAGAAATGGAAGAAGCGGTTAGTAAAAGACGTAAATCTTTGTTGTTGTGTTGGTTATCCCTCCTTTTCCTCGGGATGGAAGAACGGCACGAACGGCAGGTTCATGCCGTAAACCTAATTGAATCAGGCTGAGTGAAAAGTGGCAGTCCATTTCGAACCAGTCATGAGTGACTAGTAGCCCCACCACCAACAAGGCGGACAGCCATTGGTAGGTACCTAAAAGTCGCCTCTTACGACATGCTGGGTGAGCTTCACAATTGTAACTTGCCTCTTTCTTGTTGGTGGATCCCCACCAAGCTAATCTCCAGTCCCACTTCTTTTTTATTCAACTTTAGCCTCCGCTTCAATACCACTCCAACTTTTTTTGGGATCACTTTTGACCGCACTCTTTGTTTTTCAAACATGTATCTTCGCTGAAGGCCAAGTTCTTCCCTGGTCTTAAGGCCTTCGGCTGTATCTCCGCTTTTTGGTGGGCCCCTCTAAGGAGTTCCTTTCCCTTTTGTATAAAGCTTTTCTTCGGCCCCTTCTCAATTATGGATTACCCGTATGAATTCCTTTTTGAAGCATTACCAATATTACCAAGTTGGAACGCCTTTACGGAGCGGCTAGTCGCACCATCACCGGCTACCTCTCGTCCGCCCCTATCCCACGTCTCCTCTTTGAGGATTCTCTACCTCCCCTACGAGTCACCTTGATTCATTTGGCTCTGTCATCTTATGAGCGGGCCCTTGGTCTCCCAACCTTCTTTCCCATTTCAGGTTTGGCCAAATTTGGAGTGAAACCAAGACTCTCCAGATCCTCCTGGAGACCTTTGCGTCCACTCACCTGCTCATGCTTGCTCCTACTTCTCCTAGGGAGACTCTCCTTGCTTGCCCTTCTTACCTTCCTCGGAACCTGTCTTCCTTTACTGTGGAGTCCAGCCTTTTCTCTCCATGCTCCCTCTCTGATCCTCCTCTTTCTCGCCACGGTGCGGCTATCGCTCACCGTGACTCTCTCTCACCTCACGACCTGGTGGTCTGGACAGGTGCCTCTGTTCCTTTTCCTATTAGTAAAGGCGGCTCTGGCGTACTTGCCAACTGCTCTCTTCGTGGCACTGAGGTTGCCCTTTCCTTTTTGCACGCCCAGTATGTTGAAGTTTTTCCGCTGAGGCCTGCGCCATTCTGCAAGTCTCGGCAGGTCTCGGCAGCACCAACAAGTCTGCCATTTTTCATGTCTTCTCCTCCTCTCTGATTCTCACCCTGTTCTTACCACCCTATCCTCTTTTCCATCTTTCCTTTTATTTTAATCTCTCGATCTGGCAGGAATTGTCTTTTCTCTCTTCCATAACAATTAGGCTACAATGGGTCCCCAGACATTAACTTCTCTTGGGGAACAACGCTGCTGATGAGCTGTCCAAGCGAGGTGCGCTACTCCTGCATTCTGCAATCCCGTGTAGTCTCTCTCTTCTCTTATTTTTCGTATCCACTCTTGTCTTTTCTTGGACTAGAGGCGTACCACCCCATGTAAATTTTTTGACACACAGGTTCCCTCAATTTCCACCGAAGAGCTTGTGCTTCCTCGTTTATGCTACAAAGGACACAGCCCTAATGTTAAACTCATATCTCTCCAGAATTGGCAGAATCGAGAATCTTTTATGCAGCGTTTGCGGACACTCGTCCCAGGACCTCTCTCGTCTCATTCTGCTCTGTCCAGCTGTGGACTCTTAGCATCGCTGGCTCTTTGGCGACTCTCTGTCTCCAGGCCCTGGGGAGTTTTGGGGCTCCATGGTCTTCCGCCATGCCCCCAACCTTTGGAAGGGATTGGGTAGCAACGACAACAACAACAACAAAAATTTGCGTGTATTTGAATTATTTAAGCTTTGTGCTGATAGCAATTTAATTTAACAATAGTTTTAACTGCTTTTTTAACTATTTATGTGATTTGCATGACCGAGTCGAGATTCAAACTTCTTTCTTTGGTTGCCTTATTCCTGTGTAAATCATTGGTTCAACACAAATTGCTGCACCAAAAATGTGATTTTTTTACTGGCCTAATGTAGTACACAGCTTGAAGGTGGTTTTCTGTTTCGATTTTACTGTTTATAAGTCAATGGGTAGACCATCACTATCCGACATAATTATAACATTGGGATACGAGTTAATAATGGATGCTTTAGTGGTGAGACGTCGAAAGAATTTGGTCTCAATTTTCAAAATGTGGGAGTTACTCCAACTGTCGCGTAAATAGAGTTTTGGTTCTATCTCAACTTTAAATTTCTCTTTTTTTAAAAATTGAGGCGACTTATGATATCGTTCAAATAATCAATTCTGACTGCAACTTAACTGCTAGCTGAAGTTTGACTTCTATTAATACCAAAATACCTTAAACCAAACACTTCTCGATGAAGAATAGAACAGATATATTCACAGAATGACTCGAGACTTTACAATTCCTTCACTTGTCGATCTCACAAAACCAAAGTATTGTAATATCAAGGCAGAAAAACTATATCAATCAATTAACCACTTGATTCTTGCCACGCTAATGTTCCACAACGATATCCTCAACAAACCACCACAGAATAACACGCTATCGGTCTCCCTACACTCTTTCGCACTATCTTCACTCTCTTGGACACACACTCTCTCTCTCTCTCTCTCTCTGCGTGTGCAAAAATCTCGTCTCCCTAAAAATGTGAATGAAACGCAACCTAGAAAATTTAAGAAAAACATGATATGACAAAAAAGCACTTATTGATAAATTACGTGATATCGGCAATCGAAAACTTTTCAGTCGGAAAAATGTATTCTATCAATAGATCAATCTTGAACGTAAACCTATGTTCACCATTGTCACGTCATAAAGAGGGCGTGCTACCATTCAAATCTTAATTCGAAAGAAAAAACGTTTTGCGAAAACAACCGAGACATAAAAACAAGTTTAGATTCGAGACAACTCCAGATTCACGAATAAAATAATTACAGCAGAACGAAAGCAATGAACTATAGAGACTACAGTATACATATAAAAGCCATTCCAACGAGGCAAGTTTACTTATTCATGACACCAATCAATTAAAAGATCTGACTGCATAACATGTTCGCATAGGGCACATTGCTCTGGTCTTTGATTTCTGATAGCTTGTTTGTGTTCAGCTGAACGAGATTTAAGGTCTCGTTTAGGTTGCCCAATGTATACATTCTCACAGTTAGAATAAGCAACGTAATAAATTGCAGAAATTTCTTCTTCATCAGTGTGTGGGTCCTAGGGGGAGAGTAAAACTCTTGACCAGTGGTGCCGCTAGATCGCATGGCTCCTCTGACTCGTTCGTTGTTTAAAACTCGTGTTATCCGACTTCTATGCCTTTCGTTTCAGCCAAATCAAAAGTTAATGTTAGAATCCCGTAGTATTGCGCTCAGTTTGCTTTAACAGAATTACTGTTAGAAACTATGTACATGTAAGCAATTGCGGTAAACTGTGCAAGATTTTGAAAACAAGAATTTCGGCAAATTACTCTAGAGAAGAAATGTGCAAGGGGAAAATCACTTCTGAGGGAATTCACGCAAGGGGAAGTAGCCCAACGGTATGTGTCCGGGGAAATTGTGTGAAATGGGGGGGGGGGGGGGGCTGTAAATAATTGAATGAGTTACCGAAGTACGCGTTGGATAAATTCAATGAAATTATCGTTTAGCTTCGTTGCAAACAATAAATCTTTTTCAGCTAAGCTGTATGTCTAAATTCGTACAGGCCTACTGTAAATTTGCCACATTACATGTCTAGAAGAACGTTAGATATTGAAGTGTTTGGTAGAACAAGGCGAGGGCGAGCAAAGATGACACGGAAAAGACAGGAGAAAAAGGACATTAAGAAGACTGGATCAGACAAGAAGGGTGCATTCAACGGAACAAAATGGCGCTACGCTATTTGAGAAACTACGAGAAACATCAATTATATCTGGCTACTTCCTTCAATGGAAAAAAACATTTAAAATTGGGTCTCTATCTCTCGAAGGAAATACATAAGTAAAATAATATTGACACTAAATCCGATACATCGTTTCATCGGTTAGTAGCAACGACAAAAAATTCTGTGGAGGTGCCTTCATTGAGGCTAATATTTTGTCGGTCAGAAAGACCACGGTTTTCAGAGCAACAAAAACGACAAGTTAGTTTACGAAGACAGCATCTTATTGATGTTTACTTGACAGCAAAAGTAAATATACTACCAGGAATCTACCCGTGATGTAACTTTCTATTTGAATAAGAAATTGAAAATGCCTGTATAAGGCGAAATCGATATTTCTTATAATAAAGTAGCTCAGCTGATCTAGTGTACCTTGATTTTATCTATGATCTTTACTTGTTAAGTTTTTGGATAGAATTTAGTTTCTGTTATCAAACTATCGCCCAGTGAACAACTATTAAATATTTGCTAAAACAAAACTGTACTGCAATTCGGTAGTACATTGTACTGTGCCGTTCTGGTTGATTCAATTATGACGTCAAAGAGATGCAACACTTGCTGTATCTGTGGTGACACTGACGCAATTTTTGGGACTTATCGCAAATGTTTGCTAAAAAGCTACTAAAGCATAACTTTACTTTTTTATTTCATGGAGTTATTAATATGATTTTGCTTTCAACGCAGTTTAGACGAAAAAAAACTGCACTTTATGAAATAAGATTTCTTAGTAGTAGCGGATGAACACATAGAAATCATCCAGATTTTTTTTGCAAATGATTGTAAAACACGACTTTAATTTGCAATTCCAAAATATCTTAATGTGGCAAGTTGCAGATTGTAGCTGATGAGTTTTGCTGTCTGCTACAGCCGTAATCGAGGTACAGGCTTGTTGTTTACAAGTGAAGGAAAACATGGTTGATGTTTGCTTCTAACAGTCAAGTATATAAATATTGATTTGTGCTTAGATATACTTAGTTTTGATGGCTGAAGGAACAATAAAAAAACAACTTACCAATGGACCCACAGAAAAATCGTCTGCAGTTACACAGTTCATGAAGAGAGGTCGCGATTTGAAAAACACTGGAGCAAGTCCCGTAAGAAGAGCAGCTGGAAATGTTCCTGGAGCTGTCTACAATTATACTGAAACTCTTAAAGAAAAACAGGTTGACCCATTGTGTTTGTTACGTAGTGTAAAATAGCACGACTTATTATCACAAAATTTACTGCGGTACCGTATGCATCAGCCGTCAATTAACCGGTTCTGTCTTTATTAATATTGTTGCCGACCAATGTTTCAGTTAACCCAGAGCTGAATTGATCATTAAGCAAAATAAGCACGTGCTTAGGGCATCAGAGGAGGGAGGGCACCACAGAAATATTTTATGGTCCGAATTTTCAATGCTACCCCAGTATTTAAATGTCATGAAATATTATCCCCGTACATGAGGCTGACGAGACCGGACAAGCTGATCAATTGCTTTGCTCCCTCCCTTCTGCTCTAAGCCTGCCTTGTCTAGTTAGCTACCACGTGTGTGATTTGCTAGTTTTAAACTTATTTCCTTGTTGTTGCCTTTGATTTGGCTCAAAATACCCTACGATATCGTTGGGTCCCAGAGGTTGGGCAAAGTATATATTAAGTGTGGCGATGCTAGTATGTATAGTAAAATGAGCCTAGACTCTAAAGTATGGTGAACAAGCTTTGTAGCCGAAGGGCCGCATTGACCATTCAAGAGTGGGCCAAGGGCCAGTGCTTAAAATCTTGCAATAGCTGTAGATGTGAAGCCTGACTTGATTCCAAGGAATATAAAACGAAACCACACAAATTTACAATTGGTTCAATTAGAAAATATAAATGTACAAATAGTGCCTTTTCCTTGGTTGTATTTTAGTCAACAGTTACATAATCAACTACCATACAATCAGTAGCATACCAAGAAGCGGGGGAGAGGGGGGCAGCCCACCCCGAGCGGCATTTTTACAAATCTACATATGTGCATTATTTCATTGTCGGTGTCTGTTAAACTGAGGGGCGCGAGCTTGTCTGAAATAATTAATCTCCACGAAAAAAGGTCATCTTCACCAATCAACAGCCGCTATGCTGTCCCCTGAACGACTGCAGAAGGGCAGCATACAGCTTCCTTAAAATCGGTCGCCTGTTTTCTCTTTCTTTTCTCCTGCCCTTCTCTTGCCCTTGTTTGTCTCCTCATTCTTCTCCTTCTCTTGATGAGTGGTAACGTTCATCCCAACCCTGGTCCGATCTTTCCTTGCTTTGTGTGCGCTGGAAATGTGACCTGGCGGGCCAAGTCAGTGATATGCTGCACTTGCTCCAAATGGGTCCATCTAAGGTGCTCACAACTTTCCCTTTCCGAATTTAGAGCTCTTGGCAGCTCTCACTCTTGGAGCTGCCCCCTGCCGTAACACTGTGACTCCCTCCTTGGACTCCTCCAACATGTATGCCTCCACTGTACAATCTGGCCCCCCTCTGCTAATGCAGCACTATTGCCCCACCCTCGTCTCCAAACCTCTTATCCCCCATCTGCCCATTTTATATCTTCTCCCACTGCTCCCCCACCACCGTCCCTTGCTCCTGGCTGTCCTTCTGCACCACCTGTCTCCTCTCCCCCCTGACTCTCTTAAGGCTCTTCAATGGAATGCTGGAGGTCTTCGAGCGAGGAGCACTGAACTACTCCACTTTCTTTCGTCCCATCCTGTCGACCTTATCTGTATCCAGCAATCCAATCTTAACTATTCTTCCTCTTTCCGGATTCCTGGGTTCTCTGCTCTGCGCTCTGATCGCACCCACTCCCGGTCTGGCATTCTCTCTCCTGATGCCACGCACCCTAGCGGCGGCGTTGTCATTTTCGTCTGGCATGGCCTACCTTGTCTGAACTTTCTACCTCCTCTCTTTCTTCGCTTGATCCCTACTTTGATTATGTAGGGGTCAACATCTCTCTTAACAACTCTTCCTCGCTCTCTTTTCTTAATGTGTACGCTCCCCTATTTGCTCCTCCCCAATGGCAGAACCGACTCCTTTTCTCCCTCCATTCTTCCCTCCTCCAGAAATCTCTTCATTCTGGGAGACTTCAATTGCCATCATCCCCTCTGGATTCCAGAGGTACTTCGACCTCCACGGGGAGGAAGTATTCGACTGGGTCATTTCTTCTGACCTCCTCCCCCTCAATGACCTGACACACCCACCCTTCTCCATCGCTCCTCTGGCAGTCGCTCCTCTCCTGACATCTCCTTTGCTCCCACTTCTCTTGCCCTTTCTTGCTCCTGGGAGGTGCTTCAGGACCTGGGTTCTGACCATCTATCAATTCTTTTATCTGTCCCTCTCGCCGGCCTAATGCCCCAACGAGCGTCCCCCTTCCTTTAATTTTTAGAAAGCTCAGTGGGATGGCTTTGCCTTTTACTGCACTGTCTTTTTGCAGAGGAATACTTGTCTCTTTTGCTTTCCTCTGCTGCAGCTCTCTTTACCTCTCTGGCACTGAATGCGGCCAAATCCCCCATTCCTTTCACCATCAAACGTCATCCTAAAGCCTGGTGGTCTGCTGAGGTGGAAAGTGTGGTTAGTGAAAGACGCAAGGCTTTTGCTGCTGCTCACAGAAGTGATGAAGATCGCCAGACTTACATCTCCGCTTCTCGATGCGCCTCGTCAATCATCGCCAAGGCTGAGGCATGGCAGACGACTTGCTCTTCTCTTTCATCTAAATCTAACCCTAAATCTGTGCACTCTCTTCTTCGCTCTATGCTGGCTCTCCTTCCTCCTCTCCTAACTTTCCCAACTGTGTGGTTTTTCAAAATCGCACAAGTTGTTCCTTTCGAGTCCGTCGAGGTGTTCCGCAAGGATCCGTTCTTAGCCCTGTACTTTTCTCTCTCCATTAATGATCTTCCTGCTTCTCTGCCTTCTTCTGTCAGCTGCTCTGTTTACGCTGATGATCTGGCCATTTGGTCCTCCTCCTCCTCAGTCCCCACTGCGGTGGAGGCCACACAAGGAGCTCTGTTTCAATTGGAGCGTTGGTCTGAGTACTGGTGTCTTCCTCTCAATCCGAGAAAATGTGAGGCCTCTTGTTGGTGGATCCCCCACCAAGCTAACCTCCAGCCCAACCTCCTCCTACTCGGCTCCCGCCTCCGTTTCAACCCCACTCCAATTTTTTTTGGGGTCACTTTCGGCCGCTCTCTTTCCTTATTCTAAACATGTATCTTCCCTGAAGGCTAAATTTTTCCCTCGTCTTAAGGCCTTTTGCTGTATCTCTGCTTCCTCATGGGGCCCCTCTAAGGAATCCCTCTCTGTTCTGTATAAATCTTTTCTTCGGCCCCATCTCACTTACACTTCACCCGGATGGTTTCCTTTCCTAAGCGCTACCAATATCATCAAATTTGAACGCCTCCACCGAGCGGCCAGTCGCGCCATCACCGGCTGGCTCTCATCCACCCCTATCTTTCTTCTTCTCTCCGAGGCTTCTTTGGCTTCCCTACGAGTCACCCTGACTCACTTCACTCTTTTTTCCAACAGCAGCCCTTGCAATTGTTTACAGCAGCGCAGAGTATGCCACTCCAGTATGGAGCCGAAGCTCCCATACCAAAAAAGCTGGACGTATCCCTGAATGATACCATGAGAATTATAACCGGCTGCGTGAAACCCACTCCCACACATCTCCTTCCTGTACTCTCAGGAATTGCCCCAGCCAAGCTGAGAAGAAACTATGTTTCCAATAAAATATCTTACCACGCATGGGTCAACAAAGAACACCCACTGCACAGTCTGGTACCTGACCCACAGAACCTACGCCCACAACGTCTGAAGTCACGCCACCCCTTCTACCGTCACGCAGCAGAACACCATAACTGCGACCACGATATCATTGAGGCCTGGAACAAAGAGTGGACTAAACATCAACGCCCTAAGCAGCTGACGATAACCCCAGACACTACTGCACCACCTGGATTCGACTTACCTCGGAAATTGTGGGTTATCCTAAATCGCCTTATAGCTGGAGTGGGGCGGTTTGGCGCAGAAATGCACAAATGGGGACTCAGAACATCAGCCTCATGTGCGTGCGGAGCTGCCACCCAAAATGCAGAGCACATCCTGTTCGATTGCAATCTCCTTCGTCCACCTAACACCGTCAAGAACCTCATTAACGTGACTGATGATACAAAGAACTGGCTTCAACATCTAGCTAAAAACCTACGATGAGCCCTCCAACGAAAGAAGACTCTTTTTTCCTATGGGCGGGCTCTTCTTCTGCCAACCTCCTTTCCTATTTCAGGTTTGGCCAGACTTGGAGTGAAACCAAGACTCTGCAGATCGTCCTGGAGAGCTCTTGCGTCCACTCACCTGCTCATGCTTCCTTCTACTTGTTCTAGAGAGGCTCTTCTTGCTTGCCCTCCCTGTCCTCCTTGTAACCTGCCCTCGTTCACGGTGGAGTCCACCCTTTCCACTCCATGCTCTCGCTCTGATCCCCTCTTTCTCGCCAAGTGCGGGTCTCGCCCACCTTGACTCTCCTCCTCCCCATGATTCTGTACTCCGGACAGACGTCTCTGTTCCTTTCCGTTTTGGCAAAGGCGGCTCCGGCGTACTTGCCAACTGCTTTTATTGTGTCACTGAGGCCACTCTTTCCTTTTCGGCAGGCCCAGTATGTTCCAGTTTTTCCACTGAAGCCTGCGCCATCCTGCACGCTCTTTCCTGGTCTCGGCAACACCAACAAGTCTGCCATTTTTCCTCTCTTCTACTATCTGACTCTCGTTCTGTCCTCGCTACCCTGTCCTCTCCTCCATCTTTCCTGTTATCTCAAACTCTGTGGCAGATCTGGCAGGAACTGTCTTCTCTCTCCTCCTGTTCTATCAGGCTACAATGGGTCCCCAGACACTCGTTTCTCCAGGGGAACGACGCCGCTGACGAGCTGGCCAGACAGGGAGCGCTACTTGCGCCCTCGGCAATCCCTTGTAGTCTCTCCTCTTATCTCTTGTATCCACTTTTGTCTTTTCTCGGACTGGAGGCGTACTGTCTCATCAAAATTCTTTGACACACAGGTTTCCTCGATTTCCACCAAGGAACTTGTGCTCCCTCATCATGCTTTCTGTGTCCTCTCTCATCTTCGCTGCAACGGACACAGCCTTCTTTTAGTTTCTTATCTCTCTAGGATTGGCAGAATCGAGAATCCTGGCAGCGCCTGTGGACACTCGTCCCAGGACACCTCTCATCTCATTCTGCACTGTCCTCCTACGGACTCTTTGCGCCACTCACTCTTTGGCGACTCTCTGTCTCTCTACGACCTCTAGTCCAGACCTTAGGGAGTTTCCCGGCTTCTGGGGCTCCATGGTCTCCCGCCATGCCCCCATCCCTCGGAAGAGGTCGGGTAACCAACAGCAACAACAACAAAAATGGTCATTACGTGAATTTGATAAGAATTCTGCGAAATTAACCAGGAAAGTGGCTCGAAAGTAGTTGATCTCCAAAAATTGGTCTTTCACGATGATATGAGAAAAATTGCAGATAATACAGGGTGTCCCAAAATAAATGAAACCCACAAAATTGCTAATAAATATGTTGATTTTAACCCTATAGTTTATATTTTTCAGATTTGATAACAGTTATAAATAACAATTATTGTTTTAAAACCCCATGGCTTGGAAATTAGAAGAAAAAATTTTTTGCGTCACGACTTATATAGAGACTAAATCCTATAAGACTGTTCAAACACGCTTCCGCAGGAAGTTTAATTTCAACACTTATCCTGGAAAATCCCAAATATTCCTGTGGTATCGTAACTTTCAAATCTATGGAACTGTAAATAAACGTAGCAAGAAATTAGAGAATCTGTAAGGATACAGATTAAGGTCTTGAGTAAGGATTCTATGCAGCGAGGACCGCGAAATGCCGAGCTCACTACTGCGTCTTCGAATGGACTTTTTCGGGCTCCGGCCAACAGAAACTCTGGACGCTTCCACATTATCTGCAGATCTTGCACTCAATTTCCTTCCACTAGATGGATTCTCTAATTTCTTGCTACGTTTATTTACAGTTCCATAGATTTGAAAGTTACGATACCACAGGAATATTTGGGATTTTCCAGGATAAGTGTTGAAATTAAACTTCCTGCGGAAGCGTGTTTGAACAGTCTTATAGGATTTAGTCTCTATATAAGTCGTGACGCAAAAAATTTTTTCTTCTAATTTCCAAGCCATGGGGTTTTAAAACAATAATTGTTATTTATAACTGTTATCAAATCTGAAAAATATAAACTATAGGGTTAAAATCAACATATTTATTAGCAATTTTGTGGGTTTCATTTATTTTGGGACACCCTGTACTTAAAATATGAGTGATTGTCATGGATCAAGTGAAGCGCGGGATTTCACTATGCCCCGGGCGGAACTTCTGCTAGTTACGCCACTGCATACAACAGGCTTAACATAAACATGTAAAAATACTATATCACAAAGCAACTTGAAACTTCGAATGGTGTTCGTTCTGCTAAAAGAAATGTCACTTCCAGAAAAGCGAAAGTATTTTTTTTCAGTACTAGCGATTTTGATTACTAAAATAATTGCAAGAAAATTTTGCAAATATTTCTTCATATTACATTAGACATATGAAAGTTTCTACAAGTGTTGGCGGGCTGCACAAAATGTTTTGGCAATCCACAGTTTTCCCACCCATGATCTAGAGGGTAGTGTGTGGTGGAGCTATGGCTAGAAACTATTTATTCGCCATTCACTCTTTTGCTCCCGCGTGAAAAGCGAAAAAAATGTCCGTAAGGTGGCAGCGCGAAAAACTGTCATAATCAATCATAATTAATCATAATTATGTACCTCAAGTTTGTTTGTAAATCATTACTCAGCTGTTTACTTCTACATTAAGTGTGATATATCGTTGAAATCTACATTTCTTGAGGATTTCAAATAGAAAAAACATTTTTTTTGAATATGCAAATTTTATGCAAATTAACCCCCCCAACTGGGGGGTAGTTGTCTTCAAAATTAAAGAGGTACCCTCATCTCAAAGATCACTACAGATTTTATTTTCTACCAATTTTTTTGGAAATGGTCGCAAGATGATGCTAAGGAAATAAGCTTTCAAGGTACATCAATCAAAACTTACCTAAAAGCCTAGGTTTTCTACAATTTGCAATTTTCTGAGGCACATGACCTTTTTTTTGACCGGTACCAAATTTTGGTAGTTAAATTCAGTACCTAAAATATGATCAGTTATTATCGGCTAGAGGTTAGCCTAAACCATGTAACATTAAGTATTTTTGAACAGGGAATTTCTTCAAGATTCAGAAAACATTAAGTTTAAATAGAATATGCTGTCACTGACAATGAAACAGCCGCTTGTTTACACCCTTCCCATTTCTTGAGAAACAAGGGGGATACAGCAAACTTTGATTTAGAAAAGCCAAACTTCTGCTAGCTTTTAAACTTGTATTTCGCTTCTTGTCTCCTTGGAAACTTGATACAAAATGACGACTTTAGTGGTGAAACATTTGCAATTTATTTTATGTTTTTATAGGGTGTAGTTTTTCTAAAAATTATAATTTAGTGAAGATAAGTCAAAAATTTTTTGGGGGGTTTAAACTGACATGATGTACAGTACTCATTTTTGATCAGTAAATATCATATATTACTTAGTCTAAACTATTTAAAGTTATATATTGCTGGAAAGCAAATTTCCTAAGCTTTGGAATGAGACCGGTATTTAGCAACATATCATATTTTTTACGCACTAAATTTACTTTTATCTTACCATTCAAATTTGTTTGGGGGGGGGGGGGGGGGGGGGGGGGGGGGGGTTTGAGACCCCTAAAAAATTTGGAAATTTAAAAAAGTAAAATTTATTATTATCGCTTGAAATTTTGTCAAATGATGCCCCAAAAGAGTAGTTTATAGACTGTGTTAATGATAAAGGGTTTGGTTTTGTGGTAAAGATTAATCTCAATTTGATTTTAGTGTAGTTGGCACGTGCTGAGAACTTGGCCGATTTTGTCGTCTGCAACTGGGTTGTTGGTCTTTTTAACCTGTTTTGGGTATAAAAATCCAAGAATTAGGGCACAAATTATACATCTTCCGATGTGTGAGGAAATAAGCGTGATCTTTTGAAAATTTTATAAAAATCGGATGAAAAATAAAGTCACAAATCGATTTTTTAGTAAACTAATTTTGTAACTCAATTAAAAAAAATTTGAGGTAAACACTGAAAACACGAGATCATTAATCGATGATGGCGGGAGCGAAAGAGTTCAGTTCTGACTAATCAATTTAAGTCCTATTTGGTTAGTATACGAAGGATTAATTTATACTAGAGCTCCTAACTATTGGGTTGTCCAAAAAGTTCGTTCGGTTTTTTTAAATGGACACTGAAATGGAATAAATACTTAGAAGAATTTATTTAATCACTGCAATAGTCACCACGTGCATCTATTACCTTTCGCCATCTATTAGGTAAATTCATAATTCCACGTTGGAAGAAATCAAGCGTTTTTTCGGTGAAGAAGTTTTCCACAAAACGTTTTACCATTTCCTTAGAATCAAACTGCTTCCCATTTAATGAATTCTGCAGTGAACGAAACAAATGGAAATCGGTTGGTGCCAAGTCTGGGGAATATGGAGGGTGAGGCAAAATCTCCCACCCAAGCTGCAGCAACTTTTCCCGAGTAACCAAAGCGGTATGTGGCCTTGCGTTGTCATGGTGAAAAACAACACCGTTGCGGTTGACTAAACCCGGCCGTTTCTGATGAAGAGCTAAGCTTAACTTTTCAAGTTGTGCACAGTAAACCTCTGTTTGGTCCATTATTGCAAGGGCTTGAATACAAGTATAATTCAACGACGTATCAGCCAGACGGCTATTTATGTGCTAACGTAAACATTTTCGTAGCACCGAATACGAGATATGAAGTATTAGACTATAAAACTATTTTCAGTAAACCTGAAAGATAACATTCAAAAACCGAACGAACTTTTTGGACAACCCAATATATTTACAAACAATTGCTTTCTCTCTCGACAACTTTTGGTGCTTTTTTTGATGGAGATGGTAAATTGTTTTTCCGAATTCTCATCAAAAAATGGTAGGCTTAACCTACTTAAAATGAGATGGTGATCGGTACAATCTAGAATAGAGTAACAATTGAAGTTCAATAAGCACTTTTGTAGACTGTCACAAATGTTCACATGTATAGGGCACTAAAGTCTTAAGTGCTTAGGGCCTCTGTAGGGCTTAATCCGGCCCTGGGTATACCTATTGGTTACGTTTTACGTCTACTTTACAAGCTTTTTTCAAAGTGATAGGTCTACCCGTTGTTTTATTACGTTGTGGTTTAGTTGTGCTTTGCTGGTAGGGGTACCTATTCTTTTAGGGTTATAGTAAGGTTTCGTTAAAGTTAGAATAAGAATTAAGGTTACTTCAAGCAATACGTCCAATTCTACAGTACAGTAGAACCAAAAAATATTGGTCGAAAGCCGAGACTAGGAGAGCACCATCAGTGATGGGAATAGATTACTCTTGCTAGTTATTTGTGAAGCCATTATTTTGGTTCGCTTATTGGACTAGTATTTGATACGTTAGCTTTCATTAAATTGACATGAAATCTGCTTATCCGCTATTGTTTTTATTTAAAGCTAACTCAAGATCAAATTTTCAGGTTATTTCAAGTAGCCTAATTAATAATTTTTGGTTGTAATTTTTCTTTTTGGCACTCCCCCAGCAAAGTACTATGTAATATGCTATTACCCTTTCACTGTTGACTGTGCCTCACCGAAAAAAAGACTCGATTTTGTGAATTGGCTTATGTAACAGAACATGGTGACCAGAATTTGCAAAAGCGAAGGCTACATTCCACTTGCAATATTAACCAATCATCGTTTTTGAAGTTTTTGACACGCTTTTTAAACTTTAAAACAGACTTAAAGTACCGCCAATTTAGCGATCCTATGAATGAAGTTACGATAAAAATGATTATACGTTTGTCAACATGTAGCTTTATATTGACTAATTGACTTGTCATTCAGTGCTGCACTTCTGTGTTGCAGCAAAGCCATTTATTTTTAGTTTACCATCTACATAAGAGCGATTTGTGTTGGGAAGCCATCTTGTATTCGGCGCTTCAAAGTGTCTTGTGGACGACTACTTCTAATGCTGGTTGGCTGCAATGCATATCTACCATGCACATTACTAACAGCTTTGTGCCAGTTATTATACATTCATAGGCGAGCGATCAATTTATAATATCCAGTGTCCATCATGCGATTAAAATTTGTGCGTTTTGTTTTGAACATCTGCCTTGCTTCTAGGCCCGCTTTCGTGAAGAACGAGAAAAGCGAAAAACACGTCTTCTGCCCCCTCACAAATATCTTTTGCATTATGTTGCTGATCACCTGGACTTAGAAAATTCTGTGGTGGAAGAATTTGTTTTGGATAGTGCCGAGGTTCGTTAGTCGATTTTGCCGTTTTTTTAAATAGTTTTAAGTACGCGTGGGTAAAGCATCAGAAAATGTTTCTACTCTGAATAGTGCTGCATTTTGCCACCTTAAAAAAAGCCACATCAATGATCGTAACGCGTGCAGCATTGATAAAGAGAAGCTATCTGATAAAGTTTTATATTATAGTACTGCTGTCAATAAATTCACTGATATTGTAGCTTTGATTACCCTAGATTTGTCTGATCCAAAGGGCTGCGGAATTGTTGGATTTTTTTTAATAAGAAAAAATTTTTTTTATTCCTTGAGGTCAAGGTTAGAAAGAAAGTACTATCACCTTTATTATGGACTTTTTGTTGCTTAACCTAATTAGTTGTAAAACCAGACTTCATGGGCATGTCTTAGTGATCATCCAAAGGAGTTTAACAGGTCCCATCTCAAACTTCCCACTTTAAATCAAGAGTAATATCAAAGTAAAGAAAATGCATTGAGAATTGAGATAAGGTTGCCAGCAGAATGTTTCAAAAAGTAACAAATACTATGGTCAAAAAGTAACTTTAATTGAAAAGGTAACAACTTTATAAAATAAAGTCAATATGTTAATATCTAATATAGAAGTTGCTAGTTGCTAATTAGCAATCTTAAAGGCGATCTCCTATTAAGATGGATTTGCCTCGAGCATCACACGAAGGTAAAATAGAATAGTAAATTTTCTATTTTACTTTTGTATTTTACGTTATGTTAATATAGTTAATAAAAAAAACATGTATTTACGTACTTTTTTTTTAATATTTGAATAAAGGTCCATTTTACTTACCCTTACACCTCACTAGTGACTGACATATACTGGCTGGCACTGGCAGTGCAAGCACCGTTCGTTGCTGGCCCAAAACAAAACATGTTTTTATACGAAAACAGAACATGTTCAAATCATTTTAAAAGCATCAACTGTAATCGCATCACTTTATTTACTATTTTATAAATAATTCTTACTCTGTATAATTCAAAATTTATCGTTTAACTTTGAATCATTAAAACTGAAATATCTGTTAATAATCAAGTGAAATAGCGACAAGTTTTGGTAGCGTCTAAGGATCGGCCGGATTATCCGCAACTTTTTGACTATCCGTATTTTTTTGCGAATATTTTGTTTTTCAATTTTAAATGAATTTGAATTTTTGATTATGCATTTATATCTGGTTTATAAAAAAGTAAATGTCAAGAAATAGGTATGCATGTAGGTATGTAATTTAGTATGTGTGTGTCAGTAAAATTTTTTGAAATGAAATGTAAATACTTAATCATATTGGAAAGCACCTCAATGCGAATATCCTAAATTGAAAATGTTGGCATTGCATCTTCTAACTGCTCTCCGAGTTCAGTCAGTTCTGAAAGATTGTTCGGTGAAGCTGGAGGAATCTGTTCAAAACGAAGATCTCAACTGAATCCGCAAAATGTGGAAAAACCAGTCATTTCTAGAGAATTGATTTTGCTGTTTAAAAAACTTAATATGTTTAAGTGATATTGTTTTGATATTTTTACTCTTTATACTGCATTACCTCTTTTCATTCATCTCTTAAATTAATTTTAATTTACAGTAGTTTTTATTTAGCGTTGCTTTTAAGTAAATAAACTGATGTTTTTTAAAAATATCACATACTTCTTATAATTTTGAAAATATCCGCATTCTGATGCGGATATTTTGCGATATCCGAATATCCGCAAAATTCGCTATCCGGCCGATCCTTAGTAGCGTCGTAACAAAAGTAACAAATTTCAAACTTGCAAGCAAAAGGTAACAATTTCTTACCAAAAGTAACAACTCTGGCAATCCTGATTGAGATTATTGTTTGTTTGCTTATGTCGGCAACGTGACCTGATGGACTGAATGTTAAATTTATCATCAAAAGACTGCAAGTTGAGCGCTCAAATCGTTACCTTGCATGCCGTATGGGCACTCGAATCCGGCATACGTTCACATTACGAATTTAAATTGCGCCTTTCTCTGACCACAAGGTCACGTGTGGATAATACCAGACTTGAAGGTTGTAAAAAAAGTTTCGAAAGTTTACTTCGCAGTTGTTCAGACTCCGTTCTTTGTGTTCGTTGAGTTGAATAAATTCTGATCACTTCATTTCGTTGTGCCCTTGTTACTGAAAGCTGATATAGGAAGCTGATTCTTCCTATAACTAATGTATCAGTAACAATAATAGGGGTCCATGACTTTTAATTTTCGTAGCTAAGCATCCTTAGCTAAAAATATGTCTTGTCGAACTGCTCTACCACTTTATGACGTAACTGCATCATGGAAAATTCGACTCATTGTTTTTAGCAAATCAACTTGCTTGACTCATTTATTGCTAAAGACGGACGACAAACACTCCTGTTCTTTTACCAAGAAGGAGAATCGCCGAAACTAGGTTTGTTTTAGTCTGTTTAGTTTTTCATGGTGGCATAAAATCAGTGTTAAAGCGAGGCTTCAAGCTGCAATGTTACAGCGGGACAAAATCATCTTAAACGTTCTGCTGTGCTACAAGAAGCTGAACTCGATTTTCGAAACTACACTAAACCCAAAAGCAGTCTAAGGCAGCCACGTGCCTCTGGGTTACATGAAAAGATGTATCAATATTTTCCATTACCGGATGGCACCGCGCAGTAACCTAATTTTGAAACTTCTTTCGAGTTTTATTCTTTTCATGGGGATTCTTGGGACAAACGGATCTTTTAAGACTTATCGCCTACTTTAGTCTACATTTGTGTAGATCAACTGTAACCGTAAAAATGTGCCTTAAAACTATGTGATGTGGAATTTTTTTGGACATTCGTCAATTTTAAGCAAAATTACACAAAACATAGTTTTTGGTAAAAGCAAACTTTTCAGAGTAGTTGCATTTTTGTTTTCTACAATTAAGGGCACCGAAAATTTGCCTTGATGAAGGTAGTCACATTTACCCCTCTAGAACCATCGCGCAGAAAAAATATAGAAGTCGGAAAATAGCCAGTTTCATAACTAGGTCAATGAGTTTTACCATTTTGCGTGGTCTAATTCGGCACTCTCTTCATCTTCCCCAGAAGCAGCTGGCTGTTTAAAAACAATTCAATTGACAATGCGTTTTTTCTAGCTCTCCAATTTGTAAGCGGCTGACCTACATGCAGCTCGTGGTGCACATCATTAAACCTTTATCAAATTAGCATAATAATCACTTCACTTGATAACGTGTCCTCCAAAATTGACCACAAATTGCATAATGTCTAGAGCTGCATACAAAAGCGTGAGTGTGGATTTACGTAATCACTGCAATGCAAAACACTTAACATGCACTTCTCATTTCAAAAATCGGAGCCAATATGCTGAACAGTTTAAGTAATCGGTTGTATTTATAAACTGATAATGCTTGCAACAATTAGCAAAATGCCCGAATAAAACATGTGCAGCAGCTCTAATTTTTGTGCGGGAAATTGTCAAACGATCTTAATTGTTTGCTTCGGAAAGATATGCAATCTGGCTTTTTTAATAAAACGATGTTTTAACGCCACTGTTTTATTCATAGTTGAGTAAATTCGGCTTTATAGATCGTTCTTTACATCATACTTATTGTTGAGCACAAAGCAAGAGGTCTGTGAATATCGTTTTTAAGGTCTTTAATGTGACTCAACTAAGTGGCTAATCACTGTTCAGAGCAACACCAACCAAGAAACACATGAGATTCTGTAACATATTAATTAATGTTGAGTTCGTGATCTAGCCTACTTTTGATTGCTTTACGCAAAGTATGTATTTGCGGAAGCATGAAACAAAGTAACGTTGCAACTACCAGGTGGGTAAAGCACAGTGGCAAATTTCGGAGTGACGACACGTTTTAAATTAAATCGTAAAGAAGGTATTTTAAAGCACCAGTAGCACTGCGTAGAGAGAGGTCGATTGCTGGTTTGCAATGGAGTCGTCTTGGCTATGAGCTAATGCTCGACGTACAGTCTTTCGTCATACTGGGCCTCCGCGACAGTTGACTGTGGTCCCGCCACCTGTCTGCTACATGATGGAGGTATCTGGTGAAGTGCCTACAACTAAGGCACAACCGGAGAACTTGCCAGCGTTTTCTCCACACTATCCTTTTTGTGCTAAACGCCATGCAAGGAAGCTGTAAATACCATTTTTTTAAGTCTTTTGGTATGACTCGACACGGGAATTAAACCCGGGTCTATTGACAGCAAAGCTGCGACTCCAACCAATACATTACCGACCGCGCCAGTTTTCGATTGAGTGGATAACAAGCTTAAAGCGCTCCTGGGACTGCTTTTTTGTCTTCGATGTTTTCTTTCATTACGATCAGTTTCAGCAAAGTTTATGCAGTATGAGCAAATTTAAGAGTCGGATTGGTAGCGATAAAGTCCGTATGTAGATTTTTTGCCGTTTGGTCGGGGAAAATCTTTTGTCGTTTAAAGTAGAACATCTCACTGTTTAAACTCGTTTTGAAGTTACCAATCTTTGCGCAGTGCAATTCTATCGCAAGCAGGGAATTTACCTTTTTCTAGGACAAAGCCACGCAGCCATAGTGGGGTTTGAACGCGCGATCACTATCATCTTGAACGATGCTCCAACCCACTCGACCACATTCAAAAGTCTGAAAGAGGAAACAAAAGCAATTTATCTGTGTTGCTACGTTTTGTTTCATGATTGGAGATGGGGAGCAACTGAAGCAGCGTAACTACCGCGTATGTGTTGAACGTAATGCGGTTGAAATTTGAATTTCACATACAGTACAGTTGGCTCTTTGGTTCTTGGTGGTCCGTTTAGTGTCCGATTTTATGCCTTAATTTTTGTTAACTTTTCTTCTGCATTACACCGTTAACAGCACCTTTATTTGTTTTTGAACATGACTTGATATAATAGCTACATCATAGTTGGTAGATCTGTGCTAAATTTCCCTGTCTAGTTATGCCAAAAACTTAAAAACATAATACCCACAGGCATTCTGGTTGGCCTTCAGTAGTAGGAGTAGAATGGACGATATGTGACACCGAATTTTCACAGTCATTATTAAAAAAATGGCATCAAGCCTATTTCATTTCTTATTAGCAATGTGGTCGAATGCGTTAAAGCGAGGATTTAAAGTGACAATGATTGATTGGTTGTGCGTTCAAATCTCGTAATGGCTGTTATTTTGCTTTAGTGTTACGTGCACAACCTTTTCACTGTTGAAAGGCGCTGTACAGACTTAGTTTCAGTTCACGGCCGCCAGTGAGTCAATTTGAGAATTTTTTCAGTGTACGTAAAAAGACCTATTTTTTGGATGCAAAATTTTTTCTGATTTTGAACAAAATTTTATTCAAATTTAGGTTTTCTTTTGTGTATGTGAAGGTGACGATCTTTTTTTGGAGATCTACTTTTTGATTGTAAAACTTTCTGATCTTGAAATAATGTTTCAAATTGTGTGGTTTTCTGTGTAAGTAAAGGCGAAGACCTTTTTTGGAAAGGGGGAGGATATAAATTTCAAATGCATGAGCACAGTCACAAAAGCTATCACCTGCGGCTACATGCAGTCATACGGCCATATGGTGAGCACATCTGCTCAAGAGAAATGTTCTTCACAATGGTTTCCTTTGCGTAACGGTATATAACAAGAGGGGAATTTATTTAATTAAATTAATAGTGCGTAGCAAACAAGCGAAATGTTGAAATTGGTGGAAAGTCCGAAATTAGTCGTCCAATGCTGATCAGCTCCACTATCGATGTCTTGTAATTTAAATGGCAAAAATACATTAAGTAAAAGAATGTCAGGCAAAATGCTTCTCATATTAAATCTGCTTCTGATTGGTTGTCGCAGTTGTAGCCTCTGGCCAGTGAGTATTGAAAAACCACTTGGGTTTTTTATGTTGGTCAATTTCTATGTGTAACAGTACGTTGTGGTTTTCTGCGCTGTAAATTATCCATAGATCGCGTAAGTTATTACGCCTCATACTAACTTTATCCTGGCATTACAGAGTCCGGAAGAACTGTTCAAAAAACTGAAAAAATGATGAAAATTTTTATAACGGACGGGCAGCGAGAAGCAGTGATAGGATTATGTCTTTTCTTTATTAAACCAAGAAAAGATCAACTTCTGACACCTAAAAACATATTTGAGGTTGGTGGTTTTGTACAGTTTCTTTTAATTGATATACTAAAGCAGTACTGCGTTATGTAACATTAGATTCCGTGCAGACATATTGTACAGTCGTTGCCAATGTCAGTACAATGCATAAAGACAGGTGTAAAACAAAAGTGTTGGTGTAGTTACATTTACAGTGCATGTTCTTACTGCTTTTTTTGTAGGAGGATCGCGGGGGTACAGCTTTGAAAGTTCTTTACACAGATAATACCCGGTTACTTTTGTTTACTTAACCAGTTTAACATCAAATTTTGATTAAGCGTCTCGCTTATAATATGTAACTCATCCACCAGGCTTACAGGGGCGTGGGGAGTTTTTTCGGTTGGTGTGGTCAAAATTGTTTGGTGAGCAAGACTTTCGTCGACATGCTGCCTAGATTTAGGCTTAGAATACTATTAAAGTTTTTTGAACAAGACCGAGCAGGTTGAGAAAACCAGAATTACGTTTCATACTTTGTTATTTAGGAAATTAACTTTGGTGTACTTGATGTTGCTTCTAATAATGGACTTCTTCCGGCTATTCGTCAGCTCATGTCGAAGATATATGTTCCTACAATACAAGCCATGACTTCCTGGGGTCGTCTGACTGAAACTCCTCATGGCAAGAGAACAAAAGAAAACTTTACTCAAAGCTTGGAAAATTTCGTCCATTATTTAGACAGTGAGATAAATGCGATTCACGTACTTTTTGCTAGCTTTTTGAGAAGTTTTGACAATAAGATATCCAAAAAAAGGTAATTGAGTTACAAATTGACAAGTTGTTATTGATTACAATTGTGTTGTAACTCTGTTACAACTTTACATAGACAAATTTGTCGTGTACCGAGGCTGCCTTTCTTTAATAAACCTAGGCGTATATAACCGTAGAGTTATTTGAAACTGCTTTATTTGCTGATGACTGATGAAACAAGCGTAGCTGTAAAAGTGTAGGCTACGTACATGTGTTAAGTTTTTTTTGCTAATGCTTTCTGTGTAAATCAGGCTTTATGCTATCTGATAAAAATTTGGATTCGTTAGAAAAAAAATATTAATCGCGCACCAATTAGATAATTGGGTGTGAACTCTGATGAAAAACTAAATCAGTTAAGTAACATAAAACGGAGTTATTTACGCAACTAGCTCTTACATGCTGTTGAAACCTGTACCGATTGCGCAATTACGTTAATGATGATACCCTCAGCTTGCTTGACTACTGTCTTAGATTTGGTGCATACAATACTGGATAAATGAGGAACTGCTGCAAAAACATATTTCAATAAAATAATGATGTGACAACATATTATACGAAGTCGTGCCATCATTTGAAGCAAAAAAGATTGCTGTATCGAAAAAGTACAAGAAATTAACATCACAAAGTTTTATATAAAGCAGCAAAATTTATTTGATTGGTCAAAAATAAATTTTCTACCACCTTCCAAGTCAAGTTTGCTAAAATTCGTGCAATTTTTACTTACAACACTAAGACGTCAAGATCTTTCTCTTTATTTTTGTCACAGAGTTTCCAAAATAATTTTTTCAAATCAACCAATTATTTCCAGCACGTAGTATAGCAGAAAGTGTACGAAAAATAAAGCGTCAGGGGCTTTTTTCAAACACAATAAAAAATGTTATAAATTAATTGACAGTTGTACTGCCGAACTTTGTATTGTAAAAAGAGGATTACATTGTTAAGAGATTTGTCGAGTTGGGACGAGCCTTGCCGAGCTTTGTATTGTAGCAGCATAGATAAACCGCCGAACTGGGGTGGACGAATTGGTTAAGGCGTTGGCTTTGGTTAAGTCGTGCCCTACACCTTTAAGCGATGACCACTAGGGTGATCCCAAAATGTATAGGAAAATTTTTTTTCCTATAGCATGCCTACCACCATGCCATTTTTTACGTTAGCTTGAAGAAGGTAACACGCAAAATTTTTAAAAAATTGGCTTATATTTAGAGGTGTCACACGAGGTTCAAGTCAGAAAAATGCACCATAACTACAATAGTTGTTGCATTGATCGTTGCGTTAGATATGGCAAAGTCTCAAAAGCGATGCAGTTGTGGAAAGAATATGCCACTTTTGTGAAAAGACCGGAAGAGTTGTTGCAGCCTAGGTTGATGCTAGATATATTGTGTTCAGAATTTGGTTGTACATGTTGCTATACAGTAGATTCCGCTTAATTGGGCCGCCGGTTAATCGGGTCAGCCGTTTAATTGGGTTAAATTGTTAAGAACAAAATCCAATCAAAGATAATGCACTACGTTAAATCCGCATAATCGGGCCACTATTCCGCTTAATCGGGCCACAACTGTAGTCAGACATACACTGGTTTAATTGCAAAACCGCCTTTGTAATGTAATAGAACTCAATATCACAAAGCCAACTATATTATGTAACAATTGAAAAATACAGGCACAAATTATTTTGTCATTTCATGCCCTTGGACATGGTAATTGTTGTGTTTTGTTGCAAATTTTGTGAAGTCCCAAGCAGAGATGCCACAAAAAGAATTAACAATTGCTGAAAGGGTTGTTGTCCTAAGAAAAATTAGAGAGCAACCTACAAACATTAGTCATCGCCAGCTAGCTGAGATAACTGGTGTACCAAGGACAACCCTGGCACAGATACTGCAAGACTTCGAATAATCGGGTCAGCCGCTTAATCGGGCCAAATGGTGCTTATCCCGATGTGACCCGATTAAGCGGAATCTACTGTGTCTTAATACACAGCCTTTTACACTTTCGTAACTTAACATTTGTGTTCTGTGTGTGACTCAAGATAAAGTACTTTGATTTATATCAGGCAAGCTTCAAGGAGTTTATTGACTGGCTAAAGGTTAACTTTCATGCACTAAAGGATCATTAAACAATGTGCTAATCAAGTTCTTAATAATTTTAGCTTTATATTGTTTTGATGTCTAAGAAGAGTAGTGCAAGTAGGCATAGTAGCAGTGGGGCAAAGTAGTGTGTTCTTTTATCTTCATAAGGTTGAACAAGTTACCATTAAAGAAAGTTGCAAAGAAGTAATTAATATGTGTATTCCATTCTGGGAGAAAGCTTGAATCATAACGTGCACAGAATACATGCAAGAGAAAGGGTGGAAAAGTTGTTTCTGCCATGGAAAGAGCTTCAAAAGGCGGTTTTAAGGAAAACTGATACACAGATAAGGAAAGAAGAGAAGTTTACAGCAGATCTTGACAAGCTATTTGACATAGTACATGCAAAAGTAGTGAATTTAATTACTATCGAAGGATAAAGTGCTTTTCTGTTGGCACAAAGAGATGGACGAAGAGGTTTCCTCCGTCCGGTTGATAAAAACTTGCTGCAAAAGAAGCACCAGGTGCAAAGCGTAAGCAAGAAGAGTAAATTAATTCCAGCTGAAGAGGCAAAAGCATCAGATTTTCCGGTCTAGCAGGCTATGAAGAATATGTCTCAACATCATCATCAGAGTCTGACAATACTGAATTATGTGAGCAGTACAGTTATTCAACAATGCGGTCACCAATGAAACGGAATGCACAATAACTAGAGCTAAGAACGTGATCTCTCCATCTCTAGCACAAGCTCTGGACCAAACCAAAGTCAAAGATAGAGCAGCTCTTCATATCATTACTGCAACAGTTCAAAGTTTAGGCCATAGTGTCGAAGAATCAACCATTGATCGAAAAACAATCCATCAGTCCACAAAAACATTAAGACATAGAGCTGTTGCTTCTGGTAAGAACAATTTCAGTTTCACATTTGTGATTGTTTATCCACAAGTAAACCTGACCTTATTAAGATGGCTAGGCAGCAGGCACACGCAGCCAATCTCTTCCTGAAACATTTCCTTTATTGACCAACCGAGCATCAATCTTAATGCAAGATACACACACACACATATATCACTACTGGTGTTGCAGTGTACTAGAGTACGGTCTGTAAAAATATAAAACACATTCTCCGCTGGTTAGCCTAGACATAATCTCTACTAGCTGAGCAATGGCAAGATAGTACAAACAATACAGAATAAACTAGCTCACAAACCAAAGCGATGAACATAGCGGCCAACTAATTAGTCTACATCAGTGGTTCTCAAACTTTTTGCGATGCGACGCATTTAAAAAAGCTTGCGAGACTTTGCGACGCACCAGACAGCATCCTACAGTTTAGTTTGCCGTACTGCGAGATAAATGTGACCCATAATTTACATAAATAACTGCCCCTATGCTCCCGAGATTTTGGATTGGTCTGTCATCTTCAATCGTAAAATTACGCTCTTCTAAGTTTGTAACTCATCTTTCCTGTTTTCGTCCAACATACAACTGAATGCTTTATTCTTTATATATTTTTCGCCAATTAAGTTAAACTTCTGCAATTTGATTCTTGAATAACAAGTCAACCGTTACAACAGTGTATTGAAAACACTATTGTGAAAGTGTCAGAAGAAAGTAAGAAAGGAATCTACGATCAGAGTTCTTTTGACGCAATAAAACCTAGTCTTGATGGCACAAAACCAAAATATTCCGCGACGCCTTTGGAAAATGAAAACGACGCACCGGGGCGTCGCGACGCACAGTTTGAGAACCACTGGTCTAGATACTCGTAAATTAGTCTCAAATAGGCCTAATAAATGCACTAACAACTAGCTACAAGCACATCAAAATCATTTTTGCAAAACAAAGAAAGATCACGTTACTAAGGTTGCCACACAAAAACTCTAATATTCAGATTAATGGAATCAGCCACGGCTATCGCCAACAATATTCTTGACCCTGAAGTTAATGTTGTTGTGATTGGGATGTAAAGTTGCTCCCATAAACAGCAGGGTGTCAGAGCAAATACGGTAGGCTACCAGAGCTTGTATTGAACGGTGGCACCGAAAAGTTGCTTGCTGTACCAAAACTGACAAGCCGATCTGAAAAATCTATGGCTTTAGCAGTAAAAGAAGCCCTGAACGATTGGAAACTAGAAGACAAAGTTGTCGCAATGAGTTTCGATACAACTTGGAGCAACACAGGACAAAAGAATGAAGCAGGTCACCTTTTTAAAGTACAGTTAGGGAAGGAGCTTCTATGGTTGGCATGTCGGCCCCACGTATTTGAGGTAGTGATTGGAGCAATATCTCCGATCAATAGCAATATCTCCAAGGTTGCGTGCACAAAGTCCTCAATTATCTTTGGTACTTAGGTAGAGAAGTTGTGGCACTTGTGTTCTGTGATGATGATATTGATAAAGAGAGGAAACAAAAAATGGTCAAGAGCCTTTCAAAACCAGGAAATTTTAGCCGTGCCGTAAAAGCCAACTTGACATTGGAAGAAATTGAAGCAAATGAGGTAGAAGACTTGGTGTCAGCAAAGTCTTTGAAAATTTTCAAAGCTTGTGATCAGTCAACAGATTTCCTGTCGTTACCACAGGCAACGTGGATGTCAAAAGATTGGTTATATTGAAGGAAAAAAGAAAGCACGCCCGTTAAAAGTGATTAACGACACAGTTGTGAGAGGAGTGGCTCTAATTCAGGAGTACACCCACGTTATCACAAAGGATAAAACACAACGACAATACCTCTTTCAGGTAGTGGCAGATCATCGCAAAAACTTTGCAGAGGCAACAAAAAAGACTGTTGTTGCTGGTTGAACAAGATCTTATTAAAGCTTACCCATGGAATAGACATTGAGGTTTTGAAATCATTGCAACATAGTACAAAATCGTTTAGATGATCTCTGACAAGTAATCGTTCTTGTTTCTATGAGCATTAGGAGTTGTAAAATTGCTTTGTTTTTACTGACGTGAAACCGCTAGTAATTTTACGGTACCGGTATTTAATTTTCTGCTTTCAATGTAAACTTGAAAGGCTTTGTGGCACCTCTAAACATTGTTCAATCTTAACAAAATTTTGTGCAATAACATCTTTTAGGCATTCTAAAAAAGCGGAAAGGTGGTCGCAACAAAATTCAAAAAAAAATTTTCGGGGCCACCCTAATGACCATTGCTCGACGTTTGGTTTAGATGTGGGTTTGAATCCCACTCCCAGCATTGCTTTTATCATTCTGAGAGTTGTAAGACCTAGAAGTAGATTTAATCATATATTCTCTGGATATGTTAATATGTATTTCGGATTAATTGTGATTAATTCTAAAAATATAAGGCTCATCGCTAAACATGCTGATTCAGTAATTGGTGGTAGCTTATCCTACAATAAGCTGTACCGTTACGAATTATTTACAGTTATTTTTTGTATTTGAAATTTAGCCTATTGATAGCTGGTTACTGTAAATCTAATTACTTTTCTTCGATTTATGCAGTTGGTCCATATGTTTTGTCACATTGCACTTCACTGACTACTGTAGGCCTATAACTTTCCGGTTCTTCGCTGTTTTGTGGCTTGCACTTGCTCTCTTTGATGTTATTTTGATTTATTTAACTGCTTCGTGTGTAATGTGTATGCTATCGATCAATCAATTGAATGTGTGAGTGTTTTTGTGGTGCCCCATAACGTCAATTATAGTACTCGTAGTTTGTTTTTACTCCAGATAAATGTTCTAGCGTAACTTGCGCATGTCTGCAAAGGTTATAGGTAAAAATCAGATTTCATGCAACATGCAAGGGTTGGTTGAAAAGCTCATAGCCTGACTAACAAGAAGTACTTGGTTTTCACCGTATGGCATTTATTTTTCAACATAATTTCCTCTACGGTTCACGCACTTTTTTCATCTGTGCTGCTTTGCTTGAATTCCAGTTGTGGAAAAGTTCTCCTTTTTACCTTCAAAAGTCTTACAGCGGAAATGACGTCATAATCGGTCTGTTGTCGGCTTCCAGCCAGATGTTTTTCATGTTGGGGAACAGAAGATAATCAGATGGTGCCAAATCAGGAGATTATGGTGGGTGATCAATCACTTCAAATCCACACTAATGTACAGTGGGCATTGCAACCATAGACTTAAGAGCAGTAGCATAGTCCTGATGAAACAGGACATCTTTTGTTAGCTTTCCTGGCCACTTTGATTTGATAGCTTTTCATAGCTGCCTTAGCAAGTTGGCTTAGTATTCTCCATTGATAGTTTTATCTTTATGGAGGTATTCAATTAACACAATGTCTTTTGCATCCCAAAAGACGGAAGCCCTCACCTTCCTAGCTGATGGCACCACCTAGGCCTTCTTTGGTGCAGGAGAGGTCGAGTGCTTCCGTTGCATGGATTGCCGTTTGGTCTCTGGTTTGAAATGACGTGCACCCAACACTCAATTCAGGTGAGAAAACGTTCAAGAAAATCATCTGGATCTGCTTTAAACTTTGCCAAGTTCGCCTCTGACATGCCAAGTCTGGTGAGCTTTTTGATCAGGTGTCAAAAGCTGGGGCACTCATCGATCCGAAACCTTTGACATGCCAAGTTCCTTATGGAGAAGTGGAGAATGTTCTCGACTCGTTCACGGGAGATGCTCATTTCATTAACTCTGTGATTAATAGTTACACGTTTGTCATTCATCACTATTTGAAGAATGCGGTCAATGTTTTCTTGAGTGTTGGCCATAGAAGAACGTCCGGATCAAGTGCATAAATTTCCCCATGTGGGGAAATTTATGCACTTGATTCAAAAAGTGGCTATTTTACACTCCCTTCCAGTGTACACTGCCCCGTACATTTACATACCAGGCCTGCCCCTTCAGTGTACACTGCCTTTCTTTTAATGCCCTGCCAGCTGAGATTCGAACCCGCAACCATAGTATCTCAACAGTTCTAATGTTCTTAAGAATAAACTTGATAACTAACTGGGGAAAATTTTGCACTTGTTGTTGTCTTGGGGAAAATTTTGCACTTGTTCCGAACGTCCTAGTCTTGGATCATCTTCAAGGCTCTCCCTATCCCGCTTGAATTCAGCTGCCCACTTCACTGTTAATAAAGCTGGAGGATGGAGGAAAGCAGCAACTACGTCAGCATGAATTTTTCTGAGGGCTAATCCCCTTTTGTGCAAATATCTGATAACACCACAGTGCCAAATCTTATCCACATTCATGAGATCTTCAAACGCCACAATGCAAAATTCTATCGATATTACAAAATCTCCCTACTAATTTTTAAAGTGGGAAATTATTTATCCAATGTAGATTTAGTTGAAGAAAAACAACGCAGTCAGTATCAAGAAAGCTTGATTTTAACACATGCCAAGTTTCACTGCTTTGTCGTAACTCGTTAGTCAGTCTATGAACTTTTTGCCTACCCCGTATTAGGCCACAGCCGTCAATAAATTTTAATGCACAAAGGTACTCTTTTTAAATAGATAGCGAACTACAAACAAATAGTTATGTTAGCAGCAGCAAGCCGTAGCTGCGATAGGTGGTGTTTGGAAATTTGACGATTCATAAGAAAAAAACTACCAGTATATTGATGGCAGTTTTTTTCCATGCCAAAACTTAAAGTTTGAGGTGCTGTTAAACAAATTTCTTAACGTACCCAAAGTCCTTAACTTTGATTAATGCGGTGTTTTAGGCGCTCAACTGAATGTAGATGGAGCGGTGCATTTACACGATTGTAATGAAGTTGATTTGAGTGATATCAAAACTCCTTCTGATTGTTCTGTTGCTGCTAAAGATCCTGATAAAGTGTCAAAAGTTGAAGAGCTTGTGGGAGGATGGAGAAAACAAATAGAACAGGTTTGTCCTGAATCCAATGTATCAAATTGGAATTTTACTGACGCCTGATGTAAGGCACTAAATTATTCATTCATATTCATTTTCCTTTTAATGCCTAGCTCTCGTTTTCCATTATCATGGTTGACCAATTGTCTGCATCGACGTCTCCATCTCCATCTATTTCTATCTTTAGCATCGTTTGTTGTCAAATATTTTTTCTTCGTGTCATTCTTTAATGTTTTTCCCAAATTTACTTTCTTTTTCTTCGCACATTTGCCACAATCGTCTCTACTTGAACTCTTTTCAAACCCTCACAATCATTTGCTTCAAATAGCCCAACGATTTCAGACTGTATCCTTGTTGATTATTAGCATCATCAACATTTGTACGTTCTCTTTAGCCGTATGGCACATCATGCCTTTGGTACAATTCCTATGTAGTCTACCTGCTTGTCTTCGAGAGAGCATCTTATCACAAAGTGAATTTAATAGTTCTTTTAACTTTTTCTATCCAGTTCGTATCCTTGTTTATAGTCTTGCTGGTGCTTACATATTTCCCTACATGTCTCCCAGGTAACGAAACTCTTTGACAGTGTCGATTTTATGCCAATTTCATATTTTTCATCTCTTCATCATTGATACCATTTTTCCTCATATTGCTTATGAATCAACAGCAGCATTGGCTATTTCTTGATGACTTCGTTCCAGTTTTCATTGCGTTAGTTGTATGACATTTGCTTTTACCCTCTTGCTCTCTAATATTTTTTTTTTCATTTAAGATTCTTCTCTTCCCATTATCTTCAAAAAGGAGTAAATCGTTAGCAGATTATACAAAATTTAAGATTTTTTTATTTTTCAAATCATAGGTTAGAGCTTCCACAACAATTGCAAAGAGCAGTAGACTAAGCACCAAACTTTGATGTACGCTGACCTTCACTTAAAACATTTTGACATTCATCCTCAAGTTTTACTGATGTCTCAGCTTACCTATACATCTCCATCACACCTTTCTTCGTTAGTGCCCTTCAAATCATTTGGAAACACGATTGAAGAGTTTCTCTATGTTAACAAACATAAAATGCAGCTTCTTTTGAATTTTTATGTATTTTTCTGTCGGTTGTCTTACATCACATATGGCATCCACTGTACCTTTCTTTAGAACTAAACTCCTTTGAATTGGATCGATTTTAATTGTTAGATTTTTCTCTCAACATTCTTTCCACAACTTTCATTGCAAGTTCGAGTTCTGTAGCCGGTACATTCCTTTAAATCACCTTTTTTTGCGCAATGGTATCAGCACATTCTTTGACCTGAAGGCATTCATTCCCATATATCACGTCGTTTCCGATCTCAGCCAGTGCGTCGCACAGCCATGGACTTCTAAATAGTAACACCTGGACTGGAAACGCCGCTATAACTGCTAGCGCGAGCGACCAAGATAAGGCCTGTATCACGCGGCGTGACTGCTGCGTTGGTTAGTTGGAAAAAGAAAGTTTCGAATGAGTGTTGTTAATCTAATTGAAATGTGTTGTTTAATCTGATTGAAAGTTTAATCTGATTGAAATATGTTGTTAATTTGATCAAAAAATTGCGTCATAGTGAACAAACAGAGACCGGTAGACAAAGAGTAGTTCGTAGATGTTATAAATGTATTGATGCTGGGTGATGTTTTCGTGCTGGCACTCAAGTAAAACAGATGATTAGTGATTAAAGAATAGCATGACTGTGCATTGACACCAGTAGATAAAGCAAAGTCCTTGCATGTTAAAACTGTATTGATGGTGGGAATGTGTTTGTGTTGGCGCTAAAGTGAAACAGATCACTATAATTTGTACTATTTGTCTATCGTCTACTGACAGGCTATAGCAGCCTCAGTAGCCCTACTGTACTGCAGTAGGTTAAGGTACACAACCATACATACTTGCAGGTAAATAAGATTAGTTTATGCCAGGCGAGTCAAATTTGTGACTGCTGTCATACAGTTACTATTCTACAAAGGCATAGGTCTATTTGGAAAATAGAGCAATAAATTGAAGGTTAAAAATTTGAGCGATTATGCTGTAGGGTTAATTTGCTTATGATCCCTGTTAGATCTAAATGCACTGCAGGTTAAATAATTCTGAAATGTACTCTTAAAAGATTGGGTGCAATTGCAGTCGCACTAAGATGCTGCTAGCAAAGCCAAGCCAACATTTTGCTGATTTGGTTAGTAGGGTAGCTTTTTGCTAATGCATGTAAAAAGCCGAATGGATTTATGGCAAGGCTAACTGTACCTGGGTCAAATTATGCATAGTGTTGTAAAACAAATTTGATCTCTGTAGTTTACTATGGGTCTAATGTAGAATATGCTGAGCATTTTCAATTGGAAACACTACCTACCTTCAGTGCTTAATTTGTTGGGGTAAGGGGGGAGGGGGTTAGGTTGAATTTAAATTTTAACTCTAAACCCCACCCTAAATCTAACCACAACTATTTTTCTAAGCAAACCGTTTTGGTGTGAAATCGTATAAATTGCAATTTTAATGGTGTTTCCAATTAGAAGCGTACAGCTTATTCTAAATTACATCCATTAACTACTTTTTAAGTTTGATAACTTCAGATCTAGTTCTCTGACTGCTCCTTGTTTCAAATTGCAGTGTAGATGTTTTGCTGACTTGAGTCTGTATATGTGCAATAACCTCCTAGTAAATAGAGCCTCAGATGTAGTTCTCTGACTGTTTTCTGTTTTAATTTGCAGTGTAGATGTTTTTGCTAACTTGACTCTGCATGTACATCATATCTCCTTTTTTAATATCATTAGTTGGTAGTTTAGTTGTTATTTCTGGTATTAGTATAAAACCTGTTTGATGTGGTCAACAAGTGTTGTGTTATTAACTGCAGATCAGGATATACTGGTGAAAACAAAGACCCTGATGTTACTTTTCCTTCGTTTCCCCTGCATGATAAACAGCTGCTTCAAGATAGGCTTAAACGTATTGCAAGAAAAGATTTTACGCCAACTAAGTATTTAAGGTTGTGTTCACTTCACTTCAAACCTGAAGATTTTATAAAAGAATCAAATGATCAACAAATTAGGCAAAGAAAATATCAATCAAGTGCTTTGCTAGTGAAGAAACGTCTTAAAGGCAATGTTTTACCTTCAATTTTTAAGGATGTTCCTTCATGCTATGCATGTGGAGATGCACCGCCTAGATCTGGTCTGTTTTTGGCATCATCCCGACATAAAAATGATGCATCAAGATTGGAAATGCAGTTGGAGCAATTTTTGAAAGATTATATAATTGAAAATTTAGCTCGGCTAATCGCAAAAATAGCTGATGACATGCGGTCACATGGCTTTGTCTTGCATCAGACAAAGTCAGAAGCAATTTGATTCTGTTTTCTCAAGAACACCCGCTATCTGTTCAGCCAACAATATTTATCAGCACAGATCTTGAAATTAGGATTTATCATATTGGACAATTAGTCCCAGCATCTACATACAATAAGCTCACCTTGAGTTTAATATAAATAAAAAATATTATATTTTTTGTGCGCAGCTTCCGGGTTTGACAAAAGAGACATCTCTTGCCCTTTCTCAGACATGTCAATCCATCACTGGATTGTCAAAGTACTTGATGAATGAGTGTGGATTCAAGTATGTATTGTTTGGACATATCCAGTCGGATACCATTGAGGGAAGATTTGGCCACATCCGTCAGTTAAGCGGGGCCAATTATATTTTATATCGATGAGACAGCTATATGAAAGTGATCGAAAACTTCGGAACTCTTTCCTTGTTGAAGTATTCACAAATTTCCCTCAAAGAAATTGAAGATGCAGCAAAAGCAAGAGAAGAAAGGACTGCCATTCAAGAAGTCATTTTCAGAGCAGAATCTCTTTATGCTGACATGTCTTTCAATATCATGCCAACTGAAAATGATGTCTCTGTAACTTTTTACGTGGCAGGTTATTGCTGTAGATCACTAGCAAAAAGCAATAGATGCGACTCTTGTAAAGATATTACCATTGCTATTGTTGAGTACTTGGCACCTGAAGCAGAGCCAAACGTTCCAATAAATGCCATAAACTTTTTAACTGTATCAATCGTGGTGGACTCTCCAAGTTAACAAAAGAAATGTTTGATGTTGGCATCTTTGCTGGGGGGCATTTGCCGAAATCTCTGTTGAAAAGATTAAAAACGGTTTTTGAGCAGCACTGACCAGCGAAGTGTATTTAAAGAAATTGTAAATATTGCGTTTTTTGAAAGCGGTGTAGTATCTCCTTGATCTGTTCCAACAATGTGCAGCAAAGGACATAACTTGTTAGAGGGCATATCTACACGTTTTTTTAACTGCATGGCTAAAAATCTTATGCGTAGTATGCGCGCAGAGGAGTCAAGCAGAGTTTCCCGAAAAATTAATAAGATAACTGCAAAAAATTAAGGTGCTAGGTCTTGCATTTTAAGCAAATCAGATGTAGTTGTACAATTTCGATAGTTTTGAAATGTGTTCATTTTAAACACTTAAGCCGGGTTTATGTCATAGTTGATTCAAAGGTGTTTTTGTAGCTTAATTTTGCTTAGTGGTTCATAATTTCTTTGCTGCTATATTTGCGATTTTTGGTATTGCATGAATTTGTTATTGTCAAAGCATTACAAATTTTTCTGCTTACCTGCTTCCATTTCTTGTTTGCATAAAGAAAATAGATAAATCTATCACTAGCTTATACGGATAGACCAGTTTAGGATTTGAACATGGTTCCTGCATAGAATTAAATTTCCAGTAATAAAACTGCCCGATGTTCAAAAAACAACAAACTTTTTAAAATTTACACTTTATGTAAATGAGCAAGTTTATTTTACGTCGGCCTCATGTTGGTCACGTCAGATTTGTTGTTTCCAGTCCAGATACTACTATTTAGAAGTCCATGGCACAGCCATATCACTTCAATTAGTAAACGACTTGACCCAGCTGCTGTACCTTTTTTTTATTTTAAAATTTGCCTTTCTCATTTACCCAGCTGTTAGGTTCCTTCACGGGTTTTATGTTTTGCTTGAACTCTATGATGTTGCCCCATAGATTTTCTTCATGTAGCAACTTTTTTCATTATACCTTTCTCAACCTAAACCTATGTCCAACTGCATCTTTATTGTCTGTCTTGAATTTTCATGCAAGGTCTAACGGACAACATCTCTTTTACACATTGCCTTTGTTTTTGCCATACGATAGATGTGTGCCGTTCTTTTTCATTCCTATTTCGAAATCTTTTTTGCTTTTTTTCTTGCTTCTTCATGCATGGTCTATGCAACCTCTATCCATGTAAACTATATTTCTGCGCTCCACATACATTGCTCTCGCTTTTCTCATGTCTACATTTTATATAATTTATCTGTTTCTTCTTATTCGGAGGCCTTGGCAGTATCACTATTCCACCGCCAACTTACTTTTTAGCCAGCACCTTTGGACACTCCATATACTTTCTTTGTTATTTTTGTCACTCTACTATTGGTCTCATTCCATTCTAGCTCTTTAGTGAGTGCGTTTCTTGCCTTTTTTCTCACTTCTTTTTGAGTGTTAGTTTCCTTTATTCTTCATATCTTGATTATATTTAACTTCATCTTTCACTCACGATAGATTTTCTTACGCAGAATATCCATTTTTATTGAACGATGTTGTGTCACTGCTTCTTCATCGGGTAAAGGCTTCGCATTATTCATTTTCTGCTGTTTCCAAAATATATTTAATAATTGTCCCCAAGATTCGTATGTCACTAGCTTTCCCTCATCTTTTTAATTTATGCGTTGGCAATCTTCAGGCCAAAAACTTTCTGCAAATTCCAACACCTTTTCTTCAGCAACATTTTTGCGGCCATATCTAAACTTTCCGCGCACATCTATGTAATCATCACCGTCTTAGGCTACATGGCTATTAAAATCTTCCACATTTTTCCGATACTTTTAGCAGTTACGCACTCAAATTATCATAAAACAAGGGGGTGTTTTTAGTAATACAGTCGCACTGTGGAGCAAACCGACAAAAATTAGTCACTTTATATTCGATTGCGATTTCAACCTCAATCACATTTTTGATCAAGTCTAGGATATATAAACTGTGGTGGTCTGGAAATAATGGTGGAACAGGAGCCGTGGGGATTTTAGTAAAAGAAGAACTATGTGAGAAGGCCGTGGAAGTCCAAAAAAAAATGTGACAGAGCGATGGCAGTGGTGCTGGTTTTCTAGGAGGAAGTTGTGAAAGTGTTAAGTGCGTATAGGCCCTAGGTAGGAAGACCAGATTGCCAGAAGGATCAATCTTATAAATAAATTTCATGTGAGTGGGATTTACAAAACTCTGGTGAAATGGTTTTTGTTCTGGGTGACTAACGGACATGTTGGGAGATGGTTGATGGTTTTGAGAGTGTGCATGGTGGATATAGATTTGGAAAATGAAATTCATTCATTCATGCGTATGAGCTTATGCTCAGTTTGCATGTTTTTCGTCAGACTGGGCCACCACGGCGGATAGACTGCTTGGCCCCACCATCTGTCTGCCACATAAAGACGGAGGCATCCCGTTAAGTGCCGTGTCCAAGGACACAAAAAGCAAGCTTACCGGCGTGTTCTCCACACTATCCCTTATGTGCCGAGCGCCAAACAGGGAAGCTGTGAATACCATTTTTTAGAGTCTTTTGGTATGACTCAACTTAGGAAATGAACCCCAGGTCTACCAACTGCAAAGCGGACGCTCTAACCACTACACCATCGCGCCGGTTAAAAAGAAATGTTGAGGGATGAAGATTGTTTGAGTTTTGCGATGAAAAGGAGTTATGTGTGGCAAATACATTGTTTGAAAAGGAGAAGCAGAGAAAAATAATACACAATGTGCGTGGGAATAAAACGAAAATTGCTTTTGTGTTAGCTGGTAAAAGCAACAGAAATTATTTATAAAACGTGAAAGCAGTTCCCTGGGGATATCGACTTGGACTGGTAGTAACAGACATTGATGAAAGAAACTTGAAGAAAGTAGTGAAGAGCGAGCAAACTGTAAGAAAAAGGATTTGGAAGTTGAATGAAAACAATATGAGGGCAAGATTTCAAGAAAGAGTTAAGGATTTGGTTGATGTCGACGTGCCCGATATATGAAATGCTTTTTAAAACGGTATTTTAAAGGCTTTTGATTAAGTGTGGGAAAAGAAGGAAGGAAGAAGAAATCATGGTGATACATAGTGGTGGATTGAAGAAATGAAGGAAGCAATACGACGAAAGAAAGTGGCTTATAAAACGATGCGCGAAAATCGATCGGAGAAAACAGGGCTAAATATAAAAATACGAAAAACAAACAAAAAAGCGGTTGCTACTTCGATGCGAAAAGAAGCTGAAAAATAATAACAAATCTGAGACAAAAATCAACTAACATTTTTAAACTAATGAAGTTCATGAAAAAAGATGGAATAGATATTAAACGAGGAAGATGCATCAGAGGTAAAGACGGAGGTTTAGGTTTCAATAGAAACGACAGAAAACGAATATGGAAAAATCACGTGGAGCAAATCATGAATGAAGAGAATGATTGAGATCATATGACGAAAGCTAGTATGTTAGAGGGACCCATGAAAAAGGTTTCTTGCAAAGAAATGGTAATAGCAACAAAGGCAGTGAAACCAGGAAAGTGTGCTTGACTCTCCATAGTATGTGCAGAAATGATATCTGCTAGTGGAGAAGTGGGGATTAGTGTGATGATGGAACTACGCCAACCTGGATTGGACGGAATAGAAATGCCGAATAAAAAGGCAAAAGAGTGTGTTAATACGACTTACAAAGGAAAAGGAGATGTAAAAAATTGTGTTGCGTACAGATGAGTAAAGTTGTTAGAGCATGCTATGAAGATCGGTCAAAGAGTGCTGGAAAGAAAAATTCGAGAAATAGAAAATGTTGATGAATGCAATTCGGTTTTGTGCCTGGCAGAGGAACGACAGACGCATTGTTTATTGTCGGAAGAATGCTAGAGGAATACAGAGATAAAGAGTGAAAGCTATATGTGTGTTTTGTGGATATTGGAAAAGCATTTAATAGAGTTCCACGAAAGGTAATTTAGTGGGCGATGAGAAAGAAAGGTTTATCCAAAGTAATTGTAAGAGCGGTGTAAGCCTATATTGTGGTACCAAGACGAAAGTTAGAGTGAGATCAAAGTTATCTGAAGAATTTGTGTTGGTGAACATCAAGAACCTGTACTGTCGCCGCTGCTTTTTGAAACTGTGGTGGATGTAATCACGCAGAATGCAAGAGAAGGTTTGACAAATGAAATTCAGTAAACAGTTGACTTAGTTTCAATGAGTGTAAGTATAAAGAATTTGAAAGAAATTTTTGAAATGGAAAGAGGCGTTTGAGAGCAAGGGGTTAAAGGATAATCATAAGAATACCCAAGTGATAATGAGTGGCTCGAAAGAAGAAGTAACCAAGAGTGAAGTCAATTCATGTGCCAAATGCGGCCGGACGCTGATGGCAAATTCAGTGCTGTGCACAAAATGTGTTAAATGGGTAGATGGTAGGTGTGCCCAAATGAACAGAGTGACTTAGACTCTGGCAAAAGGGTGTACTTGTGAGAGATGTGTTGAAACAATAAAAGGAATTTGTAGAATCAGCTGAAGATTTGTCATTTTATGACCAGGTGGTGCTGGTGAAAAGTTTTTGTTACTTGGGGGACAGATTAAATGCCAGTGGTGAAAGTGAAGCGGCGGTGGCAGCAAGAATAAGAACTGGATGGATAACTTTTAGAAAATGTGGGAAATAGCTTAATGAAAAAAAAGCTTTCTTTGAAAATAAAAGGAGAAATTTATCGGAGTTGTGTAAGGTCGGCGATGTTGTATTGGAGCGAGACACGGTGTCTGAAGAAGAATGAGATTGCGATTTTGAAAAGATTCGAAAAAGCAATGATAAGAGCAATGTGTGGTGTTAAGTTAACTGAGAATAAGAGTAGTGAAGAACTTATGGAATTGCTTGGTTTAGAAGAAACTTTGGACAGGCTAGCCAAAGCGAACGGAATGCGATGGTATGGGCATGTTTTGAGGAGGGATAGTGATGATGTGTTGAAAAGAACGTTGGGTTTTGAAGTGGTTGGGAGAAGAAGGTGTAGGCGACCAAAGATGACATGGAGAAGGCAGGTGGCTAAACAAGTTGAAGAGATTGAACTAAAGAAGAACGATGCAATAGACAGACCGAAGTGGCGTGATGCTGTAAACTAATTTTCTAAGATCATGGGGTGAATCCGGCCACCTCTGTTAACGTAAACCAAACCGGATTTAAAACATTGGATCTCTTTAGATCTCTAGGTAGGCTATACCATTATTTCAACCCCAATTTTATCAGAAATATTGCCACTCCAAAACAACTTGTAAATTCCTTTTATTATTCTTGCACCATAATTTTTTGATATTCACTTTCAAGAAGCCAGCTACATTCACTTTTCTCCTATTCAATACATATCCAACGTCACAGTCCTGTCAATGATGCTACATTGGTCCAAGCAAATCCGATAGTGTTAATCGGTTTTCTTAAGGCTGCTTTAGGAATTTCAAAGATTTTTCGAAATCCGTCATCAAATCTTTATTGACTTTAACCGACGCCTCCTTCCCTGCATCACTATTACGCTCGAATGTGTGGGCGACCAACAGTTGGTCCACTCTTTCCTTCCCATGCTATGCTCTAATCCCTTTTTTTCTCGCCAAGGTGAGGTTCTTGCTCACCTTGACCCTCTCCCACCTCACGATCTGATGATCTGGACTGCTGGCTCTGTCCCTTTTCCATTTGGCAGAGGCGGCTCTGGCGTTCTTGCCTACTGCTCACTTTGTGGTACTGAGGCAACTCTTACCTTTTCGGCAGGCCCATTATGTTCAAGTTTTTCCGCTGAATCCTGCGCCATTCTACAAGCTTTTAGCTGGTCTGGGCAACACCAACAAGTCTGCCCCTACTCTTTTCTTTTCCTCCAATTCGATTTTCGCTTTGTTCTCAACACATTGTGCTCTTCTCAGTCTTTCCTTTTACATCAAACTCTCTGGAAGATCTGGCAAGAACTGTCTTCTCTCTCCTCCTGTACAATCAGTCTACAATGGGTCTCAAGACACTCGTTTCTCTTGGGAAACAATGCGGCTGATGAGCTGGCCGGACTGGGGGTGCTTTCGCTTCCCACTGCAATCCCTTGTAGTCTCTATCTTACTTCTCAAATCCACTCTTGTCTTTTCTCGGACTGGAGGCGTGCTGTCTCATGTAAATTCTTCGACCCACAGGTTCCCTCGGTGTCCCTCGTGCTCCTTCGTCTGTGTCCTCTCTCTCGTCTTCGATGCAACGGACACGGTCTTGTGCTAAACCCCTATCTCTCTAAAATTTGCAGAATTGAGAATCTTTCATGCAGCGCCTGCGGCCATCCGTCTTAGGACACCTCCCATCTCATTCTGCACTGCCCAGTTACGGACTCTTCGCGCCGCATGCTCTTTGGCAACTTTCTGTCTCTCTACGACCTCTGGTTCAGGCCCTCGGGATTTGCCCAACTTCTGGGGCTCCATGGTCTTCCGTCATGCCCCCAACTCTCGGAAAAAGTCGGGTAACAACAATCCACAGTTGGTAACCATAACGATTGTAATTTCTTTACGGTATCACATAGTAAAAAAAACTACCAATGTATCAATACAAACATTATAGTTTTACTTCATTTTCTTTTGATGTCGCTTGCGTTAGAATTGTACATGCCCAGGGATACATTTTGTTGGAATTGGACAAAATACTGCTTGCGTTCACACTCGCATTAAAAATTTTCTGTGTTGCTAACTCAGCCTATGTCTACCAGGAGCAGTGCAACCAAGCAGAAAAAATGGCTGTCTAATATCTTTTCCGAGGTTTTAACAACTCTGCCATTAAGAGATTGTATCACGAAAAATTACAGTCGTTATCGCCATAAAACGGCGCTCATTTTCGCTCAGTCATGTTGTCAACATTAGCTCAACCTCGTCTTAAGGCCTTACGCAAAATCTCTGCTTCCTCCTGAGGCCCCTCCAAAGAGTCCCTTGCTCTTAAAAGCTTTTCACCGGCCCGTTTTTACCAATGATTTACCTGGATGGTTTCCAAGCGTCACCAACGTTACTGAGCTAGAACGCCTTCACTGAGCGACTAGCCGCGCCATCACCGGCCGCCTTTCGCCCTTTCCTATCCTTCTGCTTTCTGAGGCATCCATACCCCCCCTCCCCTACTAGTTACCCTGACTCATTTCTGTGTATCATATGAGCGGGCACTTTTTTTCCAATCTCTTCTATTTTAGATGTGCCAGATTTAAATGAAACCTCAATTTCACAGGTCTTCATGGAGAGTCATTGCATCCTTTTATCCGCTCACGCTTTCAACTTCTTCCCAAGGTGAATCCTCTCTGCTTGCTCTCCCTTTCCTTCTTGGAACCCACGATCCTTTAGTGTGGAGCTCACTTTTTTTCTACTCCATGTTCGTGCTCTAATTCTCTTCTTTCTCGCCAAGGTGCGGCTCTTGCCTTCCTTGACTCTCTCCCATCTTACAATCTCTTGATTTGGGCTCATGGTTCTGTCCCTTTTTCTTTTGGCAAAAGAGGGTCTGGTGTCGATCCCAACTGCTCACTTTGTGTCGCTGAGCACTCTCCATTCTTTGAGGAGCTTTTACTTCCTCGTCACGTTCGTTGTGTCCTCTCTCGTCTTTGTTGCGATGGACACGGCCTTCGGTTAAACTCTTATTTCTTTACAATTGGTAGAATTTAAAAAACTTTGTGCAGCGCCAGCGATCATCCAACCCAGGATACTCCTCAACTTATTTTGCCCTGCCCTGCTATGGACTCTTTGCCACTCGCTCTTTAACGACTCTTTATCTATAAGCGGCTTCTGATCCAGGTCTTGGAGATGTGCCCTGCGTCTGAGGCTCCATGGTCTTTCGCCATGCCCCCATTCCTCGAAAGGGATTGGGCAACAACAACGTCTGCTCACCTTTATGATTTTGCAGAATTTTTATTAATCTTTTGTTGAGTGACAAAAGGAGTGGGTTCATGACTGTATTTTTACTTCCACCACTTCGCGCATCGTATATTGTCACTTCACAAAACTGCTCATTGAATCAAACCTTCACAATACCAAATGGCCGAGGCGATCGCTGTTTATTTTATGTTTTAATGCACGATTGAGTTCAATTTATTGCTACGCTTAGTTAATTGATGCTATGTAAAAAGTGTTGTGTTTCTGAAAAAGATAGTGGTGAATGTGGTACGGCTTTTGTCGTTTGTTGGTTTAATATGACAGGAAAAATCCAAAGATGTCCGTATGAGCTGACTGCTGTATTGATGAAAAGTTGTCGATTTGAGCAAACTGGTTTTTGGATTAGTTTGGTTATGATTACAAGCGAGATAGTAGCACGGAACTGTTTTTGTCTATTTTTGGTTTAATATGACAAAAAAAAAATGTAAAGTTGTCTATTTGAGATGACTGCTGTATAGATGAAAGGTTGTCGATTTGAGCAAACTGGATTTTTGATAGCTTGGGTATAATTGCAAGCTGTGATTCATCAATATATTAAAGAATACATACTTAGGCAACTTGATTTAGGTACTAGCTGAAAGTGAGCAGATGAGAAAAGAAGCTGACGACACTGGCCCTCTTGCTGAGTTGGAACATTGGAGGTTTCTTATGTCCAAATTCAACTCGCTTTTGGAACATATTAAGAGTGATCGTTGTAAAGCTGCGATTAATATTCTTCATTTGGCAAAGTCTAAAGTACTTAAGGTATAAAGTTGTTTAAAAATGCTATGGTTCTTCTTTAATTTTTTGTCTGTATTTTAATATACTTTTGATGTTTATTTATGCGCTTTTGAAAGAAATTACACCGTTTGTTTAAACCATAGCACTTTTTATATTATTTTAACTGAGTTTATCGAATGACAACGCTTAAGCAGTATTTTCCAAAGATGAATAAACTGATACCTGATGCAGTAAATGCATGAATTGACTGTGTGTTAGTTATAAGCAACTGGGCTTGGCACTGGTAAGCCAGTTGAATTGGAAGATGCTATAGAATGGAAATGTACAGTGGGCTGTTAGTTCTCATCTCATCTTCCACTTGTCTCTTCAGTTTGGGAGACGTCGCATTTAGCCCTGCTGACAGGAGTCCACCTATTTTGCATTCTTTTTACCATGCGTATCTGTGTTAGAGATCTACTTCCAACAAAGGTTCCTGCAGTTGGATTGCTAATTCCAATCTTTAAAGCTTAAAAGCGGGCTTAGAAAATATGGAAAATGTTTTTTTGTGTTCAGGCCTGGCGAGGCATGGATGTACAAATAACAGATCATGCCAACGAAGCTAAAGATAATGTCAAATACTTATATTCACTTGAAAAGATCTGCACACCTCTCTACAGCGCTGATCCGGTAAGAATATTTTGTTGTTGATGCGCTAAGTTTGAAATTAATATCTACAAATTCAACAATCATCGCGCTCTGTTACCTGACTGTAAGCTAGGACCATTGCAACGCTTTAGGTTAGAAGCTGCTTTCAGTGAATGCGTTTTGGTCTTTAAATAGTCGGTGCTACGTTATCAAGGAGATCAGTTTACCTGTTCTGTTTTTCTTGTGGGGGTGAAATCACCATTTAAAATTTTTTATTTTATTTTGTTGTTCTCAGTATTATTTTTATCGATTGGTTCTGTACATTAACATTGGGCGCCAGATATTGATGCAGATGACGCGCATTCCAATCGCTGCATCTTGACAAAATAAAAAAATGACGTATTTCAAAAATCAGTTTTCTTAGGTCTTAAATCGGCATTTCATATTTGACTAATGTCTATTTTTTACTCTAAATATCTTGGGGTGCTGAAAAAACTGCACTAATTCAAAGTACCAATAAAGTTATAAAAATTATAAATAATTAAGTCATGTGAAGCGGTATAGCGCTATTTACGTTAGATTAGAGTTTGACTTAATCATATCTATTGATTTTTGCATGTTTTAATTTGTTTTATTTTGTTTACTTTGGAGAATTGTATAAATTGTTTTGCGTAAATATTGTGAATAAAAGCACCCGCTCGGCTTTTTCTAATCTTGCAACATTATGCTTAAATGGCTAATGAAAGCGTAATGCAAAAGCAGCGAAGTTAGTAGAAAATATATAATATACTGGGGCAACATCTAAAGCATAATCCTTCTGTCTCAAAAAAATGACTTAAATTTTTACTTCATTTGTTATTTTTTTATTTACACCCTGACGTTAATTAAGGATTTGAACTGTTCATATTGAAATTAAGTTCCGTGTTGTCAGCAAATAGAATTAAAGGTCAGTGCAGTGGCTTTGGTGATTTAGTGTTGTGTTTTGATACAGCAGTGTTATGATTAATCAACGATTCTCATTTTTCACATTCTATTTGATTCCAGGTGAGCATGGTAGAAGTGATTCCCACCTTGATCAACGTCATCAGCATGATTCACAACATCTCGCGTTATTACAACACATCACAGCGTATGACGTCCCTTTTCATTAAGGTCACAAATCAGATGGTGACTGCGTGTAGAAAATACATAACCGAAAATGGAAGAAAACGGATCTGGGATCAAGAAAGTGCTGCTGTGAAAATGAAAATAAAAGTAGGCTTACATTATAATTGGCTCGATGTTGTAGTAGTTAGAGCGTCCGTTTCGCAGTCGATAGACTTGGGCTCAATTTCTTTATCGAGTCTTACCAAAGACTATAAAAATGGTTTTTAAAGATCTCCTGCTTGGCGCTCAGCAGTAGGAGTAATTTGGAGAGTGACATACGAATATGAGTTTGTTCTGATATGATTAAACAAAGTACAATGGGCCTCAAGTGGCCTGAGCACGTAGCCGCAAAACAACCAACAAACATTCTTTCGTTCGTTTGTTTTTTTTTCTACTCGTACCACCATAGTTTTGTGAATTTGTTCAGTGATCTCGAATCTAGAGACTGCACCCTTCAATTTTTTGGAGCTCACTAATCTTTTCGGTGTGCAACATTTTGCCAATTTGTTTCAAATTGAAAAAAGACAATAAATTACTTGGATCGCAAAATATGATTTAGAAGCTTTCACAAATGAAAAAGAGATGGAAACCAACTGTTGTAGTTGTTGTCTAGATTATAAAAATTCCTTGTTATTGTCCATGTGCAACAGACTCGGAGGATACAGCCATTCATGTAAAAAGATGTAGAACTAGATTAAGTACAGAATTGACCAGACAGTGTTTTGGAAGTACCGCGGTACAGGCACAGCTAAAATACAAGTAGCGCAAAAAGCACCTCGGTACTTGAGGCGGTACTTTTAGGAAAACAAAATTTCAAATTCTAGGGTGGTTAAATGAAAAGAAGATCGAGCTGTTGTCAGCACTGACAGTTGGCTGTCATTGTAGGCAGCTGCACAGTATTGGTTTTCAAGAAACTGCTGTCCACCAGCCGAGTCACTGTCGCGGAGGGGGGAAAGAGGACTTTCTATTTTTCTTTATGTGAAGTCTAATTGATTTGGATACATGTTGGTTCAATTTGTACTGTACATTTTGGGACATGCAACTAACGTACCGGCAGTGACAGCGGCATGCGGATTCATATACGACACTGCTTCGTTCAAGAGAAGGCACGGCATCCTTTTGGGTAGCCGGTTGAACGAATTTGGTGGACAATGTCATTCGAAGTTTAGTTGTTCTGTAGCGATTACTTACCGCAGTTTGGATATGCTTCTGGAATTTGAGAGAAGGATTGGTAATTGCGAATTCGAATAAAGGCAGTGGTTCCCAACCTGGGGGTAAATTACCCCCGAGGGGTAATATGTGATTCTTCGGTGGGTAATGTGACACCACCAACACGCTAAAAATATATGTTATATGCAAAAGTCTAAGAAATTTAGCTAAACGTGCATAAAACGCCTCTAAAATTTAGCTCAGCCTGAAGCTGGTCTAAACCCATGAATTTCTTAGGCATGGCTATGAAGTCACAATCTAATAAACGAGTGGAACCACACAATGTCCTTTGTGACCATTTGTGACGTATGCGCTTAGCCAGTCTAGATTAGAATATACTGTGCTGGTCGGCAATTTTGTTTCTTTTTTCGTAGTTTTATCAAATTTATCTGAATTGTTGAGTTAGCTCTTTCTTGCCCATTCCACTGATGACTAACAGAATTTGTTGTGATGGCCGGCACGGGCAAGAAGCGCAATTGTTCTGAAGCTTTCCTCAGTTATGGTTTCGTCAACTTGCCTGACAAGGTTCAAGGCCGTCCCCAATGTGTCATATGCAACAAAGTGTTGACGAACGAAAGCCTGAAACCATCCAAACTCGAGGCTCACTTGAAGAAGTGTCACCCAGTTTTACAAAACAAGGCAGAGATTTCTTTGAACGCAAAGCAAAATGTCTAAAAGGAATTCAATTCGGAGCTCAGGAAAGTAGAGGACAGCAACTTCTTGCTGCTGTTGAAGCTTCGCATGTAGTCGCCTACAAAGTGGCTAAGCAGCAAAAATGTCACACGATTGCCGAAACGCTCATAATGCCTTGTGCAAAGGCAATGGTGGCAAAGTTGTGTGGCGAAGATCAAGCGAAAAAACTGAGTGTCGTGCCCCTGTCAAATAATACGATTCGCAGGCGGGTGGACGATATGGCTGAGGATATACAGGGTGTCCACAAAGTCTTTAGACAATTTTATAATTTCATTCAAAAATTTTTTAAATGCTATCAAAATAATTCTTTTTGCATATTAATCAGTTGTTATCAAAGTTTTTTATGATATCACTCTTTTTATTTCAGCGATGAATTAGCTAAATAAAATAATTGATTTCCAATTCTTGTTAAAAATGACTACTTCACAAGAAATAGCACAATGTGTTTCTTGGTTTATCAAAACGAAATCTGATATTCAAGCACAAAGAAATTTCATAGCTAAATATGCAAAACGAGCCACAGCACGTCAGCCGATTCGCAATTGGCATAAGCAGAACGGGAACGGGAACGTTGCTACTAAATCGAGGAGTGGATGGACAAAAACTTCTGAAAAAGGCATCAAGCGTATTCGTCAGTCATTTAGTCGTAGCCCAACTAAGTTCATCCGCTCTGCTTTCGTTCGGGCTACGTGAAAGATGTTGTGTACCGCACCAAAGTAAAAGACATAAGTGACCGTAAGGAAAGAATAACTGCCGCTGTGGAGACAACTGATGAAGAAATGTTAAGAAGGACGTGGACTGAAATTTAATATCGTTTAGATGTCCTCCGTGCTACAAATGGGGCTCATGTAAAAATTTATTTATGCTTTGAATATAAACTTTACTATTTACTTGATATTATTTAATCATTTCAGAGGTAGAGTTCATTAATATTTTAAATAAAAACTTGACCATTTAATTGATATTATTTAAACATTTCAGACATTTTCAACGTCAGTTGTAATATCAATAAATTTTTTAAATTGTCTAAAGACTTTGTGGACACCCTGTACTTGTGCAGGTAATTGAAGAAGTCAAGTCCAGCCCAGTCAAATTTTGTCTTCAATTTGACGAGTCTACGGATTTCGCCAGCTGTGCAGTTTTACTGGGATACATTCGTTACGTTCACTGTAACATGAAAAAAGAAGAATTTCTTCTGTGCGAAAATCTTACCATGACGACGAAGGGTGAAGATGTGTTTAACACTGTGAGCCATTTTTTGCAGAGCAACGGGATGGATTGGCATCGTGTTCAACAAGTGTCAGTCGACGGTGCACCTGCCATGATGGGTGGTCAACGCGGCTTCAAAGGTTTTGTGAAAAGAGAGAACCCGTGTATACAAGTCGATCACTGCGCCATTCATCGGTATTCACTTGCATCCAAGACACTGCCTGCTTCCTTGAAAGCAGTTTTCGACGATGTTGCCAGAATTGTGAATTTCATCAAATCAAAAGATTTGAACTCTCGCATATTCAAACAATTCTGCAATGAAATGGGACAAAGTTACGAAGTTCTATTGTACCACACAGAAGTGCGATGGCTCTCGCGGGAAAGAGTGGTAAGTCGAGTAGTGGAACTTCGTGAACCCATCAAGTGTTTCCTCATTGAAAAGAAATCAGATTTGGCTGCCAAATTCTCCGATACAGAATGGCTTTCTCGATTGTGCTACTTGGTCGATATCTTTGGGGAATTCAACAAAGGGAACTTAGCTTTGCAAGGAAAGAACACTACTGTCCTGGACATGCGCGAATCCGTTTCCGCATTTATCTCAAAGCTCAAACTGTGGAGCAGGAGGATCTCGAGGGGAGTCACGGCACAGTTTTCTACGTTGGATCAATTTCTTGATGACAACAACAAAGGACAACAGTTTCTAAATGAGGCAAAGCAGGAAATCCAGGAGCACTTGGACGAACTTATCCATTACCTGGATCGTTACTTTCCAGACCGAGAAACAGCACCTCTTCAGTGGTGTGTGCAGCCGTTTTCAGTGGATGAGGACCAGGTTGCAGATGATGACTTTCCAGCAAAGGAGGAGTGGATTGACTTGAGGCTAAACGAGAGGAAGAAAGTGCAGTTTCAAAATACTGATCTACAGGCTTTCTGGATTGCGCAACTCAGTGACGCACCAACACTGGCAGAGCGAGCGTCGAACATTTTGACATCGTTTTCGACTACTTATTTGTGTGAAAAAGGATTTTCAACTGTGATGGGTTTGAAAACGAAAAAGAGGAATAGGCTGAGTGTGCAAAATGATGCACGTATTGCACTGAGTGTTACGGAGCCAAGAATTACAGCACTGGCCATGCAGATGCAGTCGCAACCATCACACTGAAGACAACATTATTCTTGCAGTGATTCTTTCTAAAACTGAACTTACTGAAAAGTAGGCTGCTAAAAACTATATAAATACGAACAAAATTTCGTTGAGTTCTTTTTACTGTTTTTTCTTGCTATGGTTATTCCTAAACTTACTGAACAGTAATAAAAGCAATAAATACTAGCACGATTGTGTTCTTTTACGAGGTGAAATATTGAGGGTAACAAAGCATACTCGCTACCTTGATTTGGGTAATGCCTCCAAAAAGGTTGGGAACCACTGAATTAAGGCAACGTATAAATCACATATGATAAATGGAGAACTTGATCCAAAGAAATGCATTCTGTTGGTATTAGTTGCGGAGAGTCACTAGCATATCCAAAACTTTTAAAAAAAGGACTTATATTAACCCAGTAAAGGTCGTTTTTAGAGTTCACCGTAATTTTGCCAAAAATGAAAGGTTTTTTTGAAAACTTTGGGTTAAGACCTTTCTTTCAAAGATCAACTCATAAACGCAATGTAGTTGTAAATTTTGCATTGTTTTTTGGGCCAAAAAGAGGTTATGGCACAACTCCCCACTCCATTATTAACGTGAGTGGAAGATTAAGTCCATCAATCATCCGGCGATGACTTCCTTATTTCATGCTATTATGGTAGTAAAATAACCTATTTCACCAAAGATTTGCTAAATATCTTCAAACGAGTGCGATATTTGTTTAAGGGAGAAGGTTGATGTTTGATCGAAAAACGTCACATTAGGCTGTATTTAACCTTCTCTAAGGTAAGGGTACCATAGTGTTAACACCACAAAGGAAGAGATTAATTGGGGTCAAAATCAGTAGGATTTCAGAAAAAAATAATTTCTATTTCTTCACGGAACGAAAAACCAATGATGAAAAAATCTTTTCAATGTCTAAGTCCAAGCGGTGACTAAAAATATTCTATCTGTATATGACAAAAAATTGCTTTATCAATAGAATTTTGAGTTGTTTTTTGTACAATAATTAGACAATTATGCAATTACTTCATGAGTTTTTGTGTTGAAATTTGTGATGAATAGTGAAAAGTAGGACATTTGATCACTTCCTTGTGTTCGGTGAAGACAATGTTCTCGCAAATCATCTCTGAAGAAAAGGACGTAATGTGATACTACCCTAAGGTCAGGTTCAAAGAATTGTTTTATCTCTATTTCTTTGTTCACTTTCTTTGAATCGCACGATAACGATATAAAAAAAACGTTGGAAGGTGGGCCAAAAAGACGTCAGATTACCGTCATAAACGATGGGGTCAAGATTTTGCCAAAAAGCATCACGTAATTTTTAATCTTCCTCCTTCGAAATAATTAGATCCTTTAAATGATGTTTAAATCTTTTAATGCATAACTCATTTACTCAATACATGGCTCCTTGAGATGAAAAACAACGATTTTAGAGAAACTTCGCTAAAGCGACCTGAAATTATCATTTAAAACAATCAGCATTTTAAAATGTTTATCACAGAATCCAGTTCCCTGTGGTTTCAAAATGTCTTTTTCAATAGAAAATAGTCGTACTAGTGCGGCGCTGAACGGAATTAGTTTGTTGATTTTAAAAACCAATTATTTGAAAGCAAGCTTGAAAAACTAGTGCATGTATTTCAACTCTTTTGGAATCAATTCTTATAAAAAATCATTCACAGTTTTTTGTGATCTGCTTTTTCTGAGGTTTTTTGTACAACTATCCAAATAAATCGTCAGCTTTGTGCTTGACATCAGGCTAAGCGATACTGCTTCTGCATCTGAAATTTTCCATCAAACTTAAGCTGACAATAGTAGTTTTTTTTTCGTAAGGTTGGTCAAATTCAATTTTCCACAGCAGCCAATACATGTAGAATTAAGTAAAACATACAAATTCGGTTTTTCATTCAAAGGTATCGGTGTCAACCAGAAAAAAGTAAAACAACGTACCGTGGTACTGCCACAATTGTTTACAAGTATCCTCGTCCCGAAGGTACTTGTGAACAATTAATCAACAATTTTGTGTACTAGTGCCGGTACACAAAAGTGCCGCGATACTGCCCACCTTGATTAAGTATATTAATATAATCACTTGCTCCGCAATATAGGCTACTACTTTTTACTCTGAAAGCGTAGTTTTTTGTTACCATTGTAAGTGTTCAAACTTAAAGCTGATTAAGAGATATACTTTACCTGTTCTATAAATGCTATTTTTTTTGTCCAGGATTGCATTTCCCTCTACAAGCAATACGCTGATGGTTTTCAAAAAATGAAAATTGATCTACAAACGGGACCAGAGAAAACACTTGATTTTTCGGAAATGTACATCTTTGGAAAGTTTGATACGTTTTGCAAGCGCCTCAACAAAGTGAATATTGATTAAACACGTAGCACAAAAGTTGAAATCTTGTAATAAATATATTAATACAAGAGAGTATTCACTTTATAGCACCACCACCGACTAAACACATTGCTTTAATTCAAGTCTAGTGCAGTTGGTGATCCACAGTTGACCAGAGGCTTAATAACAGCGAGTGATGGATTCAGGGTGAAGCAAGTGAGGTGACTGCCTGAGGTCTGTCTTTCCAGATATATCCCAAACTTTGGTTTTAAAATCTTTGATCTCCAAAAAATAGGTTTGCTCCATAATTGGAATAAAGATAAACTATTTTAGACTTTCGAAATAAAAGGTCTTCATCGAGAACTTAGGCAGTTAAGGACTCCTCATGAATTCTTACTTCAGGGCCCTAAAATCCTTAATTCACCACTCATAACAACGCATTACTTAAGCAAAGTCTAGGAGAGTGGAAGTTTTGTTAACATTTTGCGAAGCAAAATCTTTTAAAGAGTTTTAAATCAATATAAAGGAAAGATTTTTATCAGTCTTCTAAGATCGAACTTCATGCATAATATGGCAGACTGGTAATTATGGCTAAAATATTGGGTTGTCATCTGGAACGCAACCAGGGGATTGTGGTAAGAATGTACAGTATAAATGTTACTGTAACAGTATCTTTATCAAAAAAAGGTTACACCAATTTTTGAGATGCTTTTGAGATAAATTTGTTGGGTATCTGTTAAAAAATATTTTTACCATTTTTGAGTTTAGTTTAATGGCTAAGAGTGGGGCTTTATCCCCCCCTTGACCCACTTGGCTACCGCTCAGTTGATTTTGCGAAATTCAATGATCAATAAACGTACCTTAATATGGAAAATACAAAACTGCAAGTTTTTAATAAAGTGTTTTGCTACACTGCACAACTTGGTAGATTTTTTTGTGCACTAGGTGTTGTAGGCTAAGCTAAATTACAAAGTATGGTGATGTTTTTCTGGAAAAAAGTTAGTAAATATAGCAAGAAATACACAGAAGTTTCTTTAAATTGCTTGTTGTGTTGACTAATTTACGCTAAAACAACTTCATCTTACTTACAAAGTATTTTTCTTCAGATTACTGAATTATTGCAAACCATTGAAGTGTTCTCAGTTCTTAATGAAAGCAAGATAGAAGGCATAGACATACTGGCAAATAAGTTCATGGCCGTCGTAGCCAATGCTAAGAAGAAACCTTACGACATCTTAGACCATAGGTACAAAATTTTTTAATCAAAATCTTAATAATATTGGCCTACAGTAAGGTGCAGTGAAGACATTCCTTACTACTATGCTGACATATTAGGCGTTGATGAGATCACCAACATCAACGTGGCTGAGGATGATGTTAACACAAAGTTTGCTTCTTCACACCCAAAGAGAACGGTAGCTGTGCCATGTTTATGATTTGATTTTCAGGAAAGTTGATTTTGACAACGATTTTCTAAACTTTCGAGAATCCATTTATAGCATCGAGTGCCAGCTGCAAACGTTTATGGACACCAGTTTCGATCGAGTGCGCTCTGCTTCGCAAGCTCTACTGTTGCTGAAGCGCTTTGAAAAGCTCAGGATTCCTTGTCTGCAGGTACTGTATAGGCGACGCTCCATTATTCCTATTCCGAAAATTTCTTAGTTAATAGTTAAAAGATATTTTAAGAAGGAAAATGAAACAAAAAATGAAAACTTCCTTTAGGATATTCTGGTGCTTTGTGGGTTTTTCTCTAAATTGTTGCTACAAACATATTTGTCTCCAGTGTAATTAAATATGACACTGCTCATCATGTAAGCGATTTAATTTGTCCAGAGCTCAAGTGTTTATTTCAAATTTGGTTGTAATGTCGAGTAGCTTCATCACTCTTTGGGTGGAGTAATTTCAGAGTCACGTGCACAATATTGAAATCAGTTTCTGTTTGCATGTGGTGATAGCGGTTGTGCACGTGCCTCTACATCCAATGTCATATTTACCGATCAGAAGAATCGGCTTGTTGATGACACCTAGGGGTGGCTTCTCAATATTTTTGTCCCAGAAGAAAAAGTACAAATATCTGCATGAAACGAAGAATTGAAGAGTTGAGATTTTTGTTTTCCGTGCTTGACTGGGTTAAATGGATCAGTGCATTTGAAGAAGTGGTCTTTGGCTATCCGCATTGGCGCTGAGTTGCCGGTCCTCTTTTTGCATTTATGACCTGTTGGAAATGATCAGACACTCTTCCCGCCTGATCTTGATTAGGTTTGCAATGCATACGTGTACGTTGTGTTTCATATTGTACATCCGTTGCAAGGAAGATAAACCACCACAGCAACAACAGATGCCGGTTCTGGCTAGTTAAGAACAGAGATAGATGAGTTTCTTACTTGTCAGTTGGAAAGGACGTGTCATATTTGCTGTTGACATAATCTTGTTATTGTTTATCGTCAGCGACGAGTCATTTAATAGCATGATCATTCGTGTTTGCATGTTTTAGACTGACATCAAAGACAAGTACGCCGTCATATTGCAATCCTTTGCACATGAGATTGAAGATATAAAGCGGCTGTATCAGAAATACCGAGATGATCCAATCATAGCGAGAGATATGCCGCCGATTGCAGGAAAGATAATGTGGTCAAGACAACTTTTTCGCAAGATAGAAGCACCGATGGAAATCTTTATAGAAAACGCCCCTGAACTGCTCAAAGTAAGTGATACATTTTAGTCAGGATTCTGTAGCAGGTCAAAATATAAATCTGCTCCAGCACCGGAACTCTCTTCCATCAGGACATTGGTTGAGCTTCGATTACGGAACCTTTTTGATACATACGGCTCGAAGTCCTTTAACACATTTAATTTGGTTCAAAAATTAAAAAAATATTTCGCTTTCTCAAGCTTCGTTCGCGCGTAGCGGTTTTCACAACCAGGAATAAATCTTGATATCGATATTTAGAGCAGATTTGCCCTCAAGCGTCGCTCTGTTTGCCCTCAGTATCAAGCAGCAAAGCCTCACCTCAAAACCTACTCCAAATGTCGGTAAAAAGCTTTATTCCTGGTTGCGAAAACCACCATGTGCGAAAGCAGCGTAAATTCTAATTAGGGCAAAACGTAAATCAATTTTACGTCCTTTTTTCTTGCGATTTCGCAAGCTCAAACAACTTGATTCAATGTTTACACGTCACTACACACTCGTTTTTGCACTTGCCTTTTGCTGAAGCACCGCAACATTAAATTCTGGATGCCTTTCTTGACGAATGTCAGCGGTGCTTTTAAATGGTTAGGAACTCCAAGTTCTCATGTTCCAAAGTTCGTCACGATTATCACTACTCTACGGCACCTGAAACAATAGCAAAACATGATCAGTAGACTCAAAATATCAATTCTCCCTATTATATACCGTAGCCTACTACATTCATTAGTCATTACACAAAAATATACAGAAAATGTAAATGCATCTCAACAAAATAACAATCAAATTTCAACAAAAGGTTGATGCTGGAGCCGTGCTAAAAAACCCAACTCCAGTCTTAGATCCTGCTTTGGCTAAAGTTAAAGTAGAGCTCGGCTCTTACCAAAGTTCTCTGCTTCTTGGCTGCTGCTTCAAAACCTAAGTTTTGGTAGTGGTACTTGTGATGATGCATTTGGTCATGCTGTCCATGTCCATTAGGCCATACAGTATGGCCAAATGAACCATTAATGTTTTGTAAAAGCAAAAACTAAAAATTACTGTTTTGTAAAATCAAGAAATGTGCTTCAACGTGAATTGATTTGTCGTGTGATTTATCATCTATAAGCTACATCGTTACGTCAATTTTTCCCGCTTTCGCGAGTTTAGTGTTGGTTCAGTGTTTAACTGTCACCACGCACTTGCTTTTGAACCAAAGTTTCTACTGCAGTAAGATAACACTTTGAATTCCGGATGCGCTTCCTGACAATTACCAATAATGTTTTGGTAGAGTTTTGAGCTTCGAGTTTAGTTTTTCGAAACATCAAGTTTTTATGACTTTTATGTAGATTTTAAATCTAAGGTAAAGATCGTTTTAACTTTTTATTACACCAGAAGAAATATATTGAGAAATCAGATTCGAAATCTTGTTGCGCGGTTATAGGAGAAGGATGGAAAAGTGGTTGTTAGGAACTATAACAAAATGGGCAAGATACTGATGGAATTCGAGGTACTCTATCATCGAGCGTGGTGCAGAGAAACTGACAATATTAAATATGCCTTGCAAGCCACTCTACTGGTTCGACATCCTGAAACAAAACAGCTTTTCATCAACTACGACCCGCAAATACCTGCCATGGTACGGGAAGCTACCTGTATGATAAGGATGGGCTTGGAAGTGCCTGAAGTTGCATCTAACTTGCTAAGAAAAATAGACAACCTCAAACAGACTAAAGTGAGTACTGTACTTGTTGTTCACGGTTTCTGTTGATCAAGTAACAAGTAAGTGTTGACAAAATATCATTGAAACTAAGTTGAGTCGTCCAAAACAAGGCAACAGCATTGATTACCTAATTAAAACGTGGTAGCGACTGATGTCAAAATCAGTTACACTTCCAAAGGTGAGCTGAGCATTTTAGTTTGTTTTGTTGGTTTCGCAATATAACTTAAAGAGGTAAAAGTAACAACAGGCCTTTGTTACATTAATGAATGAGAAAGTGTTTCAAAACTTGATGTCTGTAAGATGCGATTGCCTAGAAATTAATGTTCTATACTTAATGGAATTTGAACCACCAGTTTATACACAGTAAACTGCACAATGATGTGTTGTGTTTCAACGCTATATTTGCTTCCTAGGAGACCCTTGAAAGAATATTGAACGATTACAACAAGGCGAAAGAGAGCATTCCATTTATCGTAAGTCAACTAATGAAGCCTCATATAAAGCAAGTGGATCGTGCGATACGACATGGACTTATTTTTACCACTTGGAACTCTCTCAACCATCAGTTATTTTTCCACAACGTAGAGAAAGCGCTTAATCAACTGAAAAGAATAATACGAGAAGTAAATGATTTGAAGGAAGCAAGAATTGATGAGGTTTTGCACGACATCACCACGACAGTGCTGGTCGATTTTGACGATGAGTCTTCTTTTACTACCACACAGTTCTTAATAAGGTCAGTATTTTGGGTAAGGCCATTTGGTATTATTTTCAGGAAATTGTTTAATGTGTTTGAATACAAGTGCGCGAATTTATGGAGTGACGTGGTCGAGTTGGCCAAAGCGCCGCTTCCATTGTGATTCTTTTTGAAAGATCGTCTTCTTGTGAAAAGCATTTTACGGTAATTTTATCTGCTTTAACAATCAGAAAATTTCTCGGAAACGCAAAAGTAGTAGCTCTGAAGCCTGTTGGGAAGCCATCTTTCAAACTGTTTTGCTAATCGGAAGGCTGAAACATATGACTAGTGTAACTTTACTAAAAGTTAGTGTTGAACCGAATAAGGATTGAAAAGAGATTAAAAATATATCACTAATGTATATGACAAAATACAGCATATCTCATAAACGAACAAAATTAGAAAATGCAAAATCCAGGAAGTATTGAAATTCGTTGTCTATAAGCCTGTCATACCGAGAAGCTTCATGACTTTGATGTTTGCCATTAGCGATTTAATATAATACGGTATGGTCTATCTGTAATACCTTCTTTTTCTATCTAGAAAAGTTTTTGTTTGGTAATTTTAACTTTTATTCTGTATTCTACCATTACGAAATTATTGGTGCATTGTTTTCAGAGTAAAGGACCATTGTCGTATTATGGGAAAACAGTTGAATCGAAAGAGTCAGCATGTAAAAGGGGCAGTTCTTGATCTAATACAAGTATTTGGAAAACATGCTGGCAAAGAAGATTTCGAGTAAGTGAATGCTGATTGCAGGCGGTGCGTCCAGTTTTAGATGTCTATGTCGAACATTTTTCTTCTTTTTTTCAGTAAGATGGGCATGAAGTGCCATCTTTTAATTACTGGTAAAGCCGCAATACTCATTGTGGGGTTAATTCTTAATGATAAAGAAAACAAGATTGTGGCTAAACTCTTATTAACGCCTTCATTCATGCCCGCAGATTAGGCTTGTGTATCTGCCATTATCCACTTGCTTTCAAAATTGCAAAAGGTGCACTTTAAATTGCTGATGCCCGTCCAGACGAATACCAATGGGATTTTGATCTCCAGGGTCTTTTGTTTCGAAATCTATTGCACTAAATGCAAGATGGGAGAATTTGAAAATTGCTATTTTCTTCAGATATCATTTAGATCAGAATAATCGTAGCAAGATGCGAGACAGCGCTGAATCAACCGAAGACGATAACTTCTTTACTGAGTGTGAAGAACTGGTTGAATTTTTTAAAACCAAAACGCTAGAAGCTCTTCTTAAATGTATTCGTCATTCATTGGACCTTATCAAACGAAGGTAAGTTGAAAGTGTATTGCGTTGAAGGATCAGTAAAAATAACATACCATTACTACTTCTAAACAACCTTTGGTGAGATTGTAACAGAAGCAGTTACGGCACTCAGTCGTTGGCGATTGTTCTGTAAAAAGTGCCCTTAAGGAATTTTTTTGCTTTTAAGTAAGAACTTAGGTTGAAGTGCAATATGCTGACACCAATCATATTTGTGGAAACCGTTGGTCAAAAAAGTAAAAACTACAACGCGGCTGTGAGTTGAGCTCTTGTTAGTACATGTATGTTTGTGAAGGCTTTACTATAGCCGTAAAATGTATACAGTAACCACTATATTTTAGAGAGTAAAACTGGGTCAAAATAATTTTGAAACTTTTGAGTTACTACAATGCTTTTGGCAATTTTGACGCCTACTTTTTTCTTCAAATATTATCTCTCTTAGAATTTTTTACCCAAAGTCATCGTACACTCGATCCGATCAATCTGGAGGAAAATTGCAACCTGGTACAAGCCCGCTCACCAAAGAAGGTATGGCGCCTCTGCTCCAAGTAAACATTGAACTTGCTATCCCCTCTGTTGAACTAAAACCGAATCTGGAAGAATGTCAATCGGTGATTAACGACACAATCAGGTGAATACTATCGTTAGAATATGCTGACTTGTGATATGAATTGGTTATTTTACTTATAACTCATCAATTTTTAAAAATGTGTTTATGTTTAAACGCGCCCGTCAACATTTGTATATTTAGATGCATTGTTGAAGTGAGCCGTCATGTTTTTACTTGGGGTCAGACACCTCAGACTGAATTTCACAAAGAAGGTGACAGCACTCCACCTACACGTACAACGTTTAAAAGTGACAACAACAGCACTAGAGATCCAAGTCAGCAGCAAGTCAATCTACCGATGGATCGACAGCTTAACCATTACAAGGTGATTTGTTACGTAATTCTGGTTAAGTGCTCGTTCTATGCGGAAAGTCGTGGGCCAGTCACCCTAGTTGTCTCTTGAATCTTGAATGCTCATTCTAATCTCTTCAACTACGTCTCCTAACCCATTTATACCCAAGCGTGATCGAAGTCGCTAATACAGCTATTTCATTCAATTTCCGGTGACCGTATTTTGAGACATTTTACTAACGTTTTTTGACAGCATTACAAGATCTTTTCTAGAATTACTTGTGGTTTGAACTTGCTCGAGTATTAATCACTTTTTTTTCGTAAAGCCCAACTATAAATTTTAGATGCTATGATGTAGTCATTAACGGTGTAGTCGAGAGAAGCTGAAGCACGATTATTTGCTTGAAAGCTGAATGCACTTTCATAGTATTTGTTGATCAAATTTTGTTTTTAAAGGCTGTGTCTGAACACAAGGATATAACAAAACTAGTCATGATGCTTGCTAGTGGCATGAATAGTATGAGGGAGCCTGTCACTCATCAACTACAACAATTCGACAGTTTCCAAATGTTATGGGAAGAAGAACGAGAAACGAAAGTTAAAGAGTTAGTAGTTATTATCTATAATTGATCTGATTAAACCGGTCTATGCTTTCAAAAAGGAAATTGGCCTAGTAAAAGAAACTAAAATGCCAATATCAGCTTGCTTTTATGGTGTCTTTTCTTTTAGTGGTAGGAATGTGGTTGCGTTTTACAATTGGTTCTCTAGTGGGACTTGATTATTATATAAAGCAAACAAGTGATTTATAGTATTGATATTTTTAAGTCTATGAAGTTTATGAAAAAAATGGAAAAGATATTGAAGGAGGAAAATTGAATATTGAAGTATGAGAGAAAAAAAGCGGAAAGCTAAATTTTCGCCAAACATAGTAAAATGAAACGGAAAGAGCGTTTGAAACTCCATAAAAGTGCTATTGGTATTTGTCAGAAATGGCATCCAGAATTTTAAGTACTGCGTTGGAACAGCAAAAAGCTTGGTTGGAAAATAAGTGTGTAGTGGTAGACATACATTGAGCTAGTACGTCCAAGGGGAAGAAAGGACGGAAACATAAGGTGGCGGAATCAACTGAAAATTTTTGACGGCAGGAAAGGGTAAAAGCAATACGGACAGTAAAACCAGGAAATGCAGCTGGACCCTCTGAAGTACTCGTATAAGCAGATGTGATATATTCCACTGGAGAAATAGGGATTAAAGTGATAGTGGAACTTTACCAACATGTGTTGGATGGAAAAAGGAATGCCAAATGAGTAGCAGACAAGTATGTTGGTGCCAATCATGAAGAAAAAGATGACGCCGCGAGAAACAGCAGTACAGACAGGAGGGTGAAGCTGCTAGGGCAGGAGTGCGCAACCTGCGGCCCGCGAAATTGTATGGCTTTAGTACCGTACCCCCAGGTTTATCATCAAAAGTTTTTTTAGTGCAAAAACTTCGCTTGTTTGAAGTTGGCCTTGGAATGACTATTGGCTGTGCACTTGAGTATTGAATGCATTTGACCGCTTCCGTAGAAAGTTGCATAATCCAGTGTTTGAGTATGCCATGAATATTGTTGAAAAGTGCTGAAAAGAAGAAATTAGATATTAGTTGATGTGGATGCAATGAAATTTGGCTTTATGCCATGCAGAGGAATGAAACTTGCATTGTTTACTGTGACAAGAATGAAAGAGGAGTAGAAAGATGCATGAATGTATAAAAGGTTGTGTGTACGCTTCGTGGATGTTCAGATTTGATGGTCTTAAGTCATTTGATAAAGTCATAAAACAGCTGATGATGGTGTGATGAGACTGGTTTTCGCAACTGCAATTGATGCGGTTACGGAGTTTACTTGAAAAGGCTTAATGAATAGAATTTTCTATTCATAGAACTTAGTTCTCATGAGTAAAGAAATGGAGAAATTAAAAGAGAAGTTTTGGGCATCGACGAGACGTTCGAGAGTGAGGAGCTAAAGTTTTGGAAAGAAAAAGTAGCATTTTTGGTCATCGCTATTTGAAATATACATTTGTACTTTTAGTGTAGTGAAAGACTTTTTTGAAGATCAAGGTTATAAAATTGAATTTTGTACCCTTTGCCTTTCACCCCCCAACTTTTGTAATTTTACTGCAACCTCCTGGTCTCTGCTCTAGATGAAAAATAGCTCCCAGAACAAGCAGCTTGTGGGAAAAAGTTTTTAATCACTAATCATCTACAAGTTGTTGGACATATCCCTAAAACAAACGAACTAATACCAGCAACCTATGCTAAATGGCCTTTATAAGCATACGAAGGTTTTGCAATTCTATCAAATATTCTTCTGTCATTGAAACAATTAAAAGACAAGTCATCTCCGAAAGTATAATTAATCTTATTAAAGAAACATATATCAATGGCACAGCGCTGATAGAAACAGAAAAGTAGTGCGAAAAAAATTAAGATTAAGGAAGGAATAAGCCTAGTTGATACTCTCTTACCTGATGTGTTAAGTTGTTCACAGTTGCAATCGAAAAATATTTAAGAGGATAAAATCTGTAACTGCAGTTGCTCTTGTGGACAGGTGATAAACAATCTTAGATTCAAAATATTATCATCCTGTTTGCAAATACTGAGAAAGTACTACAACTGCTTGAAGAAGTGAATCATGAAAGACAAAAAGACGGAATGGAGATAAACAAGAAAAAAACAAGGTAATGTACGATGAGACTGCAAGAAAGCGATGACATATAAATTTGAATTTTGAGAATATACTGTTAATACCTAAGAAAACTGATAACATCTGGTTATTAGATCAAAATGGAAATATGCCAATGATTAAAAGGTTGGTCTCTCACCAAAATTCAAACAAGAAAACTGGCAGCGATACAAAGAAGCATAGAAAAAAATTTATTCACAGTGTTAGGCGAGAAGATCCAATCAAAAATAAAGTCATTCAAGAAAAAACAAAAATCGAAGATGTCATTGAAACAGCCACAGTTTTGAAGTGAAAATAGGCCGGATGTGATCAGCAAGAATGAAGAGCAACAAGTGGGCCTAAATAACAATCGAATTGACACCTTGGAACAAGAAAAGATTCAGAGTAAGGCCAAGCATGAGATGGCGGGATGATATCAAGGAACGAAGTTTAAAAATCTAGCTGAAAACAACACGGTAGAATGACGCGGAAGTCTTGTGGAGACCATCTGCCAACAGTGACACAAATGGTTAATGAAAATACAATTGGTTTTGATATTGTTGTCATGAATTATTTCATGCAGTATTAAGTTTTTTGTCAAATAATGCCATACCAGTTTCTATTATGTCAAATTCTTCCATCACAAGTTTTGGTAATAACTGCAGTAGTGATAACTTGGTGTCGTCTGTGCAACAGTATCCTTGTTTGTAAAACCAAACAAAAACAGTGGTATCAAAAGAGGTCGGAACTTTTCCACTTGCCAGTTTTTTTACGACTCGTTATTGCTTATGCTCTTTAATTTGATTCATTCATATTGTCAATTTTAGATGCAAAGGAGCCTTGATTCAGACAGTAAAATTACAAACTTAATCTTGAATTAATGTTTTAAGCGGACAAATGTTGATTAAGTTGTGGTATTGATGATGACGATGGTGATTGGCCGTGTCCAATAGACCAAACAGGATTCGCACATCATAGTCAATCAAGCAAGTAAAAACGCTTTGATCCGGATTAAAGGAAGATCCAGTCATTTTAAACCAATCTCAAGTACATCCCCGTAGTCCCGTCACCGACAACACCGACTGCCATTAATGTGCGGCTAATAGTGGTCACAGCTTCATTATTCAAGGCTTTTGAAGCCCAGATATTTTTTTTATCAAGGTTTCATTAGTCAAAACTTTTAAGCAAGCAAAATTTTACACCTAGGGTGTTTCAGGCTTTTAACTTGGTCCCAGGTTAAAAGTCTAGGGCATGTCAGCTGCATCACGGGGACTACAAGTGCTTTAACCGCAGATTTATGGCCACGGAACCTCTTCTTACCGACTTCCGCGCTGAAATTATGCGATACGAAGAGGTGAATCAGATGATTGAGGTTGTACCAAACTCGATCAGTGTGGGACCTCTGCAGCTCATCACTGATAACATTAAATTGTCGCTGGTCGTTGAAACAAAAGCGTGGAAGGTAAGTTGGTCGTTTTTGACATATTGCAAGTACAGTTTATCTTGCAGACAACAACAATGATTCAAACTCCGCACAGAAACGTTCTTTGCTCTAGCGCAAGCCACGATATATTAGTTGCTAGCTATACATTGAAAGGATTGCGAATTGGTGTCGTGTTCAAATTTTCCCATAGGAATGTTGCTGCGAAATGTCGAATGTGTACTAAGCCTCATGGCACAAACAAGAATTTAATTGTAAAAGCTACGATGAAAAATAAGGAAATGCCCAGTGGTTTTTATTCTGCAATCAATTGTTGCGTTAAGTCATTGTGATGCAACAAAAGTTCACTAGACAGAGCATATCCCGTCGTTCAATCCTTATAATAACCACAATCAACCATAAATGAGCATTGATATTTGTCAGAAGTGCACTTGTAATATTTGGCTCGCTTGCAAATATAATTTGAATTTTATGCAATGTCAGGTGGATAGTTTTAAATATAAAAACACCTTTTCAACAAAACTCATATCTTTTTGGTAGGTTTGACGTAAAACGTTGTTGATATTCGTTTTCAGGTGAGCTTGTGCAAGTGCTTAAATGTCGAATATCGAGCTAAAATGGAAGAACTGCACGAGTTTATTAATGAATATGCAAAGAGACTGACTAGACCGATCAAAGATCTTGATGATATCAGAGAAGCCATGCGAGCTCTTGATACTATCAAAGCAGAGTTTACAAGAATTGATTTTACTCTCGGTGAGACAGCACATAAAAAATAGGACTGTTTTTTGGACACGCAATAGCAAAACCTTGGTGTAATAGCTAATACTTTGTGTTGCAAAAGACCACATAAATGTCGGTGATATTTGCTAGAAAAGGGGTTAAAAACTCAAAAGCTTGCTTGTTAATGAAAGTTTAGCAGGTGGTTGGGGAAGATAACGTTCCGTCAGCAACGCCATCTTTAGTACTGCAATATGACATATTACGGCAGTCCTTATTGTTACAACATAACAGTATTATGTACCAGTACAAGTGATTTCAAGCGTGTTTTCAAAAATGTTTAGGAATAAATTGATATCTAGAACTATTAACTTCTTTATCCCTTTTTACGTTTTTAAGTGTAGTTCGCAGGTTTTGTTAATATTTATGGTCGTTCAGGTCCTGTGGAAGAAGCGTATGCAATTATGCAGAAGTTTGAAGTTGAAGTCAATTATGAGGAAATAAACAAAGTCGACACGCTCAAATATAGCTGGGATAAACTGTTGACGCAAGCCAGGGCTGTAAGTGTTTTATGTTAACTACAATATGTGATGTTATGATTTTAAAAGTCACCGCGTTTAAAAAAAAATCCCTTTTTTAGTCGTGAGAGCACTTTTCCGCGAGCGTTTTTCAGTTGTAACTGCCCCCTCTTAAAAGTATTTTTAAATCAGTGGTTCCAAACCATTGTAATATACTGCCTCCCTCATCCATCTGAAGTTGTTTTTTACCTCCCTTTTTTGCTTTATGAGTGTGGGGGAAGGAGACTGACAAAAAGGGAATCTTTTTAAAGACAAATTTTTGAAAACAATTTTTTTCAATTTTTTGTCAACAAGTACTTTTCTTGATCCACTTCTAGAATTTGTGGTAAAAGGCTGACAATAATCTGTAAAGGTGGGGAAGGCAAAGCTGACAGCAATGTTGGGGACTTCAGTCCTCCAGCCCTATACCTTTACATCTTTGCTTCTACAAGTTTTTTCTCGTCTCTTCTGAAATCTGATTTTACCTCCCTGGTTGACTCTTATTGTTCTTGATGGGTAAAGCTTTGAAAGTAAGTTAGGCATTACTGGCAACCAGTTGTACTATTGGAAATTAATAAAATACATTGATAAAATGTTTTGATTTGCTGGAATAAGACGAAAGAAATAGAACATGTTGGTGGTGATACTTAATTGTGTTACGTAGTAACTTGATTAGCATTAAAAGTGCGAAGTAGGATTTGAAGTTGCTGTTGTTGTTGCTACCCAAATCTTTTCTTGAGATGGGGCTTGGGGCAGGCTATGGAGCTCCAAAAGCTGGGCAATCCACAATCTGGACCAAAAGTCGTAAATAGAAAAAGAGTAACTAAAGAGCTACTGGCGCAAAAAGTTCGTTGCAGGACAGGACATAATAAAATAAGAAGTGTTTTAAGTCGAATCACCGCAGGCGTTGCACCAAGGATTCTTAATTCTTTTAGTTCTAGGGGGGATAAGAATAAAAAAAAGGCTGTGCCGTGGCAGCGAAGACGAAAGGACCCACAGCGGGCACGACGAGGGAGAACAAGTTCTTCAGTAGATGCTGGGGGGAGTTGTACGTCAAAAATTTTGATGAACTAGTACGCCTCCAGTCCGAAAAAAAGTTAAATGGATACGAGGGGTACGAAATGAGAAATTACCTGGGGCTGTAGATGGCTCAAGCAATGCAACTCCTCTGGCCAACTCATTGGCGGTAGAATTTAGAGTGAGGTGGGCCGTTTTTAGCTTGTTTTTGAAATTTCGAGTGGCTGATAAAAGTGGCACATGCATGACAAAATTAGGTGTGCAAAACTACAGCAATTTCAAGGGCCCTTTTCTGCTCCCGCGGGGGAAGATAAAATTGTAAAATTTGGAAAAAAGTATAAAATTTTGGAAATATCAAAAAATAATTGCATCTAGAGGTAATATTGAAGTGCTAGGTCTCTAGTACCCTTTGATGCAGCTTTGTTTGTTACGGCTTAAGGTTTTCTTGTTCTGCTTTGCGATTATATTATCTCAAATTTTGCTAAATCTAAGTTAAAATTTTCAAGTTGGAACGGTAAAGTTTTAGTTAAAACAATTATTCGTTTTTTATGTCCTGTAAACCCATATTTGATGGATCTGAGCGATAAAGTTTTAGCTGACAACAAATTATCGTAAAAGTGACGTAATGGGATCAATGTATCACAGGAGACTCAAAGTTTATGTCAATAATGCTAATGCATCTGTGTAACAGCTTATTATGCGCAGTTGTATTGTCGGTTGAATACTGGGGAACCTGGTAAAAATAATGATCATTTTGATCTGTCCGAAACGGGAAGCCGCAGCACCAACAGGTTTACCACCAATGATGAGTAGAAGGGTGTCATTAGTTGCCTCTTACCACTTGTTAGATGGGCGGCTTCACTGTTCTGTCCTGCAAATGACGGAGATATTTGCAGAGTTTACTTAACTTACTCTCGGTAGTATGGCTCCTGATTTTTTTGAAAAACGTAATACACTTATAGCTGAAAAATAAGTTGGGAAAGTAACACTCATATCACGTTTTATGGGGTTCAGGTTTCATTCCAGATATTGTATAAAACAATTAATTAGTTTATAAACTTAAAGCTGTTATTAGCTTAAACCAATATGTCTTTCTTTGATTCAAAATGAGATATCTTTTTTCTTGATCGCAGCTTTGCCATAATATAGTCATTACTTTTCGAGGAATCAACGATGTTGACAGAGGCTTCGGTCGCAGTCTTTACAGCTCTTTCCACAGCTTCTGTATGGCAAGAAAACATGAGAACAGCTGTAGTGACGGCTTTTTTGGTTGGATATAAATTTCTGTCTCAGCATTTCAAATGTACTGCCATGCCCGAAGATCACTAATTGCGCACACTGCCAATCGATCCTTTTATAGTACTTTTGCTAATCTAAAAGCAACTTGTTGTTGTTGTTACCCGACCCCTTCACAGGGATGGGGGCATGGCGGAAGACCATGGAGCCCCAGAAGCTGGGCAACTCCCCAGGGCCTGGACCAGAGATCGTAAAAAAACAGAGAGTCGCCAAAGGGCGAGCGGTGCAGAAAGTCTGTAGCTGGATAGTGCAGAATGAGATGAGAGGTGTTCTGGACAATTGACCGCAGGCGCTCCATAAAGGATTCTCGATTCTGCCAATCCTAGAAAGATAGGAGCTTAACAGAAGACTGTGTCTGTTACAGTGAAGACGAGAGAGGACACAGCGAGCGTGACGAGGGAGCACAAGTTACTCGGTGGAAATCGAGGGAACCTGTATGTTAAAGAATTTCGATGATACAGTAAGCCTCCAGTCCGAGAAAAGAAAAGAGCGAATACCAGAAAGACTACAAGGGATTGCACAGGACACGAGTAGTGCTCCCCGTCTGGCCAGCTCCCATGTCGTTCCCCCGGAGAAACGAGTGTCCGGATACCCTATGTAGCCTGATAGAGCAGGAGGAGAGAGAAGACAGTTCCTGCCAGATCTGCCAGAGAGATTGAGGTAAAAAAAAGATGGAGGAGAGGACAGGACGGTGAGGACAAAGTGAGAATCAGAGAGGAGGAGAAGAGAAGTGGCAGACTTGTTGGTGTTGCCGAGACCAGCAAAGAGCTTGCAGAATGGAGCAGGCTTCAACAGAAAAACTTAAGCATACTGGGCCTGCTGAAAAGGAAAAGAGTGGCCTCAGTGCCACAAAGAGAGCAGTTGGCAAGGACGCCAGAGCTGCCTTTGCGAAAACGGAAAGTAACAGAGCCGTCTCTTCAGATCACCAAATCGTGAGAGAGGAGAGCCTCACCTTGGCGAGAGCCTCACCTTGGCGAGAGAAAAGGGGATCACAGCGGGAGCATGGAAAGGAAATAGTGGGCTCCACCGTGAAGGATGGAAGACTCCAAGGAAGAAAGGGAGGGAAAGCAAGAAGAGCCTCCTTAGAAGAGGTAGAAGGAAGCATGAGCGGGTGAGTGGACGAAAAAGCTCTCCAGGACGATCTGTAGAGTCTTGGTTTCACTCCAAGTCAGGCCAAACCTGAGATGGGAAACGAGGTTGGGAGAAGAAGAGCCCGCTTATAAGATGAAAGAGTGAAATGAGTCAGGGTGACTCGTAGGGGAAGTAGAGAAGCCTCGGAGAGAAGAAGAGGGATAGGGAAGGACAAGAGGCAGCTGGTGATGGCGCGACTAGCCGCTCGGTGGAGGCGTTCCAATTTGGTGATATTGGTAACGCTTGGGGAAGGAAATCATCCGAGTGAGGCATAAGTGAGAAGAGGCCGAAGAAAAGCTTTATACATGTGAGAGGGATTCCTCGAAGGGGCCTCATGAGGGAGCAGGGATACAGCATAAGGCCTGAGACGTGGGAAAAACTTGGTCTTTGGTGAAGACACATGTTTAGAATAAGGAAAGAGTGCGGTCGAAGGTGACCCCAACGAAAGTTGAAGTGGGATTGAAACGGAAGTGGGAGCCGAGTAGGAGGAGGTTGGGCTGAAGGTGAGCTTGGTGGGGATCGACTGAAAAGAAGGAGGCCTCACATTTGCTCGGATTGAGAGGAAGACACCAGTACTCCGACCAGCGCTCCAATCGAAACAGAGCTCCTTGTGTGGGCTCCATCATAGCAGGGACCGATAGGAGGAGGACAAAATGGCCAGATCGTCATCATAAAGAGAGCAGCTGATAGAAGAAGGCAGAGAAGCAGGAAGATCATTGCGGAACACCTCGACGGACTCGAAAAGAACGACTTATGTGATTTTGATAAACCACGCAAGCCACAAATCACGCCTATCAAAAAGGAAAGATTGGATCCAACGAGCAAAGCAAGGAGGCAGGCCAGCAGAAATGAGTTTGTGGAAAAGGGCAGGATACCAGACAGAGTCGAAAGCTTTAGAGGAACCGATAGTAGCGAGAATCGTCCGAGAGCCTGGTCTGGATTTGTTAAACCTATCCTAGATGGGCTGAGCAAGGAACAGAATTTGATTGAGAGTAGACCGTCCTGGGCGGAAACCGGCCTGGTGGGGAGAGAGAATAGAATTAGATTCCAGAAAGAAGAGTAGACAATAGTATGATGCGTATCAAAGCTTTTTAAAGATAGGAAAGATAGGAGTTGAGAGAGATAGGTCGGAAGGAAGCAGGAGAGTCGAGAGGCTTTCCCATTAATGGATGGGAATAATAGAAGATGTCTTCCAGATGGAAGGAAAGAAATGCAAAGACCAGGAGAGATTGAAAATGTGAAGAAGAAAATCCATGCCAGAGCGAGGAAGGTGCTTTAGGATGGAATAGACGACTTTGTTTCGGCCAGTGGCAGTGGACAAGAAGAGGTTAGAGCCAGCCTCAAGAAATTCCGCGGGGGAGAAGAGGAGCAAAAAAACGGTAAAGACTCCTCATGGCGCGTGGCACGGGGGAACACAGAAAGGTAGCCTCTGGCTCTGCTACGCAGGGCCATTTTCTGGCAGACAGAAAAGTGGGATTTCAGGTAATCGACAAAGAATGAAGCCGACTCCCTGGAAGAGGAACAATTGGTGAAGTTAGGAAAGGAGGAAGATGAGGAAGAAGAGCCAGCAACAGAACGAAGGAGAGAGTACATAGATTTGGGCCAGAGAGAAGAGCAAGTCGCCTGCAATGCCTCAGCCTTGGCTTTGGCGACGAAAGACGAGGTATGTCGGGAAGCAGAGATGTAAGCCTGGCGATCTTCATCACTTATGTGAGTGGCAGCGCAAACCTTATGTCTTTTACTAACCACTTGTTCCATTTCAGTGGACCACCAGGCTTTAGGATGGCGTTTGATGCGGCCCAAAGGAATGGGGGATTTGGCCGCATTCAGTGTCAGAGAAGTAAAGAGAGCAGCAGCAAAGGAAAGAGAAAGAGACGAGTATTCCTCTGCAGAAGGACAGTGAGAGTCATAGTAAAAGGCAAAGTCATCCCAGCGAGCTTTCTGAAAATTAAAGGATGGGGGACGTTTGTTGGGGCGAAAGACCGGAGAGAGAAGGACAGATAGAAGAATTGGTAGGAGGTCAGAACCCAGGTCCTGAAGCACCTCCCAGGAGCGAGATTGGGCGAGAGAAGATGAAACAAAGGAGATGTCAGTGGAGGAGCGACTGCCAGAAGAGCGATGGAGAAGAGTAGGTATGTCAGGGCCATTGAGAGGAAGGAGGTCAGAAGAGATGATCCAATCGAATGCTATCTCCCCACGGGGGTCAGAAGTACCTTTTAAGTCGCAGAGGGGGTGATGGCAGTTGAAGTCCCCCAGAATGAAGAGATTTTAGGAGGAGGGAAGAATAAAAAAAAAGGAGCTGGTTCTGTTATTCGTCAGAGAAGAGCAAATAGGGGGAGCATAAACATTAAGAACTGATAGCGAGGAGGAGTTGTTAGAGAGATGTTGACTCCTGCATAATCAGAGTAGGGGTCAAGCGAAGAGAGAAAGGAGGTAGAAAGGTTTGTGAAAGATAGGTCCTGCTTGACGAAAAGGATGACACCCCGCTAGCATGCGTGGCATCATAAAAGAGAATGTCAGACTGGGAGTGGGTGTGATCAGATTAAAGAGCATAGAATCCAGGGATCCAGAAAGAGGAAGATGAGTTAAGGTAAGGTTCCTGGATACAAATAAGGTCAACGGGATGAGACGAGATAAAGGTAGCAGTTCAGTGGGCCAGATTGAACAGCAGAGGTATACAAGCTGGAGGAGTCCGAGGTGGAAGTCACAGTGTTATCTCCAGAAGAAACAGGAATGCATCAGGGGCAGCTCCAGGAGTGAGAGCTGTCAAGAATTCTGAATTTAGTCGAGAGTAGTGAGCACCTTAAATGGACCCATTTGGAGCAAGTGCAGCATTGCACTGACCTACCCCGCCAGGCCACATTTCCAGCGCTCCCTGAACAGGAAAAGATGGAGCCAGGGTTAGGACGAACGTTGCCACTTATCAGGAGAGGGAGAAGAATGAGGAGACCAGGACGGGCAAGATAATGGAAGGAGAAGGGAGAAGACAGGCGACCGATTTTAAAGAAACTGCGTGCTGCCCTTCTGCGGTCGTTCAGGGGGCAGCATGGCAAAAAAATGGTTTGTGCGAGAAGAGTGCCTGGGGTAACTGGGACCCTCGGGAAGGCCAACAGCCATTTCGACCCAACCCAAACGGGGTTGGGGATCGCACCACACGTTGAGGCGGATGTGGATTGGTGCAGAACACCAGTTTTGGCATAATAAATGTTCTTCTCTTTGCACGAGGTGATATGCGAGACTTCAGGGTTTGTCTTCACTCCGACTCACCCACATGCTCTTCATTATCGATCAGCATAGTTGTCAAAATATTTTTGGGGAAGGCGAAAAATGCATTTCATGGCAAAAGCTTGTTAACGGTGTCGCGAACTCTTTTAGTTATTGCTTTGAATGGAAATGTATATTAGTTTGAAGAAGTGCATTTCCCCGATTGTGAAATTGCAATGTTTCTTTATGATAAACCACACCGGAATATAACCGTTCAAAAGGTGCTGGGGAAGTTGTTTGTTTTAATGTCAACCACCGACGGTGTTTCATGGGTCGTGGTTTTTGTGAAGGCGGATGAATAGAAACTGACCCTTTTTTTACATCTTTGAACATGTTGGGAAGGACGAGAGGCAGCTGGTGATGGCGTGGCGTGCCAACTTGGTGATGCTGAGAAATAAAGACCATATGGGTGAAACATAGGTAAAAATTGGCCGAAGAAAGTTTTATACAGAAGAAATAGGGATTCTTTTAGGGAGTCCCATGAGGAAGGAGAGATGCAGCGTGAGGCTTTGTGACGAGAAAAGGACTTAGCCTTAGTAAAGATAGATGTTTACGAAAGGAAAGAGTGGTAGTAGGATTAAAGTGGAAAGTGGAGTTGAACAGGGCCAGGCAGGAATGAAGACTAGCCTGATAAAGATCCATCGAAAAGAAGGAGCCCTAAGATTTTTCTATAGTAAGAGGAAGGCACTAGTGCTCATTCTAGCGATGCAGTCGAATCACGCCTGCAGGTGTGACCCCTGCAGCAACTGGTACCAAATGGGAGGAAGACCAAATGGCCGGGTCGTCCGCATAAAGATATCAGATAACGGAAGTAAGTGGAGTTGCAGGGAGATTGTTGATGAAAAGATTCAATAAAACAAGGCCAAGGAACAATCCTTGCGTGACCACTAGCCGTGTTTAAGAGATGCAAATACTATGATTTTGAAAAGTCATGCAAGCGCGCCTCTTAGAAAGGAAAGAGTAAGTCCACCGACTTAAGCCAGGAAGTAGGCCAACAGAAATTACCTTGTGGAAAAGAGCGGAGTTCCAGACAATAAAAAGTCTCGGAAAAATTGGTAGTGATGAACAGAGAAAAATAAACAATTTAATCCAAAGTAGACCGACGACGACGAAAACTGGCTAGGTTGGGAGAGAGAATGGAGTTAGACTCCGGAAATAAGAGTAGACGGGTAGTTATTGCAATTTGGTTGCATGGTCAGAATACGTTGAAGCCTCGTTTTTACGACGACAGTAATCGAAGAGCGATGGATTCAAACTTCATGATGATTGCTTTTATTGTTGTATTTTCGAAAAAGGTATTATGATTTTTTCTGTTTGGCTGATTAAAACAATCAGTGAATTTATTGAAAACTATACTAAACAGTTTATTCGAGATATTAAAACTTGAAACGTTCAAAGCAGACTTGCACCTTACGCAGTATCGTCTGAGGCTTTGCCCCTCTGTCGTTGGGAGATTGAAATAGGGTAAATACATTGATAAAGAAAATCAAATAGTGTTGTGAGTTATAACGCTCAGCTACTGGTCTGTTTAGGTTCAAGATAAACTGGTTGTGGTTCAACCCGAATTCCGTTCGAACTTGATCAGGAAAGTCGAAAAGTTTCACAGCGATTCAGGTATTTTTCAAGACGATTACGATGAGAAGGGGCCTATGTCGGAAGGAATTACTCCTACGGAAGCAAGCGATAGATTGCAAGTATTTCAAAGCAGGTGAATTTTTGTTCTGAGTCAGTCACTAATTTATTTATTTTGATATCTATGTGGTCGATTTATATTTTTTTTCCGTGTACAAATGGTCCAGTCGGCCACACGTTGCTTATGTGTCGTATGTCTACTACACTGTTTATTTTTTCTAGACTTTTGTATTTCAGAATGATTGGGTTTGCATGTGAACAGGTTTCGGAAACCGCTAACAAAAGTTTAATTTTGTTTTACGATTATGACCTTATTTTGAGGTGGCTCCACGCGTTCAAAATTTAGATGGGACAAAAAACAGGGTTTCGCAGGGTATACCCAAAAGCAAGCATCGTAGAAAGATCAAATTGGTGTCAAAATGCGCACAAGTCGTATCTTTGTCGTCATATGAATAAAAAACAAACGAAAATTTTCTTGCTTTGAGATTGCGATGGTTGACCGCAACCAAATCGTTTGTAAATGAAATACGGTATGTTGGCACAGTTGTGGTTTTGTATATGCAGCAAACCTAGAAATTGTAATGTTAAAACCTCAATCTACGCTGTCAATTATTAACTTAGGTGAGTAATTATTCAAAACTTGCAAAAATGTCAATAGCTTGCTTCATGTGTATGTCTGTAGAAAATAAAGAAGAGTGTCTTCCCTTCAAGGAATGAGTTTGTTTGACATTTAAACATAAGTGAGATCATTAAAACTTGCTCTTGGATTCTAAAAGAAACTTTCCTTCTTAAACAGTGTTGGTATGCTGTTTCAATTTCAGAGTTTAAAGCAAGCGTCTGGCATAAAGAATTTAAAGATTCATTAAGGAAGAAAAAAACATCCTTTGTGGAGTGCTCAGACCGTCATGAAAAGCTTTTACCAAAATAACCTTTTGCAAAGGGGTATTAAAGTTCTACATCACCAAGAAATTATTTGTGTTTCATGTTTGCTAATTGCAATAGCAGTTACGAACAATATAAAAAAATAAATGAAGGCTAAGTTTTATACTCGTTTTTAGCGAGAATGGCGTTTCAGCTATATAGATAAAAGCTTTCTTGGGTCAAAGAAGCGACAGAAAAAATGATAATTGAATGGAGCGACGTTAAACGACTTTATGAAGCGCAAAACTGTGGAAATAAAATAAATTGATGTGCTTTCAATCTCATCTTTAATCAGCAGAGCATGTCTCATATTCAATCAGCAGAGCAGATTGATCTTGAATTACTTGTAGCTGTAGTGATGCCAAGAAAACCATCTGAAAGATGATATGGATATCGTTATGTGGGTAGTAAATTTCCAAACCCGTAAAGTACACTTAAAAAAATTTATCGTAAATTGCACAAAAATTCCGGCAGCATTCTGTCGTTAGCATTGAAATTAAAACCACAGGTGATTTGACCGTTGAAGTAGTGATAATCTATTCTGTACTTCAACATTACGTTTTAGTTCAGTAATGTGTTTAACGATTTTTTGTTGAGTTTTGAATAAAAACTCTAGAACAACGTTATAGCTAGAATCAGGCAATCGTATGCTCATACTTTAATTTATTAAATCGATTTCGCTTGAAAAGTCGCATCATCCATTAGTTTGTTTACATAGCAATCTTATTCACATGATTCTATTTAAATAAGGACACAAAAATTAATTAGATAGACTAGAAAATAAGATCACAATTCTTAGACAATATAGAAAATAGCAATTTACAGTCGCTAGCCTAATTACAAGTCAGACTGTATAATGTAAATGCTCGGTAAGCAACAGTTTTCAGAGCCTCATTACTACAAAAAATTTGATAATTACGAAGAACAAAATGCACCAATCAAAATAATTACAATTTTGGTGGAATGTTGGTGATAAAGCTGTAGCTGGAATCAGTCAATAGTATGTTCTTAAACTTTTATAAAAACAAATCACTTTTATTATTAAAGGAGCAATTGGCCAACTACCAATTATTAGCTAATAGGTACCAATGAAATTTAGTCTAAAAAAATAGAAATTGGTTCTTCAAAAAGTATAATATTATCCTTTTTGGAACTGTTTAGTGACAGAAAAATTAATCGACTGCTAGGGTAGTGCATACGATAATGATTTGCGACAAGGCAACAAGATTAAGTAATAGGCTACCGTAATAATCAAACCGAAGACTTAACATGATCTGATTTTACATATTTATGTTGCCTTGTCACATGGCTGCCTTTATTTGTAAGCAATTTCTTGTCAGCAGATAGTTTATCTTCGACTAAAAATGAGCTTTTCTTTGGGATATATTTGGTATCAAACTTTTTGCAATGAAAAAAGTTCTTATTGTTTTATGACTCTTAAATTATATTTTTTTTGGATGTTTTTAATATTTATTATGTATATTGAATATTCTTGACTGTTACAACAGATAAAGCAAAGAACTTCATGATTTACTAGGTCCAAAATAGTTTGTAAAATAGGTCGAGTTGCAGAAAATTATCAGGTTCTTGTAAAAGAAATCAACATGAAACACCAAGTTGGGCATTTAATGATTTGTGACCACTACGCACAAATAAAATGTTATACATGGTGCAGCATAGGTAACGCTCTTTTTAATTTTATATCTTGTAATGTATATTTTCTTTATTATTTTGTTTACTTAAATTGCTAAACCTTCATTTTTTTGGACATTTTATGCAATCATAAGATTAACAAAGGAACAGAGTAAATTATTTTCTCTAATTAATTTACTAAATTTCATTTTTTTGGATATTTTACGCTGCAATGAGATTAACAAAGGGTCATAGTAAAATCAATTCATTTGTGTTATCAAAACAATAAAAATGGTGCTTAATTTAATTTGTATTGAATATTACTAAACCGAATTAGCATTGTATTAATTTTATGTTAATCTATTAATATTAACCTGTGGCAATACATTCATGATTGAAAAAATAAAAGATAATCAAAAAGGCTTTAATTTTGTTCCACTTAAACAAAGGGCGTTACTTATGCCTCACCCTGTATATAGAAGAAAATTGTGGAGACAGAAATAGAGAACATCAGACGTTAAAACCTGCAAAAAGTCGGGAAAGGGAGTTTCCACGCACCCAAAACGTTTAGGTTATTTTAACTCACAAATGACAACGGATTATGATGCACCCCATGCGAACATTTATCGCATGGGGGCTTTTGGGTCCCATTTAAACCGCAATCTTGGATTTTAACAAAAATTTAAAGTCAGTGTATTTCTGGAGCTATTTTTCATCAGGAGAAAATTGACTCCAGTTTTTCAATTGATTCAATTAGGTCTATGAGGAATCGATTGGAAGGATTGGTTTTCTGATTTGAATTAGTTGAATGCATCAAAAATTAGAAATATACAAAAAATCATAAAAACTCATACACAAATATACACATTACGTATTCGCTTACTTGATAAATGCCTAAACATTGGAATGAACTACATTAAATTGCCAGTAGCTCGTGAATAAAAATTCAGGAAAAGTAAGAAAGCAGAGTTGTTCTTTTGTTTCTTTAATTATGCCTTGCAACAGCATATGAGAGGTAAGCATTAGATTATTTTCTTCTTTATGGCCAGTGACTATTCTTCGTCATTCAGAATTTTATCATATTCAATTTCTCGTTCTCGTTCGTCGTCCACCTCGACAGTTGTTTCTAGCAGGTCAATAAGAAAAGGAGGAAGAATAGAACCGCAAGACGACACTGGCTACAAGGTCTTTTGCTCTATCTTCCGGCATTGTTACAGCATCACAAGGCTTGGGGCATGTGATATCAATATGTGGTATAAGGTTGTCTCTGCAATGTGGGAACCGCGAGATGTCCACTTTGGATTTGAATGTAAGTTCCTCATTCTCCCCGAACATCTGCCTCAGCTTGATGCTGCGTACAGCATTCTGAGACTGCTCTTGCGCGTGACCATATATCAAACAAGTGAATTTCTCTATGATATTCTGCACTGTCTGACTTACCGTCCGCTCGTCAACAAGTTGTGTTGAAAAGATATAATATTAGTATATGAAGGTCATGCTAACAAATGGGCTACTTATAGCAATGATAAAATACACGTTTTTACAACAACTTGGATTTGTCATACGAAGAGTAACTCTCACCGGAACGCTTTATGATATTTGGGGTTGCTCTGTAGTTTCTTGAAGGTCCAATCATGCCCTTTCACTGAAAAGCGCAAGTTACCTCTTCTCTAGTGAATCCACGCTTGCGGAGCGCGTCTTGCTCCACTTATGAAGAGGGAGTGTTCGATCCGGGGTAGGATCATATCCGTGCTTTACCTCCTGTATCATAATCCCATCAGTGCTGTTCACTACATTTTTACCTTAAATATTTGTAATCATTTTCTTTAGGCCAGTGGTTCTTAAAGTGAGTTCCACGAAGCAAAGTCAGGGGTTCCGTAAAGCTACATTTGTAAAGAATTCCACAGTGAATTCTAAACATAGCTACCAATCTTGCGAATATATCCCAAGATTGCCTGCCGAAAGGCGGTCGATTTCCAAAAAAAAGGTCTTCATGACATTAACTTTGTCAAATATAGCATCAGGAAGCAAGGTCAGGGGTTCCTTGAAGCTACGTTTTTAAAGATTTCGTAAAGAACTCCGAACATAGCTGCCAAGATTGCATGTCTAAAGGCGGTCGATCTCTAAAAAAAAGGTCTTCATGACATTAACTTTGTCAAACAAAACATTTATTTTATGGTATAAAGTATTGATCTAAATAAGGGTTCCTTTGTATTACCAACAATGTCAAAGAGTTCTATTGCAAAAAAAGTTTGAGAACCGCTTGTTTAGGCTGTACCACTCAAATTGGAACACCTCATTGCCCTCAGCAGTGATTTTCTGGGGAGTGAAAAAAATTAAAAGGTTATGCAGAGCTTTGGCCAGTGCTATTTCAAGTTCCACGCCAAAGTCACCAGTTTCACAGTGACCCAATCTGCTGAAGATGGAAATCAAGTTTTTCTGCGATAGAGATGTAAAAGTGGTGCTGAGAATTGTGTGCTTTGGCAGCTTCCATTCTCCTTTTGTCACAGCACGGCAAATATCCTACTGCAGAAAAGTGAAAGCATTTTACAATTGAAAGATTTAGCATTTTTGAGCCTAAATTATGACTGTAGAAATCAGCACAACTCGCTTTAATTAAGAAGTAAAACCTATGTCAGTAACCTGCTTGTTTAGTCTTACCTGGCCTATATAGAGCGCAATGCGTTCGGTTTTCTCACTCTTCTCCATTTTAGCATTACCACAGATGAGGAAGTTCAAAAACTTTAAAAAGTCCGGTGGAAGAAGTTCATCAATTGATTTGATCTCAATATCAGTAGGTGCTGGAGGCCAAGAAAGTGGTTTTGAATCATTAAATGTCCAGTTTATTATATCACGAAATAACAAGGCCAGTTCCTCTCACCTGTTTTTAGTTTCCAACTGATATGCGTGGGTTACGGCATCTGCAGCGGAAATGTTTGCATTGTAGACCAGGTAATGGGCGATGCAATCTTTATCGTCTGGATTGGTTTTGGCAAAACCAATTAACTCATTAATATAATGGTTTCAAATCGAGCCTCAAGTTTCTCACTTCCGTAATTCGGCTGGGATAGCCACTTCTCTCCAACTCTTGTATGTCCAGAAAACGCAATGATGTAAAATGTACAACCTCATTGTGCCTAGTTACTCTATCCTGAATAAAATCAAGCGCAACAGTGAGTGCCTTATGATACGCAAAAGTCATTCCATCTTGCTCTTTGTCAACCAAACCTTCTTTTTCATTCAAGTGATTTATGTATTGCATGTTGAATAACTTGCGACAGGATTGAAGAAGATTTGCTTCTCTTGCGAATAAGTCTTGACCTTGTACCATGCGGTGCAGACAATGTAGCCCAAGTTCTAGGGCTTGAGAACCGAACTGTTTCCATGTAGGCTGTTTCGAGGTTCCTTCTTATTTCTTAAATACTGCAAACTTGCTGCATCTCTTAGTTCTCCCAGATACCTTCACTTCAAGATTTTCACAAAAGGTACGTTCTGCAGGAAATAATTGTGTTGAACAACATTGACGTTTGCCAGGAGAGCGTGATGCTGAGGCTTCAATAGATGTTACACTACCTTTCAAATGATTAAGGGTTTTGGTAAAGTTTTGGTAGCAGCCTCTATGATAATTAAATACATCTAAATCTACACTAGAAAGACTATGTGTTGTACGATGACAGATATCCTTCATCCGATAGCAGGAATCATGAGGTTTTCTTAGTAATACGTCTCGAACGCTGTGCGGTAGAGCTAGTTTTTCATTAGCAGAGCCTTTGGCGGTGTTCAGTAGTGTGGAATCTAGATGCTGAATGCCGCTGACGTGATGCTTTTTTACTTTTGCTTTTCTATCCCTTCATTATCGTCACGCTTGCGTTTCTCTGGCATGACCACTCACTGGCACTACTGTTAACAACTCTACTACAAATATTTGTGTATCGTCACACATGCGGTTGATTACTGTATTATCGCACTGCAGGTAATTTAATGCAAGCCTTTTCAGACAGACTCCCCACCAGGCCAGCTATTTCACGATTATGATTTTTATTGATGTTATAAGCAAAGCTCTGCTTCTTCTTTTCAGTTCTAGGCATTGGCCATAGGGAATAAACTTTGCATTTGCTACCTTGGTTTGATTTTTATGTCATTTTGATGAAATGCAATATGAGTAACTAAACAGTAATAACGGGTTTTTGTATTCTTCAAGCACATAGAGAATCAACATCTACAGCAGGTTCTCTGGCTGCAGAGTTGCATGATGAGGTCTTCGGGATTTGCACTTCAATGTATGCAAAGAAATATTGAAAACATGCAAAAATCTTAATAACGTCATAAAACAATAAATAATTTTTTTTCACAAATCAATTGTTTGGATTGACTGCTTGTATTTCATAACAAAAAATTGATTGGTTTAATTTGAATATGTGGCTATTGAGATAATTCGCGTTTTTGCGATTATGGCTTATATCTTATGGCTTATATTAAAAATTTATGGCTTATATTAAAAACTTATTTGTGACGTAATAGAGCTAAAAGTTGGTTTCAAAGTGTTGGATTTTTATGAAATAATACCTGGAGACAATATATCAGTCTTAGAAAAAGTGACTCTGGGTAAATAGCAAAGCAAAGCTTAAAGATAGATGCCCCCCTAACATTTTCTGCAAAAAATTTTATAAAATGTGATTTAATGACGTCAAAATAAAACAAACCAAAAAATATTTGCAGTAAAAAATGTTTTGAACTTTTTTCTTTCATTTAAGCTATTAGGTATTCTAGGATAAGAGCAGGTGTTTCGCTTTATCGTACAGTTTTAAGTATACCAGGAGCCTCAAACACGCGGCCCCCCAAGTAGTTTCTTGTGGCCCGCCAACAGTATCAGTAAGCATGCACACTTGTAGAAATTTGAGCATTGCTGTTGTTTTTTTCCTCCAGAGAATTTTGAGTTTAGTTCCAAGATTGTAACATCAATGAAAGTTTTACAAATACTGATAAACAGTGTTTAAGCTTTTAAGCTTATATTTAATTACTTAAGCTTACAATAAAGTAAAATATTGTGGACATATTAGTAAATTTGTGATACTTTGTATGTCTTGCTAACATTTTACGATGTTTTGTTTGTATTTGACTGTGTTGAAAGATTTAGGAACGGGTATTTATCCATTATAAATCATGTCTCAGTCGAACAAAAGGACTACTGAAAACACAAGAACATACTCAAAAACTAAAAAAAAGAAAAATTCAGGAAGAGAATCGATGATTTCAGGATGAATGGATGCTGTTGTACGTTGCGAAACCAATCAAAAAAATGTGCAGTGTTTAATATGCTTGCATACCTGTCGTATTTTTAAATATATATGATGACAAGTTACCACACAAAGTTTAACTTCAACTCAAAAGAATTATGTAGAAATACAAGAACTGAATGGATTGAATGAAAACGCACAGACACTTGCTTTTCATACAGTGTCACTCTGATTGTAGTTACGTGATCTGGACCTGTTGTTTCTTAATTGGCCATTATTTGTCGCAGTGCGCCAGAAGCATGTGCGCTTTGTCAGCATGGCTTACGGGGTTTGCATAATCTTAAAGGCAAGGTGTGTAAGGCGCAAGGCGGCGTTTGCAGCATAAAATAATTACACACATTATATAACACAACAATGCCTTTGCTGTAATAAAAGAGTGCAACATAAAGAGGCATATGTTGTCAAACTGAATATGCTATCAAGCCACTCACACGGAGTGTGTTGTGTACAGGTAAACTGAGGTAGGATAAATTGCGTCAACTAGAGTCTGCTGTGTCGGAACAAAAAAAGTTTATTTATCAGCATAAAAAAAGGAAAGTGAGAATGCTGTGCTGGTGAGCTATGAGTTGAGTGAGATGATTGCAAAGTCATCACGTCCTTTCACTGAAAAGGCATTCTTAAAGGATTGTGTGTTGAAAGCAGCAGACATTCTGTGCCCAGAGAAGATAATTTTTGAAGGCATTAGTCTCGCAGCAAATACTGTTGCCAATCGTGTGGAAAAACTTGCTGGCAATACCTATCAACTGCTCACTTCTGCAGCAAAAGAATTCCATTAGTATTCTATTACAATCGATGATAGCACTTGTAAATTAGACACAGCATTTTGTGCTTTGTTAACATGAAGTGTTGACGGACAAGCATACATAACTGAAGAGCTGCTGGATTTAATACCCGTGAAAGAAACTGTGACAGGACGAGATGCACTTCTTGAACTTGAAAAGTGTGTTGGGTTTCACTGGTCTAAGCTTGTTTCAGTTACCCTAGATGGTGCCCGTGCAATGTGCTCTGAAAAAGTGGGATTAGTTGGCTTGTTCAAACATATACTTAAAGAAAACTCTATGTTTCCAAGTCGGCTATTTGCTGCATCATCCACCAAGAAGCACTCTGCGGAAAACATCTGAAAGTGCACGACGTGATGAATGATGTAAAACCAGTAAATTTATTCGATCAAGAGGTCTGAATCATAGATAGTTTACTGCTTTCCTCTCCCGCATGGAAAGTGAATATGGTGAATTGCTGTACCACATAGAAGTCAGTTGGCTTAGTCGTAGTAATAGGTTGAAAAGGTTATTTGCTTTAAGAGAAGAAACAGCACTCTTTATGGCTATGAAAGACAATTATATGCCTAAACTTGGTGATTAAACATTCATTGCTAACCTGGCTTTTTTGAAAGATCTGAAAGATCATCTGAACATACTTAATCTCAGTTTGCAGGGACTTAAGCCGGTTATTACTGCCATGTATAATTGTGTGCAGTCTTTTAAATGCAAACTGTTTCTTTGTTCAAAACAGCTAGCAAATGGTAATCTGGCTCACTTCAAAGCGCTGCAGTCTGTGGACAAGATTGATGCTGAATGCTCGGAAGAGTACAGAAATCTCATTTCTACTCTGCATGAGGACTTGACAGACGATTTCAGGATTTTGATGCGATTGAAAAAGAATTCAAACTCTTCTCTACTCTATTCACAGTTGATGTTAAATGTGTGAGTGAAGAATTACATGCAGAGTTACTAGACCTGCAGTGTGATAATCTTCTTAAGGAGAAATACGCCGAAATTGGTGAGCTACAATTCTCTAAGTGTTGTCCAGGTGAAAAATATTTTATGTTGTTTGATTCTTCATTGAGAATTCTGACCACGTTTGGAAACGCTTATGTGTGTGAGTAGTTTTTCATCAATAAAGATCAATAAATCCTCTTTGAGGTCAAGACTTACCAATGAATATCTGCAGTCAATTCTTCGACTGATAAATGGCAAAGAGTTCGAACCCAACTTTGACAACTTGGTTGCCAAGACGCGATGCTAGAAATCTTCTGCTACCAATTAACTCTACAAGGCTGTACTGGGAAATGACAATTGCCATTAATGACAAATTATGGGAACATACTTTTTGTGTTTTGTGAGCTCAACAGAAAAGTATACATGCTTAGATACACCATTTTATTAGGCAGTAAAAATAAGAAAATGCATGTTATGAGTTTTATGTGTAGTAGGGCTTGGGTGCAGCCCTCAAGCAATTTCTTATTAACAAAATGGCCCACAAGTTTAGTTGAGTTGGAGACCCCTGATGTATACAGTCTTATAAGGAACAAATTCGTGCTGTAATCCTGGAAAATCCCGAAATGATCTCGGTTGGACAAAAATTCTTATTGAGAACATCAAAAGTCGTTGAATAAACCCTTTGAAGATTTAGAAAATGAAGGTTAAAAAAATATATATTTTGTATGCATGGAAAGCCCTTCTTCCTACTAAATTATTCTAGAGTTGTTTTATCGAAAGCAACACGCTTTCACAATTTTTGCTACTAGCGATGGCAGCAACGTAAATTTTACTTCTTTAGTACGGTGTAAACAATTGATGGCGTCACTATGGGTTGCCCACCTGGACTAACACTAGCAAATTTCTTTATGGCTCGTATGGAAAATCAACTTTTATCCAATGATGTGGAGTCATCTCCCAAAGTGTATCTAGTATATATAGATGACATTTTCGAAATACTTGATGATGACCAATGGTGCACCAAATCTCTGGAAAAGTTTAACACCCAGCACCACAACATTAAGTTTATTTTAGAACAAGCCGAAAGTACAATACCTTTTTGGGATGTGGAAATTAAAATTAACTCGGATAGATTTGATACTTGGACGTGTAGGAAACCTTCGAACACGTTATTGTTAAATTTTCATGCTTTTTGCGTGCAAAATTTGGAAAAAGTTCTTATTTTATAAGAAAATAAGTTGAAAGTAATCCACCAATTATCAACAAAACGCAAACGTCAATTTTATTATGGAGTAGTCAGCCACACAAATTCATTTTTCGGATACCTCAGTTGACATTAACTTCGGACATCTTCAGACCTCAGTCTTTCAAAAACCAACTGCCCCTTTTAATTGCGTGGATCCTAATAGTTTGCATCCTGCTTGCACTAATAAAGCCATTATTTACAGCCACACATTAGGATATTGCAAAACCTAGCACTAAAGACAAACAATTAAAATCCTAGCAAAAGACATTTTTATCAGAACGCTACAACAAAAACCTCATCAAAACACACATGAATCGGGCAAAAAGACAATTTAGAGTTTACTTACTAAAGTCCAAACAGTAATTCAAACAAAGAAACAAACGCATACCGATACCTTTGATCCTTACATACCATCCTTATTTTAATAGAATTAGAAAGATTATCAAAGACTTAAAACTTATACATGATAGACACTTATCATCATTGTTCACAAACCCACCTGGGCTATCTTTTTAAACAATCAGCCTCCTTAAAGCAATTTCTTACTCCTAGTTTACTTAAATCAACCCAAAACTCATCTGGAACAGTCCCCTGCAGTCAATTAAGATGCAAGCTCTGCAAGTTTATTAATACGCACAACCAAATTTTTGGTGCCAGTGGCTTCAAATACAATATAAAACGGCAATATAACTGCAAAACTACCAACGTTCTTTATGCCATTAGCTACACCAATTTTCCTGGGAAACTATATATTGGGGAAACAGGACAATTTCTAAGAAAATTTATAATTAGTAACCGCTCCGACATCATGCATCACTGCAATAAATCAGTGGCAAATCATATCAATTAGAAATGTTTTTCTCTGGACAACTTCAAAGTCACAATTCTCACCAAAATTCGATCATGCATCCGACAAATACGAGAAGGAGAGTGCTCGAGGTAACTGGGACTCTTGGGAAAGCCAACATCGAATTCTACCCGGGAAGACCAACAGCCATTTCGACCCAACCCGGTCGGGGACCGCACCACCGCGTTGAGGCAGCTTGTACTTTTTCCTTTTCTAAACTTGTATCTTCCGCTATGGCCAAGTTCTTTCCTCGGGGCAAGGCCTTACGCTGTATCTCTGCTTCTTCATGGGCCCCTTTGAGAAGTCCCTTTTTCTTTATAAAGCTTTTCTCTGGTCTCTTCTCACTTCCGCTTCATCCAAATGTTTCTTTTTCTTAGTGTTACCAACTTTACCGAATTGGAACTTCTTCACCGAGCGGCTATTTGCGCCATCTCCGGCTGTCTCTCGTTCTCCCCTATCCCACTTCTCTCTAAGGCGTCTCTACCTTCTCCTACGAGTCACCCTGACTCATTTCGCCATGTGTTTTTATGAGCAGGCCCTTGATCTCCCAACCTCCTTTCCCATTTCAGTTTTGGCCCGACTTAGAGTAAAACCAAGAATCTGCAGATCCACCTGGAGAGCTTTTGTGTCCATTCACCCGTTCTGCTTTCTCCTACTTCTCCTAGGGAGGTTCTCTTTGCTTGCCCTCCCTATCCCTCTTGGAACCTGCCTTCCTTCATTTAAAATCCACACTTTCCTTCCCATGCTCTCGCTCCGATTCCCCTCTCTCTCTCTCGCCAAGGTGCGGCTCTCGCTCACCTTGACTCTCTTACCTCACAATCTGGTGATCTGGATAGATGGCTCTGTTCCTTTTCCTTTTGGCAAGTACGTCAGAGCTGCCTTTGCCAAAAGGAAAAGGAACATTGCTGCCTTTTCGGCCGTCCCGGCTTGTTCAGGTTTTTCTGATGAAGCCTACGCCATTCTGCAAGCACTCTGCTGGTCCCGGCAGCGCCAACAAGTCTTTTTTTTTCCTCCTCTCACTTTGTCCTTTCCTCCGTCTTTTCTTTTACCTCAAACGCTTTGGCAGATCTAGCAGGAGATGTCCTCTCTCTCCCGTATTATCAGGTTACTATGGGTCCCTGGACACTCATTTTTTCCAAGGAACGACATGGCTGATCAGTTGGCTAGACGGGGAGCGCTACTCGTGCCCTGTAGTCTCTGTAGCTGTAGAATCCGCTGTAGTCTCCCTCCTGTTATCTCACGTATCCACTCTTGTCTTTTCTCGGACTGGAGGCGTTCTGCCTCATTTAAATTCTTCGACACACACAGATTCCCTCGGTGTCCACCGAGGAACTCACGCTCCCTCGTCACGCTCGCTGTGTTCTCTCTCGTCTTCGCTGCAACGGACACGGTCTTGTGTTAAACTCTTTATCTCTCTAGGATTGGCAGAATCATGTATCCATGCAGCGCCTGCGGGCATCCGACCCAGAACATCTCTCATCTCATTCTGCACTATCCAGCTACGGACTTTGCGCCACTCGCTCTTTGGCGATTCTCTGTTTCTCTGCGATCTCTGGTCCAGGCCCTGGGGAGTTGGCCGACTTCTGGGGCTTCATGCCCCCATCCCTCGGAAGGGGTCAGGCAACAACAGCAACAACAAGCTTCCTTTTAATTCCAGATTTTTTGATTGGCGATTAACCATAAAATAAGGATTTATAGCATGAAAGAGAACATGGATGTTTTTCTTTACACAATGATGGTAGTTAAATACTGATCACTTTTGATTGAAGATAGCAGGTGTAGTGCTAAAAGTGCAATTCACAGCAAGAATTTTGTACTTTCGTGGGCTGAAGCTGCAGATTAGCAACGGAAAATTAGTCTTGCTAAAGAATTGGTTGGAAAGCAGATGTATTGTATTAGAACCAAAGAAAGCTTTGATTTGAAAGCTTGTCCTTCGCAAAAGTTTTTTATCAAGCTTGTTGACCTAGCAGAAGCATTTTTGCTGCCATGTTTGATGGATCAGTCCTTAAACAAATTGTGCTGTTTGAACGATTGGATTATACCGAAATATGGCGAAATTTTTTTATCAATAATTTCCAAGCTTAGTGTTACTGGGAGCTTATGAGCAAAATTGTTTTCATTAATACGGAGTTTGAAATGATGTATGCTCTGTAACGGTGTCATTTTATATAAATTTGTCAACATTTTATCAATTTTTTATGATCTATAGAAATTTTAATCAAATTGTTTAATTTCTGATCGTATATTTGTGGCTCATATTTAACGGTTGCCTCGTTAGCTTTTGAAATAAGGTTTTTGACTTTACGGTCTGAAATCAGAGGCTTATACTGCATTTTTAATTAAATGAAAGCATACTAGACTTACCGATGCGATCGACCGATGCGATGGCGTAGTGGTTAGAGCGCCCGCTTCGCAGTCGGTAGACCAGGGGTTCATTCCCCTTGTCGAGTCATACCAAAAGACTTTAAAAATTGGCATCCGCAGCTTCCCTGCTTGGCGCTCGGCATTTAGGAAAGGTTGTGGAGAACAAGCCGGCAAGTTCGCTTGTTGTGTCCTTGCGCAAGGCACTTAACGGGACGCCCCACCTTTATGTGGAAGACAGGTGGCCCATAAACCTCGAAAAAGGCAGCTCCCAAGCGAGTGCGGACTTCCCGTCCAAAGTATAGCGATACAATTCGCTTTCTCGTGAATGGAGGATAAATATCTATATATATAAAACTCAAAGTTTGTCTGTCTGTCCGCTCTGGAAATAAAACTGGAGACATTTAGACACAAACAAACATATGAATCTTACATAACTTTTTCCAGGGAAGCCAAGTACGGTATTTTGATTTCGATCAGAATCGTCTATGGGGGGCTACAAGCCTATGGGGCTCAAACAGAAAATGTTTCATTATTGCACTGCTACGTACCACAAAGGAAAATAATTTTCTATATATATAAAACTCAAAGTTTGTCTGTCTGTCCGCTATGGAAATAAAACTAAAAACATTTAGATACAAACAAACATATGAAACTAATATAACTATTTCCAGGGAAGCCAAGTACGGTATTTTGATTTCGATCAGAATCGTCTATGGGGGGCTACGAGCCTATGGGCTCTACTAGAGGCCTATTTGTACTGTTGTACGATGAAATAAAAATCATGAAAACACATTAAAATATGATTATTCAATGTAAAAATTTAATCAGTCTTTACATTTTACCCGATCAAGGACGGGTAAATCTGCCAAGTACGGTATTTTGATTTCGATCAGAATCGTCTATGGGGGGCTACGAGCCTATGGGCTCTACTAGAGGCCTATTTGTACTGTTGTACGATGAAATAAAAATCATGAAAACACATTAAAATATGGTTATTCAATGTAAAAATTTAATCAGTCTTTACATTTTACCCGATCAAGGACGGGTAAATCTGCCATTTTACCTGATCAATATTTTACCCGATCAATAACCATATTTTAATGTGTTTTCATGATTTTTATTTCATCGTACAACAGTACAAATAGGCCTCTAGTAGAGCCCATAGGCTCGTAGCCCCCCATAGACGATTCTGATCGAAATCAAAATACCGTACTTGGCTTCCCTGGAAAAAGTTATATAAGATTCATAAAATCATGAAAACACATTAAAATATGGTTATTCAATGTAAAAATTTAATCAGTCTTTACATTTTACCCGATCAAGGACGGGTAAATCTGCCATTTTACCCGATCAAGGACGGGTAAATCTGCTAGTGGCAAATAAAAACAAAAAACTTACATCAATGTAATTATGTCGTTTTCATCACAATCTTGTAATGGGGTGGCAAATGCAGCCTGTACATTCTTAGCAACTGCAATTTTTGATTTTTTGATGCTTTGCGGACTTTCTCCAAATCATTGGTACCAGTACTACTCTATTTTTAAAATAAAGCATTTTGAAATTGTAAAACAAAAAAATGAAACTACCTCATGTCTACAAGCTAACATCTGCTTCTGCACCACAGTTTGAGGAACGATCAATCGAAGAATTTGAACATATTTAAAACTTTAGCTGTTGCACAAATTTTAGAATGTCAGACTGTTAAACTACTGGCCCAGACACTTATTGCACTTTCTATCCATGAGTATTGCTTGTTTTTAAATTCTGCATCAAATTCAATTTCGCGTCTTCTTATCCGCCGTTTGTAAAAAATTGTCGCAAAATTTTGATTTGTTTAGTATTTTGTTTTTGTAAATGTTTTTTTTAGAAGTGTCAACTTAACTTTTTAATCAAGCCAAGAAGGAAAAATTTGGTTTTTATGAAAAAGCAACTTTATTAGCTTAACACAACAAAATTTAAGTCGACTTTATTTGATAAATTTGTGTACAGTAGGCCTATATGCGGCGCAACTCATGTTTCAATCAGGTTTTTTAGTAACGACTTTTTTCATTGATATATTTTTTTATGTAGTTTCTTGTTGGCATAAAACTATATAAAAGTTATTTTGCTCACTGCTTTTCGCAAAGTCACTGTGATCTGTTACAGCATTGTGCCAAATAGGAAGCATAAACATATTCTTTATTTTTGTGGAAATTCTGACGTTGCATGATAACCAACAAAACTTAGCCTAAAGTGTTTGAATTTAGTCTAAACTTAGCCTAAAGTTTTAGCTTGCAGGTTCGATGATCTGTGGCGTAAATTCCAGACCTACAATGCTGGGGAGGAATTATTCGGTTTGCAGGTCACTGAATATCCGCATTTACAACGCACAAAGAAGGAACTAAATTTGCTACAGAAACTTTACGGTTTGTTGCAGGTTCGATGATCTGTGGCGTAAATTCCAGACCTACAATGCTGGGGAGGAATTATTCGGTTTGCAGGTCACTGAATATCCGCATTTACAACGCACAAAGAAGGAACTAAATTTGCTACAGAAACTTTACGGTTTGTACAATGCTGTGATGAAATCGATCAATGGATATTACGATATATTGTGGACCGAGGTAGACATTGACAAAATTAACCAAGAGCTACTGGAGTTTCAAAACAGGTAACTCGCTTGTTTAGAAGCTGTAAAATTGAATTTAGTTATTTTGGCACTAACAGCAGGATCTTGACCAGGGTTCTGCAATCTGTGGCCGTGATCATGTTTCTTAGATTTAATTTGAAGTTGATATATCAGCTGCCGTAATGTAATTGTAATCGTGACTGCCGAACACAAAGTCTCGAATACCGAACTCCTTAAAAGCACCATTGATATTTATTACAAAGGGCGTTGGGAATGTACAGTGCGGCGGTGCTCCATGAAAAGATGCGGTTCAAAAGCGAGAGTAGTGGTAGACATGCACCGAATTACCACGTCTAGGTCGGCAAAAACGCGGTAAAAGATGACGCAAAATCGATTCTTTTTATTGCTTGGAAGTTGAACTCAAAAAGAGTTTTTACCTTCGCACAAAGAGAAAAAATCTCAAATTTAACACAAAATTTGATATAAAAAACAGCGAGTTTTGGATTTAGAAAATTGATCTTTATAAAGAAGGAACGGGAAAGCCATTCAAGTTGTCTCAGTGGCGGCTGTGAGGGAAATTAAAGTCTGTAATGCAATCTTCAATAGTGAAAAGGTTGCGCACCCTTGGTCTTGACCAAGCCAATCAATACTATTTTGATAGTCTCGGTCTCATCAAAAACAATTGGTAAACTTAGAGATTAAAGAATAGTTTGTACGTTTTGCTGTTTATTTGAATGGACACGGGACAAGTTTACTTCATTCAAAGACGGTTTAGTAATCTTACTTTTGAAGTAATAGCAGTTACTAAAAAAGGATGGAATTGTCCAGATTTCTTTAGGTGTTTTCAAGTTTTATTGTTTAAATTAGTCGGTGATCTGATAATTTTATTTCTTGTTATTATTTATCAAGCTGATTAAATCATCGTAAATGCCTTTTTTAAAGAACTAAAACGCAGCCATCGCGGTATTTGAATGCACGATAGGTCGATCATAGTTGCCATAGAAGTATCACTTCAAGTCACTCTGTCAAGTTGCTGACTGAATACAAATAATGAAAAGTATTAATAAAATACATTTTATCAGATGCCGCAAGTTGCCAAAAGGTTTAAAAGAATGGCAAGCGTTCAATGATTTAAAAAAAAAGATTGATGATTTCAATGAAACTTGTCCGTTGTTGGAGTTAATGGCTGATAAAGCAATGAAGCGAAGACACTGGGAAAGGATTGAAAACTTGACCAGTTACACATTTGATATTGGTAAGTCCTGATAGCGATTTAAGCTGCGATAATACAAAAACTACGAAAAAATGTTGCCACAAAGAACCATAGAAATTTATTGACAATGATTGTTGCCATTAGGGAGTGGTCGACTGGGTTTTGCACACTAGTTTTTGAATTGTGTTGGACACATAGACACAAAAATTGATTCTAAAACTTTTTTGCTCGAAACAATTTTGCAGTAAGGCGTGAACTTGGATTATACAAGTACATGCCCTAGAAAACTGAATCCTTTGCTACATATAGTTTCGAGTAGGCTACTCTTGGGAAGTAATATGAATGCTCAATGCGAACGGGTGACATAAACCACTCTGTTCTAAATTTTGATAAGAAAGTTACGCGACTCTTTCTTAATTACAGCTATAGACCATGACGTTTCGGAAGCTGAGCAACTTTTTAAGGAGCATGGGTTTTGAATAAAGTGATTAAAGCCAAACTTCTTTCTACCACAAAAGCGAGAATCACGTATTTTGTTTCAGAAAACGAGAACTTTCAGCTTCGCAATATTATGGGCGCTCCTCTGCTTAAATACAAGGAGGATATAGAGGATATCTGCATCAGTGCTGTAAAGGAGAAAGATATTGAAGCGAAATTAAATACGGTGGTTGCGGAATGGAGTGCCAATTCTCTCAGTTTTTCATCTTTTAAAAGCAGAGGTTATACCTACTTACTGAAGAAGTTGGTTGTTGCATTTTTTTCTAGTGTTAAACTATTCAACCCACTGAGACATCATGATAAAGCTACTTTCAATCTTGTTTTATGTTTGAAAGGATGGAATTTCAATTTTCGATAGAATAGTAGTTCGGAATTTTCTCCAATAAAATGAAATAGCTGTTGATTTTTCGATAAGCATAGTTAAACTGTCGTAATTATAAGGTTTTAAAGCTCTTGACGACAGTTTTTGTTATATCGAGAAGTATAAATTGACTTATGATAAGATTGTTACTGCATCTTATTTTGATCAATCTTTGTTGCGTGCTCACTGTCAAATTGATCTAAGATACAAAAATCTGTTTAGGCGAACTATTGTTAAAGGGTCAAGAAACATCAGAGATCATATCTATGTTGGAAGATAGTTTAATGGTGATGAGCTCTCTGCTAAGTAACAGGTAATAATTAATACCACAAGAGATTATTTTTAGCACATTTTTATTGTTGGAGCTGCAGCCTATTTCGCCGCTATGCTGATCAGGTTTTTATTCGTACAGAATTTTAATGTATTAATGTTTAATAAAAAAATTGATGTTAATGAATATTCCAATGATGTCGTGGAAAAAGATTTGGTTTCAAATGACTGAGTTAAATGTTCTGTTTTCGTGCATTTGATTAGAAAAAATCAAATTTGAAATAGCGTTAATGAACAAAGAGTCATTGCATTTCATTTAGCCCGTCGCAGTTTATGGTGGTGTCAACTAGTTATGAGTTTTGATCATCTGTGGGTGGTTTTCAAACGGATGTAAACTCGGTCAGCTTATGTTGCTGATGTGGATGTGACCTGTCACTGCTTTACTATTCTTGGTTGATTTGAGCATAGTGCTACCAGTGTGCGAGAATTTGCATTTGCATTTCGAATTTCATTACCCCAAATATTATTGTAATCTGCGCAAGTACATTTTTTGATTTGTACTAAATAAAGGTTTGGAAGCAACTTTTTACGTCTCTTTTTCACTAGGTACAATGCCCCGTTCAAACCTCTAATTCAACAGTGGGTTCATAAACTTTCAAACACGTCGGACATTATTGGTAAAATATTTTTTGTTTTAAGAAAAGATGCACAAAGTAATAAACTTTTTGATGTTTTTTTACAGAAAACTGGTTGATTGTACAAAATCTGTGGGTTTATCTCGAAGCTGTATTTGTTGGGGGCGATATCGCAAAGCAGCTTCCTAAAGTAATTTTGTTGTTGTTTCAATGCTGTTTGTAAGCTTTAATTTTAAAAAATCTGCAATATTGCATAAATTGGAATATGTCACTTCCATTTTTATGATTTCTACGTTTCTGTGGTTTTCCAGATAGCTGCATGCAACTCCAAAACGCATTTAAAGGAAAGTTCAATGTAAAACCGTAAAAGTTTTTTTTGCCCCGAGAATAACTACATTACTCGATCTACCCTGATATTATTTTATGCTAGTTGTCGCGCTACCAAACATAATTTTGTTTTGTCGCGATTTTGTTACTGGTAGGCTACACTACCCATATTTTTTTACAGGAAGCAAAGCGATTTGCAAACATTGATAAATCTTGGGTTAAGATAATGATGCGTGCTCATGAGACACCAAATGTGGTCCAGTGCTGCGTGGGCGATGAGACCTTAGGACAACTGTTACCTCATCTACTCGAGCAGTTAGAACAATGCCAGAAATCTTTAACGGGGTAAGATGTAATTTTTAAAAAACACAACTGAGAGAGATTCATTTTTTTTCATTTCTTCAGTTTTTAAAATCAAAGCGGTTTTGTCTTCTTTAGCAGAAGTGGCCGGGCTCACATCACCTTACTTTTAATCGTAGACACTTTGTTACTATTTTGCTTGGTCCATGGTATCTTTTCCTTTTCTCTTTATTTGTCTTCTCGACGTCGTCTTCGTGTAATTTATCCACCATTATTTTCATGTAGACAGCTTTCCCAAACTGTTGATGTTCATAGACAAGATGTAATGCACCCATCTTTTTTCCTAACCGCCACGTTGTTCAGGCTTTTAAAATAGGCCAATTAAACCTTTACTGCAAAGAAAAATTTAGGTACTGTTTATTATCGATAAACCTCCGATTTTCTTTAGGTACTCAGCTGTTTAGTTGTCGATATATTTGCGAATTCGTTGCGAACATTGCAGTCTCTTCTAAGAACCTGCACTCAGCGGTATTATGCTTTACCTATGAGAGATAGTAGACCAGTCGATTAGACGTCTTTTTTCCCGCGTTTTTCTGGCTCGGCATAGGTCTAGCATTACGCACTCGCTTTCGACTCGCATTTTTTGCTGGATCAACGCAGTTCTGTAAATTTCGGATGCCCTTTCTGACGGATACCAATAGTGATTATATAAAATTTTAAACTCCAAACTATTCGTTCCTAAGCCCAAAGCAATTACCGCTACACCACGGCGACAAGTGAAGAATTGAGTTGTTGAAGCAAGTGCAGTATTTCACAAACTCTAACGGTTAGTTGTCATGAAACGAGACTGGTAAAAATGCTAAGTTTTTAAAATCAAAGCGTCTTAGTTCACATCTTTACTAATAAGTTTGTAGCTATTAATTATGATTTTTAGATATTTGGAGCAGAAGCGACTTGTCTTTCCTCGTTTCTTTTTTATATCTGATCCTGCTTTGCTAGAAATTCTAGGACAAGCCAGTGATTCACATTCAATTCAAGTAAGGATACTGTTGTTCTCGGGGTTTAATGATAGTCGTTTCTTAAAGCTGCGGCAAAAACAATACCTTTATTACGATTGAGATTGCAGAGTTTATTGTTGCTGATGTGGTGCATGTCGCGTCACTAGTTTGACTTGTACTGTATTTCTACGGGTTAGAATAGTCACGCTGCTAAACGCCAGCATGTCGTGAGACACGACGTTTTGTACCAACGAAATGGCAGTCTACGTTGTTAATAATGGAAATACCAGTACACAATTTGTGACCAGTTTGAAATATACTACCATTTTTCTCTAACCTGATTTATGATTGAATTTTTGGCTGAATGTCAACTTCACGACGTGTCTTCATGCCAAGGAAAACAAAGTTAATCAACCACAACTTATCACTTGGTTTGCAACCAACTTTTGATGACCATGTTGCCTTGATTTTTGTGTCTAAAACCCTGATGTTACTGGTAGACGTTTTGTATCTCTAAACATGTGCTCTGAAGCTTAGTTGTTTCTTCATGTTATATTTTTCTCGTCAGAGCCATCTTCTTGGAGTGTTTGAAAACGTGAATCGTGTTGAGTTCCATGACAAGGATTACGACAAGATGTTGTCTGTAGTGTCGAAGGAAGGAGAGACGATAATGGTGAGGTGTTTTTGTTTGCAATTTATTTCATGCGAGCTGTAGGAAAGCCTTTTTTTAACTATTATGATCCATTTTTATACGACTTTGTACTTAAACTTTCTGGTTTCTATTGAAGGGATTGGCGTGTAAATGGTTCTATAAGTCAAAAACTTGGTACTTGTAAACTTTAAAGCAGGCCTCGACGTCTTGCATGACACGTTTGTAACTCTTCAGTTTAGCGTTTGAAAGGTATATCTTGAAAGTACTGGTGGTAAACATGTACTTGGCAGGTAGTTCTCTCAATGTTAGTAAAAAATTTAATTCTTGGCATTGCCTTCTTTGGGCCCAACACAAGTAGCTCCATTCATGACGGTAAAGATTTTTTGTGATCGTGAGATAAATTGTCAATCATATCGGATTATTCTCTTTCAGCTTGAAAAACCAGTGATGGCGAAGGGTAATGTTGAGATATGGCTGGGTGACTTGTTGCGTGAGCAGCAGTCTTCTCTGCATGGTGTGATCAGATACTCAGCAATACATCTTTCAGATCCGTCGTTTGAACTTCATGCTTTTCTAGACTCTGCTCCTGCTCAAGTAAGTTGCTTCAAGTTTTTTCTTAAACAAAATAAAAGACCTTGAAAAAAGAGAACAAAAGCTAAATTTTTTGGTAACTTAAAAAGTCTTCCTGTATTCCCCCTTCGGAAAGTTTTGCATCTCTCCAAACTAGCAGCTCATTGCTCGTGCTTTACGGGGTTACAATACTGAAGTTACTCACCGAGCATTTTGATATAGGCGACTATTGAATACCCGCCAGTGGCAGTCTGCCTTGTTTGTGGTGGGACAACCAGTCTATGTTGATAACTCGTTTGAAATAACTCAATTTTTCGAACCATCTTAGCATGATCCATATCATCCAACTTTTTTGTTTGAGTTGCGCCATGAGGGTAAGATGCTCCGTTTCACTCGTTGCGTTCTTTGCAGAGAAGAGGAAGAAAGATCCTCAAAAACTTCAAGTCATAGTACAATAAATTTGTGACAGTCAACTCTTCTAGGTTTTGATGAACGATAAACTAGTTTTAAAGACAGGGCTACAGTTTGTAATGTGATTTACCAACACATTAATAAACTATTGGAAAAATAGTCTCCACACTTGCTTAACGAATGTTATTGGGTGGAGGCGGGCACAGCTTTGGATTTTTTTAATGGATTGGGGCTGGGCCCTCGTTTGGTTAAAGCTCTTGTTATTTTATTTGCATTGATCACCTTTATTTGAGATCAACTTCTGATAGGAGCCATGTTTGGGTGTCTTTTTGTGGGGTTCATCTTTTTTGGTAATTAACCTTGGAGGTTCTAAACCTGGTCCTAGCACAGGCATATTAAGATGATTTTTCTGTCCTAAGACCCAAAACGGGGGCATGGTGGCAGGGAACGAGCGGGGCAACAAATTTGGCCTGGGCGGGGGCCGAAGCTCAAAGCACAGGTGAATGTGCGTGCACACGCGATGCATTAAAAACTTTGCTTGAGCCTAATCCCGTTTGATGTGCCCTCCCCCCGCAATGTAGAACTTGATTTCACGTCGTCAGTTTTGTGCAAAGCGGCTGTTCTCATGGTTCTCCTGCTTACAAACAGTCGCTACCACGCGCCATGCCGAGGCGAGCATGCGTACATTGTCAGATACACGCATTGCTTTTGCATCATATGCGCTCAATGCAACAATCACAGTGGACAGCACCCCTGCTCCTGCCGTCTTTTAAGTTTGCTCCGGGGGATACCGTTCTGGGGCAAAAATGGTATCCCCGGCTGGAGCCGAGGCCCCGTTCGATCCCTACTTGGCTGGCAGCCCCCATTTAAAAACTTTATCAAGTCTCCATTTATGTATTTGTCAAATAGTGTGTTGTGACGATGACTTACCCGCCGTGTGTACAATTCCAGGTCGGACTTTTAGGCTTGCAAATGTTGTGGACGCGTGATTCAGAGGACGCGCTATCTAACGCTCGCTATGATCGCAAGATTATGTCAATTACAAATCAGAGGTTCCTTGAATTGCTCAATGGTCTTATCGCTGTGACTACAAAAGAATTAAGCAAATTTGATCGTATTAAGTTTGAAACCCTCATTACTATACATGTGCATCAACGTGATATATTTAATGATTTGGTGAGCAATTTGTCTTGGATTTGCGCTCTGCTAAATCTTGTACATGTAAAGTACGCTATACTACTGCACTGTTCAAGCTGTGGCAAAGTAGAGGTTGCGAGTTCACTCCCTGGAGTTCTCTGTATGGTTTTGTGTTGGTGTTTTCTATTATTTGGCTTTGTTTCGGGAAAACTTATTCACTGCTTTTTCTGACTGGTTTTTTTTTTCAATCATTTGCTTGTTATGTCAAAGACAAGCGTAGGCTTACTGAATACATAATGAGCCAACTAAAGCGTTGTTGGTTTTAAATTCTCTTGTTTGATTGTAGCTATATTTTAATATTGGCCTCGAATCAATGTCTTGCCGCAAATTGAAGTTTTGTACTGAAACGTATTTTTAACAATGCACATTTGACAGGTTCGCATGCATATCAAAACACCTTTAGACTTTGAATGGCTCAAACAATCTCGCTTCTACTTTAACAACGACACTGATAAATGTATTGTTAGTATCACAGATGTGAACTTCATTTATCAGAATGAATTTCTAGGATGTACTGACAGACTGGTCATCACTCCATTAACTGACAGGTACATTGCCACATTTTGGTTACGCTTAGGATTTTGGTCAAGAAAAACATAAGTGTTTACTATTTAGGGGCTGGTTTGAAAAGTAGGATAGTATTGCTACGCATAAAGAATTATTGATTGGATCGACTTGTTAGATTTTATGACTCCCAAACTTGGATAAAACGATCATAAAAAACTTTTAACAATTTTTATGAACAATTCTTTTGATGCAGTAATATGGATAAGCAGGGGTTTCAACGAGTTGGAACCAAAAAAAAAGAAATCCTGAGAATTAAAATTTTTTACAGTGTTTTAAAGGTTATTCAGCCTTTTTAGTCAAATGTGGGTGTGTAAGATACATATTAAGCTGAACATCCTTTCTAGAGGTTTCAAAATGATTCTCAAAAAACTTAGGGCTACTACAGCCAAATTGAAAAGCTAAATTCTTATTCTAAATCGCAATTTAGGACGAAAAATTTACCTCCAAAATTGGTGCGTGTTGCTGAAAATAATATATGCTACAGGTCAAAAATGATTTACTAACTACAAAGTAAATGAATAATGATCGGGTTTGTTTCTTCGTTGCCGTGTAACAGTTAGTCTATCTCCTGCCATGCGAAGTCATTCGCTTAATTTTACTTCGGCGCTTTTGATCTTCAAAAATCAACAAAACTCTACCTTTAGCTTGTTTTGTAATTGCGGTTCATTTGCAAGTCAATGAAACACGCCCCACGTCAGAGGGCTTCGCGGGTCACTGTTTGAGCACCCTTGCCCCACTATATGCAACACGCTGTAGCGCGAAGTAGTTTACCAGTATACATGCACTCTATCACCAAAGTGCAACCTCGAATAATGTCTGAAAACGAAATTACTCAACCCAAAACTTATTCGATTCTTAAAAATATTCCTTTTAAATTTTTTTGCATTATATTCAGATGCTACATCACTCTCGCTCAGGCTTTGGGCATGAGTATGGGAGGAGCGCCTGCTGGACCTGCTGGTACAGGAAAAACAGAAACGACTAAGGATATGGGCAAAGCGCTGGGCAAGTACGTGGTTGTGTTCAATTGTTCTGATCAAATGGATTTCAGAGGGCTAGGAAGAATATACAAAGGTAAAACGTTTTTGTCGATAACTTGTGCTTAGCCTCAGTTTGAGCTAGTTTAGCCGGGTTAAACATAAATCTCAAATCTAAGTTATATAAAATTTCTGCCAAGTAAAGGTTAAGAAAATTTTTATTTTTAAGTATTTTATAAAGCTATTTTATCAGTGCATTATTGCTTACAATCAAAGCTGTAGTGTCGGTACGGCAGGTGTCGGCAATTTAAGAGGGCGTCGGTATCGGCACCAGAACGGTAGCTTGATTATTTGCCGACACCACAGTCTTGCTTACAATCAATCGTTTACCTTTCAAAGGAATTTGCTGTGAAAAATTCATCAACCTGCTTTTCCTTGTAACTTGAACCAGCGAGCATTCTTCGATAATTTGTATGTTTCTTGCAATACCGATAATATACGTGGGAGGTTTTTTAACCATAAATCATGGTCTCGATAAATCTACAGTTCTTGCACAATATGTTTTTTTTATTTTTAGGTTTAGCTCAGTCTGGCTCGTGGGGTTGTTTCGATGAATTCAATCGTATTGATCTGCCCGTACTTTCAGTAGCAGCGCAACAAATTTACATTGTTCTCAATGCAAAAAAGGATCGAAAATCTAGCTTTGTGTTTACTGATGGCGACTGCGTCAGTTTAAATCCTGAATTTGGTCTCTTCATAACAATGGTTTGCATTTATTTTGCCATAACAGCAATAGTATTGTTCTAGGTTTTGTTACTGAGACGTCTTAGCTTTTTAGCCAAGAAGATATTTTAAACTGTAATTAAATGAGTTGAGTTTCGTTATATACGTAATGATTACAATAACTCACCCTATAATTTAACTGCAATTGCCCTACAATTTTAGCGCAATTATTAACCTCTTGGAGTAAAGAGTATACATAGAGTGTTCAGTTATTCACTTTTTGAAATCGACATGATTTACGTGATTGACAGGGTGCAAATCCCTACTGCACCACATCGTAAATTATTTTTTGAAAAGTAATGGTATTTTTATACTTACGGAGGGGCACAAAGTTTTCTTGTTTGGTTGGGAACGGTAAACACGACTTTACTTTAAGCTGGAAACTAAAGTACTTTGATAGATATCTTGGGTATCAAATTGAATAAATGGAAAATTCAAAATTGCAAGACTGAACACGAAAGTACGAAATAAATTGTTATTCTAGCCTGTAATTTCAACTTTTAAAGAAGTTACAGTGATGGATTCATACTCCATTTAGTGGTGTAGCAGCTTTTGGTGTTGTACTTTTCAAGAGCTTGTCATAAGTTTTACGTAGTGGTGCGTCCTAAGCGAACTAAATTTGGCCAAATTAAACCTTTAGCTGCTTTTTCTGCAATCGCTTGATTTTTTGATTTTGAAAATGATTTATTTAACGAAGAAGAGAGCGTTATAGCTGTTGAATTCATACAGAAAGCTGGGGGCTTTAGTTGGTATGACTCCAGAACCATGTTTCTAAGTACCTGGTGTTTAGTTGGCAAGTAAAAGCAAAAACGTTTAATATTGCGTAAAGGTTTGGTTTGACCCGAATCGAAGTTTCACTTTGGGTTCAGCCAAGTAGATTTAAAGCGCACAAGTGTCCCTTTAAAATGGTTTGTGCAGCCTATCAAAGAGAAAAACTTAAGTTTTCTGTACTCATCTATTGTTTCGCTGATTACTACTTTGTATTTTTGTAGAATCCCGGTTACGCTGGGCGACAAGAGCTTCCTGAAAATCTTAAAGTGCAATTCCGATCTGTAGCTATGATGGTGCCCGACAGGCAGGTGAGTAACAATGTACGTTAGACATAATGTGGAAGCAGTATAAACCAGAAGCAAATTTTGAAACAACATCACCGTTGGCGACTCGAATATCTTCAATTAAGAAGCCAAACCAATATAAAATGTTGTAAAGTCTGTATTTCAGTAAAATTGGGTTAAATACGTGGTTCTAAACTTTTCACCTCCAACGCTTTCGGGTGATTCTTTTGTTGCAAATTATATAAATATTAAGAAAACGACCTTGGAATGATAAATGAATATAAACATGAGATAAATTCGGCTACTTCCGTTAACGGAGACAAAACTGGATTTGAAAACTTGGACCTCTCTCTAGCCTGTTGCAACTAAATAAGTGAAATGCATTTTTTTCATTTTTAGCAAATCTGGATATTTTTTATTTATGCATGATTGTTTCTTTTTCACAACAACATCAAGGTTAATTTTAGTTGGTTATTTAAAGCTCAAAACAACAACAATGGTGCATTGATACGGCATCGCGAATTCGTTCCCCACATGTGTTCTGAGTTATTGTGTGGGTGAGAAAAGCTCTTTAGAGTAGTTTTTCTTGTTTGATTGCAGTTTTAGTGGCAGAAAAGCAATGACAGTTCTGGCCGAATTGGGTCGTGAAATAAGTTTTGACTGCAAATGTAAAATTTTCCAATGGCCAGAGTGTAGAATAATTTGCCATGATACTCGCAACTTGAGAAAAGTTTAAACAGTAGTTAATCAGAATAAGATGTAAGCTAATCTATATTGAAAGAAAAATTCTAATCGAAATAATTTATTTTGTAGATTATCATGAGAGTAAAGCTTGCCAGTTGTGGTTTTATTGAGAACATTGTGCTTGCTCAAAAGTTCTTTACATTGTACAAGCTTTGTGAAGAGCAACTCACCAAACAAGTAACCTATTGCACATGCTTGTAGATTATCATTTGTAGAAAGCAGAGTTTTCACAAGCGATTTTGGTACTTGGCATTACCTTTTCTCCGATGACTCAGCGTAATACGGAGTTTCAGATACATACAGCAAAACCAAAGCAAAGTCGACATTAAGACAGCGGTATCTCGAACAGTTTTGCTTCAATATGCTTACCGCTTCCTCGAAAGTCGAGCTGTCATTGGTGGGTGGGCAAAAATCACATCTTGCAACATGATTACTATAGTGAAGCTGCTTACCCCGCATGTAAGAAGCGATTTTTAGGTACTCACCTATGGTAGCCGGCCTTGGAGGTCGGACTACCAGTCTGCAAATTGTTTTTATGGCTGGTTCAAACTGGACTGCTGTTTTTTGAACCTGATTTTGATGGGGTATATGGTATAAACCTGAATTACCGGTCACGCGCCTCCAATGCAAGGAAAAAAGGTGAACAACAACTGCAATGTTACTACTTTTATTACTATAACCTGGTGGTCAACGACGAGATTCGATGTTTTAGCGCTCATTTTTTTGCAGGTCCACTACGACTTTGGACTGCGTAACATTCTTTCCGTTTTACGAACACTAGGAGCAGCGAAGCGCGCCCGCCCTAACGAGGGTGAACCCACAATCGTGATGCGGGTTCTACGTGATATGAATATATCAAAGTTGGTGAGTTTTGCCTGTCTCAAGTGTTTGAAACAAGGTTTTAGTTAGCGCTTTTCAGAATGTTTTAGCCTTATAGGAAGGAGAGTGCCCAAAAGCATATATGCGTTTGAATGTAGTAACATATTAAAAAAAGATGTACATAACGGCTGTTCAAAAATACACTTTTTCTCAAAACTTAGAGATCACACCTTAGATTGGTTCCAATTCATGACGAAATACCCCACAAAAAATTTGAGCTCTCTCGGTTAAGCATTGACCGTGTGAATCCACTTCAAAGTTTTGGGAGGGCAACACGGGGGCCCAAAACACAAAATTGATCACAACTCCCAAACCAAAAGTCCTAAAAGTCCATATGACCACCTAAATTTGCGGAATACCAATTCATATTGCACTAAAGTAGAAAAAATGCATGTTATTTGTAGCAAAAAAACAAACTTCAAAAAAATAAAAAATCCTGATAAAAAATGAAATTTTTCGAGATTTGGCATAACTGTCCACAAATTTCAAAGACAAATTGTTGAAAAAAATAAATTATTGAAATGTTTAGAACATTTTTTAGAGCAAAAAAATAAATTAGCGTAAATAATATCTTCATAAACAGGTGTTGGACTGTTGTTATCCCATATAACACGATTTCCCCTGCATTAAACTGTGCAGCTGGTGAATGTCACTCACAGTAAGTAAATACGAAGTGTTATAATCATTTGAATATTGCTGGAAGTTCTATTTTCATGAGAAAGAGCCAGCTAGGGTGGCCTTCTTAAAGTCAGGTCGACTACGTCTACTTTTCTTTACGCAATTTAGTATCATTTGTCTTTGTTTCGAATTTTCTGTTAATATGTTTTTGTAATCTTCAAGAATCTTAACCAGTTAAGTGCGTATGACACACTATTGTGTCATGACGTTTTACTTCGCTCAATGCGTATGACACTCATAGGTGTCATGAAGTTTTCTGCTACAATGCGTATGACAAACTGAATTTACACTTATAATGCGCCTGACACCATATTGTGTCATACAAAAAAATGGATTCTCGAAAGAGAAGTAGATTGTATGATGCAGATACTGCTTCTGTTGCCTTGCTTGAATTAGTTCATGTAGCATAAGTTTGAATGCAAAAAAATGGGGAAAAAACGTAAAAATTAATTCCACACTGAGGGAAGTGAAAGCGCTTTGAAAATTACGCACTTAACTGGTTAATACCTCTTTCTCCTAAGTCGTTCGTCACATACAGAGTTGAAACCAAGTCTTTAAATTTTCGAAAACTTTTGAAGTTGTTCCATTTTGTGCGTAAATGCCGTAGAAATTGAACATCTGCAACTTCAAAGTTGAAACGTTGAAAAATGATGTACTGACTTTTCACCAACCAAGTTTTCAATTTTTGTATCTTCTGGTATTGCTTGAAATACTGGCTTCTGTGGAGACATGGATGTATTTGAAAATTTTTGATAAACGCGAAATAACTTTAAAGCCAGACTTTGTTTAGTGTGCCCCTGCAGTTGGTGAGAACACAGAGCATATGGGATTAGCTCTTCACTCAAATACCAAAGATGTCTTTTCGATGCTGTTAGAGCAGCATCAGATATGTCTTTAAATACTGTTATTCGTTCATGAGCCTGCAGCAGCTTGTACAACTGTAACCCAATGTTTCAGTTTTTTGTTGTAATTAAATAAATTGCCAGCGAAGCTGTTTTTATTTTTTATTATCTGCGCAATCTTTGCTAGTTTTTTGTTCTAGCAAAATAGTTTGTTCTAGTACTATTATTCATGGTTTTTGTAAACCTGTTTACTGCATAGATTGGTTATCTTTGTGCTTAAGCTGGCTTCCAAACTAAACTAATAAGTAGCATTCTATGAGCTTACAATGTCAACTTGACTCCCATATTGATAAATAGCACTTTTTTCTATTAACAACCATTTTAACTACTCTACCACTAAAACTAACGACTATCACAATTTAAGATACAACAGTCTAACACCCGTTTATGAAGATATTATTTACGCTAATTTATTTCTTTGCTCTAAAAAATGTTCTAAACATTTCAATAATTTATTTTTTTCAACAATTTGTCTTTGAAATTTGTGGACAGTTATGCCAAATCTCGAAAAATTTCATTTTTTATCAGGATTTTTTATTTTTTTGAAGTTTGTTTTTTTGCTACAAATAATATGCATTTTTTCTACTTTAGTGCAATATGAATTGGTATTCCGCAAATTTAGGTGGTCATATGGACTTTTAGGACTTTTGGTTTGGGAGTTGTGATCAATTTTGTGTTTTGGGCCCCCGTGTTGCCCTCCCAAAACTTTGAAGTGGATTCACACGGTCAATGCTTAACCGAGAGAGCTCAAATTTTTTGTGGGGTATTTCGTCATGAATTGGAACCAATCTAAGGTGTGATCTCTAAGTTTTGAGAAAAAGTGTATTTTTGAACAGCCGTTATGTACAATAACCGAAAAATTTGATAGATGTTTCTAAGACTATAATTTGATGCTCAGCTTATACTTGTGTATTTAAGTTCGAGCCAATGTGATTGGGTAAGTATTTAAATTTGTAAATGCCATTGTAGGTTGACGAAGATGAGCCGCTGTTTCTGAGTTTGATTAGTGACTTGTTTCCCGGTATTGTGCTAGACAGCGCAACCTATGTCGAGCTGCAGGCGGCCATAGAAATTCATGTTCAGGAAATGGGCGTGGTCAACCACCCTCCGTGGAATTTAAAGGTACAATGCTGAAATCATTTTAGCGTGAAAAGGTTATGTAATTGCAAGGGGAATTTTGTGTGCAAGCCGGACCAGTTGTTTGGTCTTGACGAGTTTGATTTTCACCAAAAGAACTCGTAATTACTCCAGTTGTAATAAGGAGAAGGTGTTTCATGGGTTAGAATACAGTATCTGCTCACTCATCTCGCGGTTTTCCCTCGTATATTGATATACTTGCGAGCTTTCATATTTTGTTTTGAAGACCAATTTCTTTTCAAGAACAAAATATCCCGCAACACTAATTGCCTAGTTTTTTGCTTGAGAGTTTGAATATGACGTCGAATTTGGAACGAATGTAAACTACGTTGCTTGTGTGACTTGGTTTTGAAACGCTCTAATTAACAACAAAGATGTGAGTGACGCGATCATACTAAAAAATATGCAAAGTTCATGTCCAAAATGTTATAACCAAAAGTGTATTCTCAGCATTACCTAAATTTTTCCAATTTATTAAACTTTTGTACTGCAAGCGCTTTTCTTTCCTGCTTGAAATAATACCTTTTTATCCCCGTCATGTAAGTCTGTGGCATCATTGTACTAAAATTAGAACTTACTCTGATACTGTAAGGGCCCTAGCAATAGCAAAGGAGGAGCTAACTGCATGAGCACACGAGCTTTTGCGGTTGCAATATCCTTTTCATTAAGTGGTCTAAAAGTAACAACAAAAAATAAAGATAAAGATTTCCGAAAAGAAGTGTTATATAATAAGGATATTAAATGGAATTGTAAAGGACTTGGAAAGCAAAACGTTGAAAGTGAAAAATGTTCATAAAACTGAGAAAGTCGATATTACATACTTTTTTCCGCATTTTCTCGGGCTTAGGCGTGCTGATTCAGTGTATGTCTACCACTACACAGTCGGTTTCGAACCAGACTTATTGCTGGATCAGTGCAGCACTTTAAATTCCGGATGCCATTTCTGACTAATCCCTATGATGCCTTCATGGAGTTTCAAACTCGAGGCTTAAAACTTAATGCAATGAACACTGGAACAAAATCAGTAAAAGAGGGACCCAATGCTGCTGTTGATCCATGAGGAGTACGTGATAATAGAGTAATGAGGAACTCCATTCAATGTCAATTATGCAAATACTGCATACGCAAAAGATTTTCAAATAAAGAGTGTAATAAATGGTATCAATGATGAATATAAAAATTGTGTAAAGTGGAAACGTGATGAGATGGAGATTGTTAAGGAGTTTCGTTTCTGATGAAACTGCTTGGGAAATACGACAGCACTTGCAAGGCCTCGACGACGAAAATGCGTGCTAGATGAAGAAAGCTAAAAAATTGTCTGGAACATTTTGGGCCAAAAAGCTCTCTCGCAGATTGTAAGGTACCGGTAGATTATGTAAAACGTGTGACAAGCGTGATGTGCTATAGGGCTGAATGTTGGGCAAAGAAGGTGGCAGATATCAGGCGAATGCAAACAACGGAATGAGAATGATTCGGATAATGTGTGGCAAGATACTCCCTGGACAAAATTGTGTGACAAGCGAATAGACAGATGTGATAAACATTCTAAAAGGACACGTCCTGAGATGATTAAGGTATCTTGAACGAATGAATGTGAAGAGTTTGACGAGAGTAGTGCCAGAAAAGGCTATTGTTAGAAATGTTAGAAAAGGAAGGCGAAAGAAAACTTGGGAGGAGACGGTGAAGGATTGCATGAAGAGAAGAAATTTATTGCTAGAAAATGCTTAGGATAGAATTAAGTGGAGGCGGTGCTGCCGAAAACTGGTCGACCCTGATGATTTTGGATGATGGCCAGTGCTCAAAAAGCAAGTAGAAATAACTGACAAAAGTTTTTTCTCGTACTCTTTAATATGCCAGCTTGGTTGCCAAAAGATTATTGCGTATATTACAGACAATGTGGCATATTTGGTGCTAAAATGCTTTGTGGCATCTTAATTAACTTATGACGTCATACTTCCACTTTCATGAAATTTTTCATTTTTGATAAATTTTTTTGGCACTAAAAAAACTTGTGTGCAGAGTAATTAGTTTAAAATTTGATGTTGCTAATGGTTTTGTCTCAAGTTCAATATGTTTGTTCAAAGTTATAAGAAGATTGAAATTGCGAGGTCTTGTGGTAAATTTGATCAAAACAAAACTGGTAAGTGGAAAGCATTTAGATAAAAGTGCAGAGAAAGAAAAAAGAAAAGAATTGCTTGAGACTAAAAAAAAGTGAAGAAGTGAAAAAGCTGCAATGTCAAAGAAAAGAACTATCGCGGAGCAGAAATATTTCAATCCTTTAGCGAAAGAGACAGTAGTTTTCATTGTGATCGTATAACAATGAAACAATTTCTTTACTAACCTGAAACAAGGTAGGCCTGTTAAATCAATAAAATTAATTTTAACGCTCTAAAAATACTAGTAGAAAGATTCAAGATATAAGTTAAGGAGAGAACTTTTATGAAAAATAACACCGAAAATGGTTTGAGAAAAAAGTTTTCTACATCAATAAGAGAATAAAAATGACCCAAAACAAAGAAACTGAGCTACAAACAAATAAAATATGGTTTTGTTTAATTAATCTTCTCTGGCTCACAACATTACGACTTCAGCGTCTGCTGCCACTAAAATGGAAAATAAATCAAATACCTTAAGAAAGGTGCTACAACTACTGTAAATACAGCAAAACTTGCTTAAAATTACAAAAATCGTTTTTGCGTCACAACTGGATGTTTATTTCGTCATAGTTACATCTTGATTTTAAGGAGTTTTCTGCTCAGTTTTTGGTAAAGTTTTAACAATTCAGAACCATTCCTTACTGAAAAACTAATTATGCGTGGCATCTTTGCTTGTGATTTTGGGTACTTGATTATATTTGAAACAAAAAAGTGGTCTTATGATAAAAAATGTAACAAATATTAATGATGTGGAAAGAAATCTGCAAGAGATAAAATTGCAGAAGAGGAATATTAGGTTGAGACAAACTTTGCATTAATTCCTGATTTCGATCGACCTGAAGAAGAACTGAAACGAGGAGATATTAAGTTGGTAGTTTGTATTCGCATTAGCATAACTCTTTTTCTCTCATCCTTTGACAAAAAATGAAATGCGGTAGAAGTGAAGCCATTAGCATGTCGGTTAACCCGCTTACGAGTTGCAATCACGGCTTGAGTATTTATTATAAAAGATACGTTACAGATAAAATAACTTCCATTCGTGTTCAGGTTGTTCAATTGTTTGAAACTCAGAGAGTACGTCATGGAATGATGACGTTGGGACCGAGCGGAGCTGGGAAAACTGTGTGCATTAATATGTTGATGAGAGCTATGACTGAGTGTGGAGATCCGCATAAGTAAGTAATACAGTGCGTTTAGAAAATCACTGTGCACCCGTTATTAACTAAATACAGATAACTAAATACAGTTATTAACTTTTGTTAACCTGGTTTTGTTAACTTTGTTAAAACGAACCTGGTTTGAGTTGTAGATATCTATGTTGATGAATAAAATTATCACGTCGATTAAGAAGTTTTGCTTTTGATACATTTTATTGTAAGTTTGAATTTGAATTTAAGTCACACACTACATTTAATACCAGCGCCTTTTATACCCGTTTCATTTCGACGTCAAATATGGTTTTGTCAGTAGAAGAAAGAATATTGGTCGAATACGTTTTTCGTGCTAATGGTAAATATACTGATATACTGATGAAGTTAAGAAGGAATTTTTAGAAAAATTTTCATAAACTGTTTTACGCATCGCAATACGGTTTGCAATCTAATCAATGACTTCCGAGAGCCTGGCTCCGTGAAAGATGCACCACGCCCAGGTCGACCAACAATTTTAACTGGACAAAAGGTCAATGTTATTTCTAAACCGATGACTCATAGTCAAAACAAGCCCATACGTCGTCTATCTCAGGAAGTAAGTGTATTTCTCGGAACTGCTCATGCTACTGTGAGAAAGAATATGGGCCTATATCCATACCGCATTTTCTGTTAACACGAACTAAAAGATACCGATCACGACAAGCGACTTCAATATTGCCTGTGATTTAAAGAGAATCTCAGTGAAGCTGATGTGCTCAACAGAACCTCCTTCTCTGACGAAGCATGGTTTCACTTGTCAGGGTATGTCAGTAGCCATTATTCTCGAGTATGAGCTAGTAAGAATCCACATGAGTTTGTTGAAAAACCATTACATTTTCTCAAAGTTGGAGTATAGTGAGCAATGTCAAGAAGACTTCACTCTTCCTGCTTCTCTACCTTCTTCCGCCAGCTGCTCTTTACCCTGACGACCTGGCCATTTGGTCCTCCTCCCCCTCAGTCCCCACTGCGGTGGAGGCCACACAAAGAGCTATGTTTCGATTGGACTGCTGGTCTGAGTACTGATGTCTTTCTCTGAATCCGAGCAAATGTGAGGCCTCCTTTTCAGTGGACCCCCACCAAACTCACCTCTAGCCCAACCTCCTCTTACTCCACTCCCGCCTCCGTTTCAATCCCACTCCTAGTTTTCTTGGAGTCACCTTCGACCGCACTCTTTCCTTATTCTAAACATGTAACTTGGCTGAAGACCAAGTTCTTCCCTCGTCTCAAAGCCTTACGCTATATCTCTGCTTCCTCATGGCGCCCCTCTAAGGAGTCCCTCTCTCTTCTGTATAAAGCTTTTCTTCGGCCCTGTCTCACATATGCCTCACCCAGATGGTTTCCTTTCCTAAGCGTTACCGATATCACCAAATTGGAACGTCTCCACCGGGCAGCTAGTCGCGCCATTTCCAGCTGCCTCTCGTCCTCTCCTGTCCCTCTTCTTCTCTCCGCAGCTTCTTTACCTCCCCTACGAGTCACCCTGATTCATTTCGCCCTGTCTTCTTATGAGTGGGCCCTTGGTCTCCCAACCTCCTTTCCCGTTTCAGTTTTAGCCAGACTTGGAGTAAAACCATACTCTGCAGATCGTCCTGGAGAGCTTTGCGTCAACCCACCTGCCCATGTTTCCTTTATCTCCTAGGGAGGCTCTTCTTGCTTGCCCTCCCTTTCCTCCTTGAAACTTGCTTTCCTTCACTATGGAGTCCACCTTTTCCTCTTCAAGCTCTTGCACTGATCCCCCTCTCTCTTGCCAAGGTGCAGCTCTCGCTCTCCTTGATTCTCCCCCTCACGATTCGGTGCTCTCGACAGACGGTTCTGTTCCTTTACCTTTTGGCAAAGGCGGCTTCGGCATACTTGTCAACTGCTCTCTCTGTGGCACTGTGGCCACTCGTTCCTTTTTGGTAGGCATAGTTTGTTCAAGTTTCTCTGCTGAAGCCTGCGCCATTCTACAAGTTTTTTGCTGCTCTCAGCAACACCAACAAGTCTGCCATTTCTCATCTTTTCTCCTTCTATCTGACTCTCGTTCTGTCCTCACCGCCCTGTGATCTTCTCCGTTGTTCATTTTACCTCAATCTCTTTTGCAGATCTGGCAGGAACTGCCTTCTCTCTCCTCCTGCTCTATCAGGCTACAATGGGTCCCTGGACACTCGTTTCTCTCGGGGAACGACTCGGCGGATGAACTGGCCAGGCGGGGAGCGTTCTTGCACCCTCTGCAATCCCTTGTAGTCTCTCTCCTCTGATCTCTCGTATTCACTCTTGCCTTTTCTCGGAATGAAGGCGTACTGGCTCATCTAAATTCTTCGACACACAGGTTCCCTCGATTTTCACCGAGGAACTTGTGCTCCCTCGTCACGCTCGTTGTGTTCTCTCTCGTCTTTGCTGCAACGGACACAGCCTTCTGTTAGGTTCTTATCTCTCTAGGATTGGCCGAATCGAGAACCCTTTATGGAGCGCTTGCGGACACTCGTCCCAGGAATCTCTCATCTCATTCTGCACTGTCCAGCTATGGATTCTGCGCCGCTCGCTCTTTGGCGACTCTCTGTCTCTTTGCGATCTCTGGTCCACGCCCTGGGGAGTTGCCCGGCTTCTGGGGCTCCATGGTCTTCCACCATGCCGCCATCCCTGTGAAGAGGTCGGGTAACAACACATGTCAAGAAGACGAATAATTGGACCGATATTCTTCACGCAGACTATCACAGCAGAAAGATATCGCAATGACACTATTACACCTTTCATCAGCGAATTAAGTAGAGAGGAAAAGACTAATGGTTACTTCCAGCAAATAGGGGGCCACTGCACATACCGTCAATTTTTCGCTTCACTACTTAAGTGACGTATTCCAAGCACAACTCATCTCTAAAGAACCTTGGCCGCCAAGGTTCCCAGACTTGAGTATTCTGGATTTTTACTTTTGTAAAGCACTGAAGCAGAAGGTCTATCAAAACAAACCACAAAACCTACAAGAATTACGTGACAACATCCAACACCAAATTACCGCTATCAGTCAGGTAGAGATTCATCGAGCATTTAAGAATTTGAAGCGTCAAACTGATGTTTGCATTCGTGAGCATGGTGGACATTTTCAGCAGTTATTGTAAGTTTTGAAAATATTATTAACTTTCCCCTGGTTGGTGGTTGTTTTTACAATACGCTGAATACTATACATATCACAAACATAAAATAATTAAAATCAAACTGTTATGTACGCATTGAAATATTAGGTGCACAGTTACTTTCTGAACGCACTGTATATTAAAGCACTGGCAACATCAAGTAATTGCCTATAAACTTAAAAATATCAAATCTTAAAAGGTAGTTTATGTCATAAGCTCAAGTCTTGAATTGTAGTAGAGAAAAGACATCTGGCAGAGATTTATATTTCCGCAGATAAGCTGACATCATCAAAGATGGTGTGCTCTAAAGCATGTCCCTCTTAATATCATTTTGCCATTCCTCTCGATCTTAAGCCCTTTATCTTTTCTTAAGTTTTTCCGCTTTTAACAAATTTCTCAATTATTGCCATCTTTCTTTCTTTCTCTTAAACGTCTTTTCTCCAACACTGTCTTTAACAAACGATCATGTTTTAGAATATGTTCAATCCATCTTTTTCCTCTCCTGATATTGGTTAATAGTTTGGTGTTTCATTCACAAGATCCAGAACTTGCGCATTTGTCAACCTGTCTGCCCACTTTCGCTCTCTTCATTTTCTTCAATTCCACATTACAAACGCTTCAAGTCATGCAGCATCCATTCCACCAAACTCAAAGTGTCTGATCCGTGCGTTGCCACACTTCACATCAAGGTCTTTACCAGTTCTTTCTTCAGCTCCTATTTCATGTCACCAGTCAGAACTGTTGGAATCTTGTTGAAACTTTCTTAGGACATTCCGATTTGTACACGGATATCCATCTCTGAATATCGATTTGCTGTGAGCAGACTTCCCAAGTACTGAAGTTCTTGCTTAAGCATCGAACCATTTGCGGTAATTTTTATCTTACCAGAAGATCTTCAAATCTTTATGACTTTTGTTTTCTTGATGCTAATCTTTATTTTGTATTTGATCACAAATCTGCTTGTTTCATCAAATTATCCTCTGCAATCACTCTTCAGTGTTGTAGGTCTTAGCTTGATTACTCGCAAACTGGACAGTCTCCATTAATTCTGCTCCAATCTTGATGCCCTCGTCCATACTATCTAATGCTTCCCTCATTGTGGCTTCTGCATAGACGTTAAATAGCAATCGAAGAAGCATACAGCTTTGTCGTACTCCCTTCTAATTTCACATAGCTTGGACAATTTATCATTTACTTTTACCACAGCTGCATGCCCCATGTACAGTATGTCCTCTGTTTCTCCAGTTCTATCTAATGCTGGTGAAAACCTTGCTCAATTTATTTACTCCATTCTGCTCTGTCAAAAGCCTTTTCATAGTTCATATATAGATCTTGATTGAATTTTATGGTCTTCTCATAAAAACACCTTAAAATTCCAAAAGCAACTCTTGTACCTCTCTCTTTGCGATATCCAAATTGATCTCTGGCCAAACATCTCTTTGTTTTCTTCTCTGGTCTTTATCTCGAAATTCGTGGCACGATTTTTGAAGCATAAGGTATTAAGCTGATTATCTGCAGGACTACAGAACCGATTTACACTTCAAAATATCTTTAGGCCACTTTCCGTTTTTGCAAATTAATTTGCACAGCTCCACAAACTTCTCCCTCAGTTTGCTATTAAGTGACATGACAAATTCTGCAGGATTTCCATCTAGAACTTCTGACTGCCATCTACTCGTGGTGTAAATTGCTTTTCCTACTTCATTATTTGGCACATCCTGTCCTATACCATTTTCCGCAGCCTATTTTTCATTTTTGAATTTAGTCTTTGGCTTCTCTAGTCTATTACGTAATTCTTCGATGTACATCTTTTATCTTTTCTTTATGTCATATATGTCGGTCAGCATCTTGCCATCTCGATCCGTAATTGGTCCCGTGTCCTTCGTTCTAGCAGTCTTATCAGCTAGCGCTCCTTGTGTGTGGGTGATAAATTACATCAAACTAATCTTGTTATTCCAATTTCTCAATTTTACAGCACTGCCTTTAAACCATTGCTTTTATGCTGTGTTGGTAATCCTTCTTTGTTCATTGTTTATCCGCTTATTCCTTTTTTGTTGGGTGGCAGTTACTCCCTGGTCACTTACCCCAGGTGACTTACCCTCAGGTGTAATACCCCCTAGGTAACATACCCTCTAGAATATTTGCCCCCTGTAGCAATAATTATCTTGGAAAGGTAGCAGTCTAGAAAGGTAACATGTTTTTGCTTTCCCTGTCGTGGTCTTTTCCAACGTAATCGAACTTTTATCATTACTAGGTTGTATTCAAAATTGTTCTGCATCTAGGTAAGCCTGAGCATATTCTACGTTGTTGTTGTATCAATCTAGTATCATGATGTAACTCAGTTGATAACTGCTCCAATTTTCTGGGCATTTTCATGTGTACTTTCTTTCAGAATTTTGTACCATGTGTTCGTGATGCAAAGCTTACTCCTTGTACAAATTTTCACCAACATCCTTGCTCTGTTATTGCGTGTTCCTAACCCATGAGCTCCTATTACGTTCCTTCTCTGCATTCTTCAATCAATGCATTCATGTCCCCCGCACAATTGCGTACTTTTTACTTGGAATATTTTCCATTTTCTCTTTGACGAATTTATACAATTCATCCACGTCCTGATCCTCGGTGGCGGAAGTTGGTGTGTACTGCACTATGATGTTGAGATCTACTAAACCAACCCTTAGAGGTACTATCAACAGGCTGACCGCCCATCCAATGTCAATTCCACTCCTCGCTGATTTTATTTTTCTGGGATAATCAACATGTCGTCATCACTTGTCATGTCACCGTTTTTTTCATCGCGTTTCCGTGAGCACAAATATACCAATCGTGTACCTTTCCATTTCCGTTTTGATATTCTTGATTGTTTCTGGTTGTATCAAACTTCTTACGTTCTAAGTACCAATCTTTGAAAAACTTTCATAGGGTTTTCCCATATAATAACGACTTGGGAGTCCCTGTCTGCTTCCTTGTTGAACTCTTACTAGGTGGGAACCGTGCAAGTTGTTGTAACAATTTTTGCTTCGGCTTAATGTTATCATAATGCTATGTGATAGGCTGTGTGGGCATAGCAATAATCTTTCGTATGCTTACCCTGACGAGAAAAAAAGATTATTGTTTCTTTCTGACATTGCAAAATAGGTATGAAAATAGCCACTAGTGAAGAAGAGCGTGTCTTCCAACTCCTTGATGCATTAAGCCGTTGTGTACAGCAGATTCTGGCTATAGCTGCCAATAACAACCACAATAGCTTTGTTCTAAGTGGCTGACTTCACCTTCGATCAGTCGCAGGTGCAATGTTTTCTTTTCGCATGGACCAAAAATAAAGTCTGTGCTTCGGGGGTTATGATAAGAGGTTAATATAGCTAAATTCAAATGTTTTACAAAGCAATGTGATAACACTAGGCTATATAAATGACGGGTATTGCTGCTTATATTCTAGAGCATTTCATGTGAAGAGTATGTATAGGATGTACAGTAGTAAGACTTCTGAGAAATATGTTTTTTGTGTTTCTACAGAGAAGTTCGCATGAACCCAAAAGCTATTACTGCACCTCAAATGTTCGGTCGTCTTGACGTGGCCACCAATGATTGGACAGATGGAATATTTAGCACGTTATGGAGACGAACACATAAGACAAAGAGAGGAGAAAACGTGTGGCTGATATTGGACGGGCCTGTAGATGCCATATGGATTGAAAATCTCAATTCTGTACTTGATGACAACAAGACTTTAACACTGGCTAACGGAGACCGCATTCCCATGGCTGCTAATTGCAAGATCCTTTTTGAAGTCCACAACATTGACAACGCGTCACCAGCCACAGTATCAAGAAATGGAATGGTGTATATGAGCTCGTCTGCACTCGATTGGAAGCCGATTCTCGATGTAAGGTTAACTGTAAATAAGCGTAAAGTAGCTTGCTTTACATGCTTGGTGTTTCGGCTGTTTTTATAACTATTCTTCATTTTTTTGATAGTCACACAGCTTGAAAACGATTTTTCAGGCTCCAACCTAATCGATTTCAAGCTCTGGATTAGTCGCAGTTCATTTTCAACCTATTATAGTCACATATCACAAGTGTGCCTTCAAATTCAATGTATTTCGCCTTTAGTTTGAGCACAACTCCCCATAGAATTGAGGTTCACGGGTGATCCAAAACCGTGTTAAGCCGCTTCTGAAAGGCAATATTTTTAGTCATATTCTTGTCTTTGATTGAACTAAATATAAGATCATCTTTTTTGTTAGATGTTTTGACACCGGCGCTGGAAATATCTTTTGTCAGTTGTGCCAGCAAAAATTTTATTTAAGCTTGTTTTGAAGTAGCCCCTGTTTCTGTCACGATGCATTTCTACCACAAGCAAAGCAGAGAAAAATTTCCAAAAACTGCTTTTCCCAATTACGCAACTGCAAAGTCATTGTGAGGTTCGAACCCACGATCAAACAGTACTCCAGCCCACTCTACCAGGTTACCATCTAGCCAGTCATACAAAAAACTGAAATTTCTTCATTATGCTGAAGTACCTACAATTTAATGGGATTATATGATTTGCATTTGCTCTGTGTTGTTTGTTACCGCCATTTAAATAATCCTTTTAAAAAGTGTGATGGTTCAGTTGGCAATTGGTATAATGACTGTAACGTAATTTCAAAGCCTGCTAACGAAATTACGACCAAAAATTTTGGCATGGAAAACGTAAAGTACAGAAAAACTATATGGAAGTCTACAAAAGCCAAACTACAAAAGTGTGCTTCTTTGTACTGCATGATAGCAGCAATTGTTCTGGCCAACTCACAACTCTATGATCACCTTTGCCAATTCGTTACTGCTTGATTTCGCAACTATTGTACTGCTAGTTGGAAACGTACTAGAAATATATATTTTTCTAGGGTTGGTTGTTGAAGCGACCTGCGCAAGAAGCAGAACACATTCGTGGTTTCTATCATTCTGTATTCGATGACCTTTATGTTTTTGCATCACAAAATCTCGTTGCAAAAATGGAATTGCTAGAGTGTAACTACATCACACAGGTGAGCTATTGATACACTAAAAGGAGTAATTTAAGGGCTTTTTTTGTGACACCGCAAAGTGATGAGTACCTTTCCTAAATCATCTGGTATTGACGATGTGGAAACCATTGTGCCTGGTGGTTTATAGTGGAGAAACGGTTACAAAATCCGTGGCTTACTGTCTAGGTATAATACATATAGTTACTTGGCGAAATGTAAAAATCCAAGGCAATAAGCCCAACGCAGTGCTTCAACACTATTCCCACGGTGCTGGATAGCTTGCTAAGCGCCAATGCGTTGGTATAATACGTGTCACCTCGATTTTTCCAACACCGAGATCAGTGGTTTTAAATCTTTTTACTCATTTGCAATTTTATTCATAGGATTGATTTCTGAAACATTTATTTTTTAGTTTTATGGGTACAGTGTGCGGACCACTAAGGTAAAATAAAGAAATTTACTTTTACAATGCAGGAAAATTTACCCCAGGTCAAGAAATGCTGACTAAGATAATGCCCGGTAATCACTGGTAGCTTCCTTGTAGGGGGTTTTATGTTCAGTGCTGTTTTCCCCTCGTCCAGGTTGCACTGCTCCGTATAAGAGCGTACATGGGAGCAACGACAAATCACGAAGTAATTCCACTTTCCTCAGAGCAAAAATCCAGGTCCAGCTTCCGGCCCTAGGACAGAACCTGTTTAGGACAGGAGTGAGCTCTGTCCTAAACAAATATAGGACAGAGGTTATTGAATACCTTTTTATTACAGAACAGGCTGTCGAAAATTAAAACTTGAGTAGATCCATTGTAAGCAAGCCGATAGCAACATTTACGCAATAAATCACACTCCTTAGCCGTCTGTATCAAGGTGTATTCTATGTTACTGCATAACAAAAAGAGTTTGTCTGCAGTGGTTAACGATCTTTAAAATTTTTGATCTAAAATTTCAGCATTCAAAAGCATCAAAACGCAGCTTCGGACAACTTGCTGTCCTCTACAAAAAGTCGCGTGATCACTTTTTATTGGTTTGTTTAATCTGTTGTTAATGCTGTTACCCGACTCCTTCCGAGGGTAGGGGGTATGGCGTGAGAGCAACTCCCTAAATCCTAAACCAGAGGTCGTAGAGAGAAAAGGAGTGGCCAAAGAGCAAGTGGCACAAAAAGCCCTAGCAGGGCAGGGCAGAATGAAATGGGGGTGTCCTGCGTGAGATGATCACAGAGGCTTAAAAAGAATCTCTTTTTGCCAATTCTAAAGAAGTAAGAGTTTAATAGAAGGGTGTGTGCGTTGCAGCAAAGATGCGAGACGACAGAGCGAACGTGACGAGGAAGCACCACTTCCTCTGAGGATACTGAGGGGACCTGTGTGTCAAAGAATTTTGATTAGACCGTACGCCTCCAGTCCAAATGAAGAAAAGAGTGGTTATGATAGGTAAGAGGAGAGAAACTGCACGAGACAATAGATGGCTGAATCCCGCTGGCCAGCTCATCTCCCAGAAGAAATGAGTGACCGAGGACTCATTGCAACCTGATCATAGAGGAAGAGAAAAAGAGAGAAATAATATTTCCTGCCTGATATGCCAGAAAGTGTGAGATAGAGGAAGGGATGGAGGAGAGGAATGCGCAGTTAGAACAGAGCGAGAGTCAGGGAGGAGGAGAGGGGAAGAGAAGTGGCAGATATGTTGGTACTGCCGAGACAAGCGAAGAGCTAGCAGAATGGCGCAGACTTCAGCAGAATTGCTTCAACACACTAGGCCTAGCGAATAAGAAAGTGTTCAGTGCCACAAAGCGTACAATTGGCAAAGATGCCAAAGCCTTCTTTGCCATAAGGAATAGCTACAGAGCATTCCATCCAAATCACAAGATCGTGAGGAGGAAGAGAGTCAACACTGGAAAGAGCTATACCTTAGCGAGAAAGAGGAGGATCAGAGTGAAAGCATGCAGTAGATAGAGTGAGCTCCATGCTGAAGGAATGGAGGTTCCAAGGAGGAAAGAGAGGGCAAGCAGATAGAGCCTTCTTGGGGGAAGTAGGCGAAAGCATGAGCGAGTGAGTGAACGCAAAGATTCTCCAAGCAGATCCAGAAAATCTAGGCTTTACTCTGAGTCTGGTTAAACCCGAAGTGAGAGAGGGAAGAACAGCTGATGGAAATAGGTGGAGAAGTAGGGGGATCATTGATGAAAAGAGAAAAGAGAACGGATCCTTGCGGAACGCCTCAATGGACTCGAAAGGAGCGATTCTTGTAATTTTGAAAACTACACTAGGGCGCCTGTCGGAAATAAATGATTGTGTTCATCAAATAAAGGTAGGGGGAAGGCCCGAGGAAATTAGCTTATGAAAGAGAGTGGGATGCCAGACAGAATTCAAAAACTTCAGATAAGTTGATGGTAGCAAGGAATGTCAGGGATCACGGTTGTGGTTTGTCAAACTCATTCAAAATGGTTTTAGAAAGACAAAGAATTTGATCAAAAGTAGACCGACCAGGGTGAAAACCGGCCCGGCGGGAGCAGTGAATGAAGTTAGACTCCATAAAGAACAGTGAACGGGATGGAGTGTTGCACTCGAACAGCTTTAAGAGGCAGGAGGTGTGAGAGATTGGCTGGAAGAAAGCAGGCAAGTCAAGCGGTTTTCCCATCCTGTGGATGGATATATCAAGATGAAGACTTTTAGATGGAAGGAAAGGAATGCAATAGAGATTGAAGATGTAAAAAAGAAGATCTATGTCAGAGCAAGGGAGGTGCTTCAATATTGTGTTGCGTGGGTCCGTGGCGGTGGAAGATGACAGATTGGCTGCTGCCACAAGAAATTCGGTGGAGGTTAGCTGGTGAGCATGTGGAGAGCAGAAAGAGAATTGAGACTCTTTGAGACGCGAGGCTTGGGAGAGCCTAGACAGAAAGCCTCGGCCTCTTACTCAAAGCCTTTGGATGAGAGACAGAAAGGTGAGATATCTGGTAGTTGGCAAAAAACGATGCTGTCTCCCTAGGATAGGAGCACTTTGGAAAGTTAGGGGAAAATGAGAAAGAAGAGGCGCAACTAGCAACAGAGAGAAGGATAGAAGAACTAATTTAGGAGAGAGAGAGCATGTCTCGTGCCATGCCTTAGCTTTGGCTATGGCAATGACGAACGAGGTATGCCCGGAACTTCATATGTAAGCCTGGCACTCTTCAACTTCTATGAGTGGAAGCAAAAGTTTTGCGTCTTTCCTTTCCGCTTTTTCCACTTTGCAAGACCACCAGGCGTGAGGTTGGTGTTGAATGCAGCCGAATGGAATGGAAGATTTTGCCGTATTTAGTGCCAAAGAGGTAAAGAGCGCAGCAGCAGAGGAAAGAGAAAGAGACAAGTATTCTTCTGCGCAGGGACATTGCAAATCGATGTAAATTGCAAAGTCACCGCTACAAGCTTTCTAGAAATTGAATGAAGGAGAAAGCTTATTCGGGCGGGAGAGTGGAGAAAGAGGAATGGGAAGGAAAATTGTTAGGTGATCACAACCCAAATCCTGAAGCAACTTCCAGGAGTCGAAAAGTGCAAGAGAGGATGGAGCAAAGGAGATGTCAAAAGAAGGACGGCTGCTGGAGTAGCGGTAAAGAAGAGCAGGAGTGTTAGGGCCATTGAGGGGAAGGAAGTTGGAGGAGATGAGCCAATCGAATACTTCTTCCCCACGAGCTTTTGAAGTACCTCTTGGAGTCCAAGAGAGGGTGATGGCCGTTGAAGAATGAATAGATAGCCAGAATACCCCAAAACAATAAGATTGCTGGGGGAAGAGATTACAAAAGCGAAAAGGATTCAGTTCCACTATCCGCCAAAAAGAGCAAATAAAACAAGCTTACGTGTTTAAGAGAGATAGAGGGGAGAAGTTTTTAGCAAAGTGTTGACCCCCACATAGTCAGAGTTGGAGTCGAGCGAAGAGAGAGAGAAGGGGATGAGAATTGAGAAGTTGATGGAGATTGAGGAGGAAAGCTGCATTGGCAGATGGTTAATGGATTGGGCTGTGCACAGTAAAGGTATACGTTCTGGAGGGCCTGGCCTCAAAGAAAATAACGCTGCGTTGGTAGCAAGGGTACTCTCAGGAGAAACCGAGATGCAACAGGAAAAACAGCTCCAAGAGTGATTGCTGGAAAGGGAGTTAAACTCAGAGGAAGGCTCACCTGAAATGTGCCCGTTTGGAGCAAGTACAGCACTGTATTGATCTGCCCCTCTATATCACAGTGCCGGCACACACAGAACAGGGGCAGATAGGACCAGGATTTGGATGAACGTTGCTGCTCATTAGAAGTACAAGGAGAACAAGAAGGCGATGAAAAAAGAGACAGAAAAACAAAAGAAAAAAGACCGTCAACAGATTTTAGAGGGGGTGCGTGTTGCCCTTCTGCGGTCGTTCAGAGGGCAACACTGCAAAAAATGTTTGGTTCGGGGAGATCTCGATGTATCTAGGACCTTCAGGAAAGCCAACAGCCATTTCAACCCAACTCGATTGGCTCGGGGACCGCATCACTCTATTGAAACCCCTTTTAAATGATGCAGACTTGTTTAACCTCTCGTATACGCTGTTGTAGCCTCATTTGTAATAACCTCGTGCACGTCTGAATTTTCGAGATACAACAACGCTATCTGGCTCGTCTTATTTGCACAACGTTATCGGGGTCCGCTTTGCAGTTGGTAGGATTGAGTGCTGTTCTCTAGTCGATGCGTAAACGAAGACTTTAAAAGTAGTTTTCACAGGCCTCTTGCTTGTGGCTCACCGATGGCTTTCCTGTGAAGGATGAAATAAGAACAGAATTTTACTCGATCATGATAACAACATATTTAGGAGCGGAGACGCTGTTGTAGTTAAAGAGCACTAAATAACTGCAAGATGTTATTAGCTTTTATTGATTGACATTCTCAAAACATTTCAGTCGCTTAACGTACTAGAAGGTTTGATACCGAGTAAAGAAGATGTTGGTATCCTTCCCGGTTTTCATTTGCAGCGATTGTTTATTTTCTCTTTGATGTGGAGCATTGGTGCAACCTTGGAGTTGGCTGACAGGTAACCGAAGATCAGTTAACTTATTTTGCGTCATTTTTTGTTTTGCTTACATTTGAACGAACAATGACTGACTAGTGGGTGTCTACAGCTAAACAAGGGGTTTTGCATCACGATTTAATTGCAATTTTGTATGCATTTTATTAAAATATAGTCTCATTTTTGATTTTTGTCATCTAGATTCTTTATGAGCAAAAAAATGATCGAGAAGAACTTTATACATTGTCTGATTGTGTGTCACAACAGAAAACATACTTTGCATGATGTGTTTTGAACTCACCATTTCACGAACGCCTATGGTGTGAAGCTGTAGTTACTCGGTTATAGTTATGGTATTGATCTGTCAACAAAAAATCTTGAACGGTTGTTCATAAAACAAAATGCGTTCTACAGTGACCCGCTTTTTGTAAATTAAATGGAGCTGTCACCAGGTGTAAAGATTTAAATATTTCACCTAGCCTATAATCATTGTTGGTAAACAATCTTTCGCATTAACTCGCTCTGCTACTTTTATCAAGTGCTTTGGTAACCTAAATATCAAGAAAACTAGAAAAAATGTTATACCCACAACTATGTCCATCATTTTTTTATAATTTCAGAGAGAAAATGGAAGAATTTCTTAAAAATCATCCAAGTCAACTTGACCTTCCAAGAATTGGCGTCGACAGCGGTCACACTATTTTCGAATTTGTGCCAAACGACGCCGGTAATCTCTCATTGTTAATTTATTTGTATGCGTTAAAACTACCTCAGTAAAAGTGTTCGCTCGTCCGTGCTATTGCTTGATCTGCCGGCAACTTTACCTTTTTGAACTAATCTAAAAATATTTGACAAAAAAAGCATTTTAGAAATCGATCAAATCTCAGTCTACTTAACTACAATTTGAACACAAATAATTTAAAAATAATTTTTAAGTGACGGGAGCAGAGAGTGGAAAAATATTGTGCCAGCATTCACCTTGATGTTTCATTATAATCCTTGTAGTCTAGCGATAAATTATTGCATGCTCAAGTAAACAATCTTTTCTTGTTTACCTTTTCTAATTTAAGTCATGGGGGATTGCTCGACATCTGAGGTTCCATGGTCTTCCGCCTTGTCATCATCCCTGCACAAGGGCCGGGTAACAACAATCTAATGAAGTAAATGATAAAAAATAAGAAAAGAAGAAAGATTATTTTCATTTCATTTAAAACCTGGCAATCAAATAGTGAGGGAGGGTTGGACTGTGTTTCATCATCTTAATTCAGTCCTCTGTAAGCAGCGCTCGTAAATGACGGTACAGTCTGACAGTCAAGTTTTAACTCGACACGTTAGCGTTAAAGCAAGCCGACAGCTTTGTTCAACCTTGCCAAATAAAGCACAACATCGTAAGCATTCGCCTACAAATATGACCCTCTATGCGTTGCCACACTCCCAATCATAAAAAATACCGGCTTATTCAATAGCTTTTAAAAATTGTTATGGCGGTTCACACAAAGTGGGAACCAAGCGTTTGAAGAGAATTATGAGTTTAACTGTTGCTAATGAAGCGTCAGGCGCTTCAGGTGTGTTTTTTAGCATCAGGAGCAGAGTAGAAATGTTTCAACTTTGTCCTTGACTCTTGGCACTTAAGCAAGCAAATAGTAGCATTGTTAAGCCTTCTAGCGACATGGTGGAGCAAGCAGGTAGCTTGCAGTCCAAACTTGTAAGTCATAAGCTAACCTAAGCGGCTACGTTAAAATTGCTTACCAAATCAATCAGCAAATTCGCGTTTTGTGAGAAAACAACAAACAACCAATCAGCACCTAATAGTCGTAATCTGGCTAAACAGTATGCTTTACTTGTCAAGAAAGCTAAACGCCCGTTTTTAATGTAAACCTCGTTTGTGTAAACCGGCCATTGCGTATTTGAGGAAGTCTTACCACCACCGTTAACGGGGATAAAACAGAATTTAAAAAAATTGAATTGATCTTTCTCTGAATGACTTAACGTTGCATCATGTTGAAACACTTTTATATGCAGGTGAGTGGGAGCACTGGTCGAATAGAGTTGTAGAGTATATCTACCCCACAGATAGTATACCCGAGTATGCATCCATTCTTGTACCTAATGTTGATAACATACGAACCAAGTTTTTGATCGACGTTATTGCCAAGCAAAATAAGGTAAGCCATAAGCTTCGCAATGTATGAGATCTTATACTTGGATAAAGTAAAATAGATTTGTTTATAGGACTAGTGGTTTTGTGATCATGAAGGGATAACCACGTTGCTTAGATTGGTGGCTCTCAACCGATAGGCTATGGCGTAAATTCGGCGGGACCAAGGCTTATTTTTGAGTATTATTGTTATTTCATAGTCTGTGGTATCGGTAAGACAATTCATCAAACCACTAACCAACACATTACTTTGACTTTCCATAAGCTCATTACAATTTGCTCTGCAGTTTCAAGTTAAAAAGTGTTACTGGCCATATTTGGCAAGCCTTCCAGCATGCTGCAAATCTACAGAGAGTTTTGTAATACTATTTTGTCTATTAATCACGTTGTTGATAGAGTAAACCTGATTTTCAAGTTATTTACTTGTAATATCTTACACTTGCTCACGCGAATGGAAGATTTACTCCGACTAATGGTTTTCTGATGTCCTTGTAAATTGATGGGTTTTATCAGCTTTTGTACAATTTAATTTAGGTGCAGTCGTTTGAGGCGCAAAAAAATGTTGACTAAGACAAAGTAATGCCCAAACAACGTTTTCTTTTTAGTTTTCCAGCAATTTTTTTTTGTTGTTGCGCGATGACTTCCTTCGTTGTTTACACCAGTTCTCTTTGTCACCAGTACAACTAGATTCAGAAATTCGTAGGAAAGGTTCAGGACCTTGGACGATTACTGTAAAATCTTGACTATGCCAAGTCGCCTGCCTTAGACACCTGTATGTCTGAGATTTATGCAATAACAATGTGATCACTTTCATATAGTCTAATATATTTTTCGATACACTGCCGTGGTGTACCAGGTTTTACGGTTTCGATGCTTTTATAGTGAGCTGGCAACTACCAATACAACTTTAGTTTATTCTTTTGTTTTTTCATCAAGGTAAAGTTTTTTTCATTTGTAGAGTGGCAGAGACTTCTGCTTGGAAAAACGCATTATGAGTTCCAAGGTAGAAAAATTTTTGAATATTTGAGAGTATCTGGATATTCTATGTAAATTCCAGCACCTACTCTTTTGGTAATGTAGAATATCACTGCAACACTTGATGAAGTTCTGATTTAGTACATAATCATATTCGATTGCGTCATTTTTTTCCTTGACAAGGAATATAAGATTTCTTTGATTAGGTCAGGTGACATACTCAACTAAGAAAGATAACTCCGTGCTTTAGTACATATTGAGATTTTGCACGACACCAGTAGTGCTTCAGACAGTATAAATTCATCGATTTGGGTGATATTTAGCACCATTTCCAGGATACTCGTGGAAGTACTTGGAAAAGCTGAGGAAATTATTACACATGCAAGCCACTGAGCGCTTACAAGTTTTCTATCACGATATTGTTTATTTCTTGTCCCCACCCAACAAGCATAAGCATATCATGATAGGACGTATCATTGCTGTGTTTATCTATTTCATGATGAATGGTTTAATTTCCTACGATTCATTTACAAGCTGTCGGCATTGCATCACTGATGCAGTCACTTTGCGTGAAATGCATTTTATATAAGGTTTCCGAATTAGTTATAGTCCAGAGTGACAGCTAGTGATTTAACTTCCTTGGAGATGCATACTTAGTGGTTGACCGATCACACGAAAATTCCACGAAACGATTTCCTATTATGAGCAAGCATTACAATTAAGTTTTCTGCCGCTAAACTGAAGGTCTTGTTTCTCAGTCCATTTAGCTGATGAGTTTTTTGCTTTTTGTGCTCTGCTTTTGATCCAAAACATAACGTTGCTAGTATTAACATGGCAATCTCATGGGCGTAAGGTTGGACGCAAATATTTTTGCTTGCTTCGGCAATACATATATCAAAAATGAAATGATACATAGAAGATTTTTCAGTATTTCAGCAATGTATAAACTTTAACCCTCTATTTACCAGCAAAAAAATGTACATTTTGTACCAGTGGGGTCAAATTGGCCCCAGTCAAAGATTCTTATTTTAGAGATGTTTTTGCTGTACTTTTTTTTAACTTTTGCTTACTTAGCACAAAATAAATAAAGAAATTGTTTATTCTAGTAATAACGAAACTTTCAAAACCAAAAAAATGAAACTATAGTTGTAGAAGTGGCTGCTGCGCCAAGCAAACATAAATTTTGCAGTTTATTACATGGTTGATTTAAATGGTAATATTGTTTAATCCATATCCAATAATTAGTGTTTTCATTGTACAAAAAAAAACAACAATGGAAGACCAAACCAACGGTAACCTATGATAATAGTTCTGCAGCGTAGCTTTCTGATTTCATTTATGCGTCTTACATAAATATTATCTAAACAAACCACCATCATGATTTATTCCTTGCATAGACGCATTGATTGCACTGAGATCAATCATGTTGTAGAATAAGGCTAATGGCCATCTTCTAGTCATGCGTTTGATGGAGTATGATATCAGCATTCTGTCTAAAGTCCCAATACCACCTTTTGTTTTGTTGTGTAACAGAATAATGCTTGGTTTCTGATCCGAAGTGCTTTCGATTTCTGGCTGACTATGCATCGTTGAAAGCATATTGACAACACGGTTTGTTTTAAGACAGTACGATGCAATCATTGCATCTAGTTGAAAGCCGAAGACTGTGCTCTTCACATTCCGTCCTTTGGCCACTGTAAATTCCGTTGGGAGTTCCGGATTGCTCTTCCTCATTATTCCTATCAGTGTGAGATTCTTGTGAAGAAGTTTTTATACAAGCAATAGATTAGTGAAGAAATTATCACAAGTGATGTTTCGGCAAGAATTATCAATACCTTCTGCCAAATCAAGAACAATCCAGTCTTGATTAGTTTCTGGGGCCGATCCAGCATCTTTTTTTAAAGTGCACTTGCATTTTTCATATGTAACAGCAAGTGGAGTCGCAAATTATCTAGAGTTTTATTCCGTATTTGCCAGGCTTTGAAGAAAAGTATTGCTTGAAAGGGCACCGTCCTCTAAAGCAGGGTTTCCCAAACTTTCAGGTAATCGGTACCCTCTGGACAATTTATAGATTCGCTCGTGTAATCCCGCACTTCCGCTAACATAGACCGCAATATATACTGTTATGTTGCCTTTGTGATGACTTCTTATTTTTGGAGGTGAAATTCTGCCGTCGACCAGACGTTGATCTCCAAAAAAAAAAGGTCAACACCTCCCAGACGTTCACCTTCCACCCAGAAAATCAGAGCGTCCACTTTTTCCAAGCGGTTTTACCGTCCTAAGGAGCTCTTAAACTCAGGTCTTCAAATTGTTAACATAAAGTGATCAAAAATATTTTAAGGCAGAGTAGAAGTTCTGGAAAGCACATCCTTTTACTTTATCTAATGTACCCCTTGAAAAGTCAAAATGTACCCCTAGGGGTACATGTACCCCAGTTTGGGAACCCCTGCTCTAAAGCATACCAACTGCTCGTGCACTGTCATGCTTGGTCGGCAGGTGTAGGAATCACGCATGTAAGAGTCCCAAGTTTCAAACACTTCTCTGATTGGTTGCTGCTTATCAGGGGATCAATGATGTCGTCTTGACTCGGCATTGTGAAATCGGAGAAAGCGTGAAATTTGTTGATACCTTCCTCTACTCATAGAGCGATTGAAAATGGGCCGGCCATCAAGTGTGCTCCATTGCTGTTCAACGCTTTCATTATTGGACTTATATAATACGCCAATCAAAATAACTACACCAAGAAAAACTTTAAGTTCTTCATCATACACGGATTTCCACGAGCCATCATATACTATGATTCTTTGCGATTAGTTAGTTCACTGGCATTGGTTTTTCGAGGAGGTGACCGCAAATATAAAGTGAAAGTATCACTTGTTTCTGAGTACTGAGATTTTGAAAACCTCGTTGGTTCTGGACTTTATCGAATGACATGCGCAGCTGCTCTACCAGCATTATTTGCAAAAGGTATTTTCTGCCACGTTTCGGTTTTGGAAATAGTTTGCAGAAGCTGATGAACAAGATTAGTCACCATTTCTTTTTCAAAAAATGAATCAAATAAAGATATTTCTAACTTGTCTTCTTTGCCATCTTCAGTAGAAATCCAATCCGAGTCGCTTGTTTCGTCTTCTTCGCTGTCGTCATTTGCCAGAAAACCCAACTTCATCTTCAGAGAGATAACTTGACATGTTGCTACTTTGCATTTACCTCTTTTGTATTTGTTTTCAAATTTATTCTCGTTTTGCTTTTGTTTTATGATAAAAAATATCAATTTTGTATATGTGGTACGTAAGCAATGCAATAATGAGATTTTTTTTTATTTATTTGCATGTTTCATTGAGTCACTTATTGGTAAAACTGTTTGGGGTCAATTTGACTCCACTGGTATAAGATGCTGCTTTTTTTATTAGCGCATGATAAAGATGTCCAACAATTAAAATTTTTTACGTCAACAAACCTCTTCAATATAGAATAAAAGTCATGAAGTTTCATAGCGCTGCTACGAACGGTTTAGCAACAGGAGCTTTTCAAAAATGTAATTGGGGTCAAATTGACCCTATGGTAGACAGAGGGTTAAAAAAGTCGATCCCTATAAAAAAGATGTTCAATTTTAGCTTCAAAGAAGTCAATTTCCAAAAAATGAGTCTGCCTTTATATTAGAAAGAAAATACGAAAATTTATTCTTCTAAAAAGTCGATCTCCAAAGAAAAAGAACTGCACCTTACTTTAAGTAGTGGACCAGGATATGTTTTACAGAATAAAAGTGAGCCACGAATATAAAATAGTTACGAAGCCTTGGCGTAGATCTTAAGCAGGTTCATCGCAACACCAAGAATAGCCATTGTGAAAGTTGAGAGCTATACACGCAAAAATATTTTTAAAAAATAGGTTGACTGTAATGTGGAAATTATTAAAATCTTTTTACTGATCCAGTTTGGAGTTGAAACCACGGCTGATCTTAGGCTGCCGATGGTAAACCTGGCGCTTTAAAACTTAATATTTGACATCGAAATCTGTTCGAATATAGGCAATTTGACAATACTGAAATTTTATGACAAATTCTCAATTTTGGATAAATGATGATAACGCAGTTAACTCATTGAACTACCGAACAAGATAAGGTAAGGCTGCGAAACGTTCTGCTGGAGGTCTTCGAGCCAGGATCACTGAACTACTTCACTTTCTTTCGTCCCATCCTGTCGACCTTATCTGCATTCAGGAATCCAATCTTAACTCATCTTCCTCTTTTAGGATTCCTGGATTCTCTGTTCTGCGTTCTGATCGCACCCACTCCCGGTCTGGCATTCTCTCTTCTGATGCCTCGCATGCCAGTGGCGGCGTTGTCATTTTCGTCAGACAGGGCCTATCTTTTTCTGAACTTTCTACCACCTCTCTTTCTTCACTGGATCCCCACTCTGATTATGTAGGGGTCAACATCTCTCTAAACAAATCCTCCTCGGTGTCATTTCTTAATGTGTATGCTCCCCCTATTCGCTCCTCTCCAACGGATGGCAGAACCGATTCCTTCTCTCCCTCAATTCTTCCCTCCTCCAGAAATCTCTTCATTCTGGGGGACTTCAATTGCCATCACCCGCTTTGGGATTCAAGAGGTACTTCCGACCCCCGTGGGGAGGAAGTATTCGACTGAGTCATCTCCTCAGACCTCCTCCCCCTCTATGACCCTGACACACCCACCCTTCTCCATCGCTCCTCTGGCAGTCGCTCCTCTCCTGACATCTCCTTTGCTCCCTCCACTCTTGCCTTTTCTTGCTCCTGGGTGGTGCTTCAGGACCTGGGTTCTGACCACCTACCAATTCTTCTATCTATCCCTCTCTCTCCGGTCTTTCGCCCCAACGAGCGTCCCCCTTCCTTCAGTTTTCAGAAAGCTCGCTGGGATGACTTTGCCTCCTACTTTGACTCTCACTGTCCTTCTGCAGAGGAATACTCGTTTCTTTCTCTTTCCTCTGCAGCTGCTCTCTTTACCTCTCTGGCAATGAATGCGGCCAAATCTTCCATTCCTTTCGGCCGCATCAAACGCCCTCCTAAAGCCTGGTGGTCTGCTGAGGTGGAAGAAGCGGTTGGTGAAAGACGCAGGGCTTTCGCTACTGCTCACAGAAGTGATGAAGATCGCCAGGCTTACATCTCCGCTTCTCGACGTGCCTCGTCGGTCATTGCCAAGGCCAAGGCTGAGGCATGGCAGACGACCTGCACTTCTCTTTCACCTAAATCTAATCGTAAATCTGTGCACTCTCTTCTTCGCTCTATTGCTGGCTCTCCTTCCTCGTCTTTCTCCTCTCCTAACTTTCCTAACTGTTCTTCTCCCAGGGAATTGGCTTCGGTTTATGCCGCTTATCTGAGGTCTCACATTTCCGTGTCTCAGCCAAAGGCCCTGCACAGCAGAGCCAGAGGCTACCTCACTGAGCTCCGCCGAGCTACGTGCTCTGTGGAGTTTCACTCGTCCTTTTGCTCTCCCTTTTCTCCCGCTGAATTTCTTGCGGCTGCCTCCAACCTCTCCTTATCCACTGCCACTGGTCCAGACAAAGTTGCCTATCCCATGCTAAAGCATCTTCCTCGCTCTGGCATGGATTTACTTCTTCACATCTTCAATCTTTCTTGATCTTCACATTCCTTTCCTTCCATCTGGAAGACATCTTCTATTATTCCCATACATAAGATGGGAAAACCTCTCGACTCTCCTGCTTCCTTCCGGCCTATCTCTCTCACCTCCTGCGTATCAAAGCTTTTTGATCGCATCATACTATCCCGTCTTCCCTTTTTTCTGGAATCTAATTCCATTCTTTCTTCCCGCCAGGCCGGTTTCCGCCCTGGACGGTCTACACTTGATCAAATTCTGTACCTTTCTCAGTCCATTTCGGATGGGTTTAACAAACCCAGACCGGGATCTCCGACGATCCTGTCTACTATCGATTTCTCTAAAGCTTTTGACTCTGTCTGGCATCCCGCCCTTTTCCACAAACTTATTTCGGCTGGCCTCCCTCCTTGCTTTGCTCGTTGGACTCAATCTTTCCTTTCTGATAGGCGCGCTTCTGTGGTTTTTCAAAATCACTAAAGCCGTTCCTTTCGAGTCCGTCGAGGTGTTCCGCAAGGATCCGTTCTTGGCCCTGTACTTTTCTCTCTCTTCATTAATGATCTTCCGGCCTCTCTGCCTTCTTCCGCCAGCTGCTCTCTTTACGCTGACGATCTGGCCATTTGGTCCTCCTCCCCCTCGGTCCCCACTGCAGTGGAGGCCACACAAGGAGCTCTGTTTCGATTGGAGCGCTGGTCTGAGTACAGGTGTCTTCCTCTCAATCCGAGCAAATGTGAGGCCTCCTTCTTCTCAGTGGATCTCCACAAAGCTAACTTCCAGCCCAACCTCCTCCTACTCGGCTCCCGCCTCCGTTTTAATCCCACTCCAACTTTTCTTGGGGTCACCTTCGACCGCACTGTTTCCTTTTCTAAGCATGTATCTTCGCTGAAGGCCAAGTTTTTCCCACGTCTCAAGGCCTTATGCTGTATTTCTGCTTCCTCATGGGGCCCCTCTAAGGAGTCCCTCTCTGTTCTGTATAAATCTTTTCTTCGGTCCCTTCTCACTTACGCTTCACCCGGATGGTTTCCTTTCCTAAGCGCTACCAATATCACCAAATTGGAACGCCTTCACCGAGCGGCCATCGCGCCATCACCGGCTGCCTCTCGTCCTCCCCTATCCCTTTACTACTCACCGAGGCTTCTCTACCTCCCCTACGAGTCACTCTGACTCAGTTCACTCTTTTTTCTCATGATCGGGCTCTTCGTCTCCCAACCTCCTTTCCCATCTCAGGTTTGGCCAGACTAGGAGTGAAATCAAGACTCTGCAGATCGTCCTGAAGAGCCTTTGCGTCCAGTCACCCGCTCATGCTTCCTTCTACTTGTTCTAGGGAGGCTCTTGTTGCTTGCCCTCCCTGTCCTCCTTGGAATCTGCCTTCCTTCACGGTCGAGTCCACCCTTTCCTCTCTATGCTCTCGCTCTGATCCCCTCACTCTCGCCAAGGTGCGGCTCTCGCCCACCTTGACTCTCTCCCCCCTCATGATCTGGTACTCTGGACAGACGGCTCTGTTCCTTTTCCTTTTGGCAAGGGCGGCTCCGGCGTCCTTGCCAACTACTCTCTGTGTGGCACTGAGGCCACGCTTTCCTTTTCGGCAGGCCCAGTTTGTTCCATTTTTTCCGCTGAAGCCTGCGCCATTCTGCACGCTCTTTGCTGGTCTCGGTAACACCATAAAGTCTGCCATTTTTCTTCTCTTCTTCTCCTGTCTGACTCTCGTTCTGTCCTCGCCACCCTGTCCTCTCCTCCACCTTTCCTGTTATCTCAAACTCTGTGGCAGATCTGACAGGAACTGTCCTTCTTCTCCTCCTGTTCTATCAGGCTACAATGGGTCCCCGGACACTCGTTTCTCCCGGGGAACGACACAGCTGATGAGCTTGCCAGACGGGGAGCGCTGCTTGCGCCCTCCGCAATCCCTTGTAGTCTCTCTCCTCTTATCTCTCGTATCCACTCTCGTCTTATCTCGGACTGTACTGTCTCTTCAAAGTATTTTGACACACAGGTTCCCTCGATTTCCACTGAGGAACTTGTGCTCCCTCGTCATGCTCGCTGTGTCCTCTCTCGTCTTCGCTGCAATGGACACAGCCTTCTTTTAGGTTCCTATCTCTCCAGGATTGGCAGAATCGAGAATTCTTCTTGCAGCGCCTGTGGACACCCGTCCCAGGACATCTCTCATCTCATTCTGCACTGTCCAGCTACGGACTCTTTGCGCCGCTCACTCTTTGGCGACTCTCTGTCTCTTTATGACCTCTGGTCCAGACCCTGGGGAGTTGCCCGGCTTCTGGGGCTCCATGGTCTTCCGCCATGCCCCCATCCCTCGGAAGGGGTCGGGTAAACAACAACAACAAACGTTTTTCAAGTCAGCTGAACTCATTGATGTCGTTGCAATTGGCGCAAGCCATAGTTTGACCGGAAACGTGAACTTGAAGGGAAGAGATATTTTCAGTGTTGGTTACTTTTAATGAAAAAGTTTCATTTGCTTGTAATTAATATCATTTTATGTGATCACAGCACGATGATATCTAGAAACAGTGGTAGTGTAATGAAAATGGACAGGATATTGTGAAAATGGTTAACCTAAACTGAATGCTTTTTCTTAAGACATGTACTTCAAGTAAGACCAATGAACAGGCATATTTTACACATCAAATTACAGTCAAACGTTTGAAACTGTTTTATTCTTTAACAACAGCATTTGCAATACAAGGCCTCAACAGCAGCTGTTAAGAGATGCTGCTCTAAATAGGCTAAATTTTTTCGTTTCTCTAGATGTCTTTAACTGTTATATTTATAGGCTGTGCTACTGACTGGCGAACAAGGAACGGGCAAAACTGTTCTAATTCAAGGATACATGCTTGGATTTGATTTAGAAGTGATGATGTCACAGTCGTTTAACTTCAGTTCAGCCACCGAACCAAATATGTTCCAGGTACAATCAGACTTATCATAAAAGCACAATTTCTAGATAAAACGATAAACTTAAGTAGCGTTGGATATTTTGTTTATATGTCAAATTGAAATCACAAACATGCACTACCGTAGAGTAATAGAAGATATCCTAGTGTTGGTCTTCCGGTCGTAAGAAAGCCTTTACTCTATAAGATAATGACTGCTACAATGGCTCTCTGCCTTTTTTCCACTTTTTAGCTCTTTGCAATATCAATTTATCTGATTTATCCAAAAAACTCATCTTTTTTGTGGACACAGTTTACCGACTCTTGGGGTAGAATAGAGAAGTTTTTCCCAAATAAAGAAATGCTGGTCTACTACTTCGTAATTATTAGGTCCTGGTAGGCCCAGTGAGTTTCTACCACGAGCTCTTTCTACTAGATAAGAAAAATTGTCATGAAAAGCCTTTCCAAAACATTGCTTAATCAGTCGTCAACGTGGTCAGTCGTTTTTGTGGCTACTACAATAATAGCGAACCATTATACGTGCATGCCTTACAATGGTAGTGTTATTGTTTCCATGGAAAGGTTATTGTGACGATGATTTGATCTGCTTGTCGAGTTCTAACAACCAGTGAACACAGTGCAAGTAGGTCTTAACAACATGTATACCAGCGATATGCTACACTTTTCAAATTAGGTCTATGAGTAACTTGTGCTATGTTTAACCCCCTGTCAGTATTCGGCGAGTCTGTTGGTGATATGCTATGCAAAAAGTATTGCTTGTATAGTGTATTATTAGTTAGCCGTGATGGTTAACTTTTTTCAGCTTACTATTGAGAGTTATGTTGACAAGCGAATGGGAAATACTTTTGGACCTCCCGCTGGTCGTAAAATGACTGTATTTATTGATGATATCAACATGCCTATTATAAATGAATGGGGTGATCAGATCACCAATGAAATAGTGCGACAAATGATGGAGATGCACGGAATGTACTCGCTTGATAAGCCAGGCGATTTTACCAGCATTGTGGACATGCAATTTATAGCGGCCATGATTCATCCCGGGGGCGGCAGAAACGACATACCGCAAAGATTGAAACGGCAATTCAATGTGTTCAACTGCACCTTGCCTTCAAACGCGTCAATCGATAAGATTTTCGGTAAGATTGTAAATTTTTAATGCAATATTGAAATTTATTGAAACTGTTCTGCCAGGTTTACAAAAAGTGCCAGATTAAAGACTCGCTTTATTTGTTGACAAGGTTGCCGAGTTGGACCGTCGTTTTATGGCTGTGACGATCACACTTCTCGTGCTTGGTTGCAGCGCTTGGGTAGAAATGTGCCCTGCAAGCACTACTGTTAACCCTAAAGGGGTGGGAATGCTACAAGTGGTTCATCGATAGCCAACAAAAAATTTACCGTGACCGAAGATTGAAAAAATATTACTTGACTTACTTTTGATTGATTAGTTCTGAAATTTAGTAACCATAGCCTTTAGTAATACTTCCCGCAAAGTGAAAAAACTTGTTTTTTTGTCTCCTTGCATATTTCTTCCATGTTATTGTGCTACTGGGCGGGCTATAGGTCGCACACCAAAGAATTTGAAACAATCCTGATAATAATAAACGTTATTTTATTAAAACCAAGCTTTACTAATGAACTGAGAAACACGTTGTACACGCTGGTACAATCACAAATGCTCAAAATGTTCGCCATTTGCGTTGATGCATAATTCCAGTCGATGTTCAAAATTTCCACAAACCTTATCAAGTAAGTCGCTGTTTACGTCTATGTCAGGGCTGCACAACTCAAAAAACGCTCCGGCCACATTGACTAGAGAAAATTTGCCGAGGGCCGCATGAGCATGATTTTTACGTTAAACCATTGATTATAGTGCAATTAAACGTGCATTATCATTGTGTAATATTTCAAACTCGGTAGAAACTTATGTACACTTTAATCACAAACACTAATGTAAAACATTTCATCGCTTTCCGGCAACAAGTTTGTTATAATCTAGATACATGACGGAAGTAGATATTTTCAGGATGTCCTCCAGACTTTCATTAGACAAAGAAGAGCGCTGCTTGTTCTTGTTCATATTCATAATCAAAAAAGTTTGTTCGCACATGTAGGCACTGCCAAAAATACTTGCGTTTTCTTAGCAAGTTGGACAGGGTTTTTATATTTATCACTGTTTAGACTTCTGCAGAAGATTAGTACGCTGCTTTCTCTGTGTTTAGTCTTGCACACAGACGAGGCTTGCAGTTCGATAACCTCCAACTGCAATTAAATGGGCACTTCTTCTGAATCCGTAGAAAATCGGTCTTCAACCAGTTTGAATTTTAGATTTTCTTCCTGAGACAAAGTGAGTCGTCCGTGAAACTCTTGCATCAGTATCTCAATATGCTGTACAAATTTTTCTCCTAGCTCAAGATGTGAGCACTGGGGAATGTGTTGTAGACAGGTAGGAAAGTGGGTCGTTTCACCTTTCAACAACTGACTTCTGAAAAGTTGTTTTATTTTGAAAGCTTTCACTGCTCCTACCAACTGAGATATTAGCAGATTTTTTCCCTAAAGCTGCGAGTTGAGATTGTTCAGATGAGCAGTGATATCACAAAGGAAAAGTAATTCATGATTCCAGGTTCACTTTCAAGCTCTTCGAGCTGTGTTGGTGCATTTTTAAGAAACTGTAAAACTTTCTCTTTCAAGGCAACAAAACGCTGTAGCACTCTTCCTCGGTTCAACCATCTCCCTTTTGTATGGTTTACTAGGTCTTTATATTCAGCATCCACCTCTTCCAGAAATGCTCGAAATGTTCTATGTTTTTTAAAGCGCGAGCACGAAGGTAAATTACAACTAAAACTATCACAGACGTTACGTGGTCAAATTTAAGAATATTACCATACAAAGCCTGCTAGTGAACAATGCAGTGGTGTGTGATTACACGTCTTTCAATGACTTCCTGAATTAGAGAAACTGCTTCAGTGTGTTTTCCACACATAGCTGGAGCACCGTTGGTGCAAATGGCAACTAAGTTTGTAAAGCTGTATGCCAGCTTCTTGTGTACACAATTAATTCAGTACCGATGTCTTTCCCAGTAGTACGGCCCTTCATTGGTAGTATGGCAGCAAGCTCTTCACTAATATTAAAGTCCTTGTCAACGCCTCAAATGTATATGACAAACTGAGCTATATCGCAACAAACGATACTTTCATCCATGGTCAATGAATAAAAAGAGAATTCTTTTACTTTCTCCTTTAACTGATCCGTTAAGTTGGCAGCTATGTCAGCCACCCTTCTTTGTACGGTCATGCATGAGAGACTGATGTTTTGGAACATCCGCATTTTTTCTTGACAAAGCTCTGATACAGCTAGCAGCATGCACTTTTTCACAAACTCTCCGCCTGCAAAACACTTCCCAGAAGCAGTAATTTCCCTCGAAATTTGGAAGCTAACTTTTGTAGCTTTTGCACTTTCGTTGTCGAATACTTTGAAAAGTTGCTGTACTTTGCCAACGATTTTCATGAGGCTGGCTGCTTTAAGACTCTTTTCATTTCAATCTAATTTACCGACTGTAGGAAGCTGAGTTTCCAAATGTTGTCTCAAATTATATTCTTTGGGACCGGCTACCGTTTCTGGACACACTAGACAGATTATTTTGTTTTTGTTGGTTACAAACAAAGGCTTTTTCGTCCACTCAGAGTAAAACACTCTGTGCTCGCTGCCTATCTTTCTTTTTTTTCCTTTCAGACATGATTAACCAGTAAAAAACAAAGTTCTGCTACAGGAGAATTACGTAACACTAGCACTTAAACAACGCTGAAATTGTAACTGTAAAAAGAAGCAAGTGAATCACTTTCTATGGATAGATGAACTTCAGTTTGTAGGCTACTTGTATCATATCGTTTTTTTTGTCTGCGCAATGGCCCTAGTACAGAATTCTAAATTTTCTATTCTTGATGCTCTTTTCTGGCTCATCTTGATTAAAATCATGAGCTATTAACCTACAAGAACTTCTAACCTTGAATAAGGTATCATAAGACAACTAAATGTTATGCAATACTGGAGGAATAAGATATAAACAAAATGCTTTTTATCTCACACTGCAGGTGGAATACAGAAAAGACATAGTTCAGCTGACTGGTTCAAAGTGGGCTGCCATCTTTCCCATAGCCTAATTTAAATTAGGTTGACGGCATGAACCTGAATTGCCGTTCGTGCTGTACCTCCATCCCTAGGAAGATGAAGGGTAATCACTACAACAACAACAGAGTTCAGCTGTTGACTGACTTTGAAATGCTTTCGCGGGCCGAACAAAACGCATTCGCGGAATGCTTTCACGGTCCGCATGCGGCCCGCTGACCGTATGTTGTCCAGGCCTGATCTATGCGATTGCACCCACGAATTATCTGCTGGCGAAAAGGGTCGACATCTGCAGTTCTTGTGGAAGAGACTAGTTGTTTGAGGTGGCCCCCAAAATAGAAATCCATCGGGGTCAAGTCAGAGGACCTTGGTGCCTATTCTTTGGTGTCTCTTTGCCAAATCCCTCATTGTTTTATATCACACTTCCGTAATTCTTTGGTGCGCGACGTCTGGCCCACCCTGTGTTTTCAATAATATGATGACAAATAATTCATGGAACACGAGCATTTTATGGGGATGATTCTTGCCCAGTTTTTCCAAATACTATATTACATGAAACTATTTTAACATTAGCTCTTTGTTTCACGTTTTTCACCCTGGCTGATGTATTTGTCTTCATAAATACCGTAATAGCATTTTCTGTCTCATTAGAATGCGCTGTGGAAATTCTCTGAAGTTAGAGGTCATGGTTTAGTGCTTATTGTTATTGTTGTTCCCCGATCCCATCGGAGAGATGGGGACAAGGCGGAAAACCATGGAGCCCCAGAAGCCGGGAAACTCCACAGGGCCTGAACCAGAGAGTCGCCAAAGAGCGAGCGGCGCAGAAAGTCCGTAGCTGGATAGTGCAGAATGAGATGAGAGGTGTCCTGGGACGAGTGTGCGCAGGCACTGCAGGAAGGATCCTCGATTCTGCCAATCCTAGAGAGATAAAAGCTTAACAGAAGGCTGTGTCCATTGCAGCGTAGACCAGAGAGAACACACTTCATCGGTGGAGATCGAGGGAACCTGTGTGTCGAAGAGTTTCAATGAGACAGTACGCCTCCAGCCCGAGAAAAGAGAAGAGTGGATATGAGAGATAAGAGGAGAGAGACTACCAGGGATTGTAGAGGACGCGAGTAGCGCTCCCTGTCTGGCCAACTTCTCAGCCGCATCGTACCTCGTGAGAAACCAGTGTCTGGGAACCCAATGTACCCTGATAGAATAAGAAGAGGGAAAACGGTTCCTGCCAAATCGGTCTGAGAGTTTGAGGTAAGAGGAAAGATGGAGGAGAGAACAGGGTGGCGAAGACAGAGCTAGAGTCCGATAGGAGAAAAGATGAGAAATGGAAGACTTGTTGGTACTGCCGAAACCAGCAAAGAGCGTGCAGAATGGCGCAGGCTTCAGCAAAAAGACTTGCACAAACTGGGCCTGCTGAAAAGGAAAGAGTGGTTGTAGTGCCACAATAAGAGCAGTTGGCAAGTACGCCGAAGCCGCCTTTGCCAAAAAGAAAAGGAACTGAGCCGTCTGTCCAGAGTACCAGATCGTGAGGGAGGAGAGAGTCAAGGTGAGAGAGAGCCACACCTTGGCGAGAGAGAGGGGGATCAGAGCGAGAGAATGGAGAGGAAAGGGCGGATTCCACGGTGAAGGAAGACAAATTTCAAGAAGTTGAGGGAGGGAAATCAAAAAGAGCTTCCCTAGGAGAAGTAGAAGGAAGCATGAGCGGGTGAGTGGACGCAAAAGTTCTCCAGGACGATCTGCAGAGTCTTGGTTTCACTCCTAGTCTGGCCAAACCCGAAATCGGAAAGACGGTTGGGAGGCGAAAAGCCCGCTCATAAAATGAAAGAGCGAAATGAGTCAGGGTGACTCGTAGGGGAGAATGAGAAACTTAGGAGAAAAGAAGTGGATAGGGGAGGACGAGAGCCAGCCGGAAATGGCGCGACTAGCTGCCCGGTGAAGGCGTTCCGATTTGGTAATATTGGTAACGCTTAAGAAAGAAAACCATTCGGTTGAAACATAAGTGGGAACGGGGCGAAGAAAAGCTTTATACAGAACAGAGAGAGAGACTTCATAAAGGGGCCCCATGAGGAAGCAGAGATACAGTGTAAGGCCTTGAGACGTGGGAAGAACTTGGTCTTCAGCGAAGATACATGTTTAGAATAAGAAAGAGTGCGGTCGAAGGTGACTCCAAGAAGAGTTTGAGTGGGATTGAAACGAAGGTGGGATTGAGTAAGAGGAGGTTGGGCTGGAAGTTAGCTTTGTGGAGATCCACTGAGAAGAAGGAGGCCTCACATTTGCTCGGATTGAGAGGAAGACACCATTGCTCCGACCAGCGATCCAATCGAATTAGAGCTCCTTGTGTGGCCTCCACCGCAGTGGGGGCCGAGGGGGAGGAGGACCAAATAGTGAGATCGTCAGGATAAAAAAAGCAGCTGACGGAAGAAGGCAGAGAAGCAGAGAGATCATTGATGAAGAGAGAGAAAAGTACAGGGCCAAGAACGGATCCTTGCGGAACACGTTGACGGACTGGAAAGGAACGACTTATGTGATTTTGAAAAACCACGCCAGCGCGCCTATCAGAAAGGAAAGATCGAGTCCAACAAGCAAAGCAAGGAGAGAGGCCACTCGAAATAAGTTTGTGGAAAAGATCGGGTTGCCAGACAGAATCAAAAGCTTTAGAGAAACCGATAGAAGATAGGATCGTCCGAAGCACGGCATGGGTTTGTTAAATCCATTCGAAATTGACTGAGCAAAGAAGAGAATTTGATCTAGAGTAGGCCGTCCAGGGCGGAAACCGGCCTGGTGGGGATAGAAAATAGAATTAGATTCCAGAAAGAAGAGTAGACGATAGTATGATGCATATCAAAGCTTTCTGAAGATAGGAGGTGAGAGAGATAGGCCGGAAGGAAGCAGGAGAGTCGAGAGGCTTTCCCATTTGTGAATGGGAATAATGGAAGATGTCTTCCAGATGGAAGGAAAGGAATGTGAAGACCAGGAAAGATTGAAAATGTGAAGAAGAAAATCCATGCCAGAGCGAGGAAGGTGCTTTAGGATGGGATGGGCGACTTTATCTGGGCCAGTGGCAGTGAATAAAAAGAGGCTAGAGGCAGCCGTGGGAGAAAGGGGGAGCACAAGGACGAGTGAGACTCCTCAGGGCACGAGACTCGGCGGATTTCAGAAAGGTAGTCTCTTGCTCTGCTACGCAGGGCCTTTGGCTAAAATACAGAAAAGTGGAATTTCAAGCAATCGGCGAAGACCGAAGCCGACTCCTTGGAAGAGGAACAGTTGGGGAAGTTAGTAGAACAGGAAGATGTGGAAGAAGAGCAAGCGACAGAACAAAGGAAAGAGTACACAGATTTAGGGTTAGATTTGGGCCAGAAAAAAGAGCAAGTCGTCTGCCATGTCTCAGCCTTGGCTTTGGTGATGAAAGACGAAGCGCGTCGGGAAGCGGAGATGTAAGCCTGGCGATCTTCATCGCTTCTGTGAGCGGCAGCGAAAGCCTTGTATCTTTCACTAACCACTTGTTTCATTTCAGCAGACCACCAGGCTTTAGGATGGCGTTTGATGCGGCCGAAAGGAATGGAAACTTTGGCCGCATTTAGTGTCAGAGAAGTAAAGAGAGCAGCAGCAAAGGAAAGAGAAAGAAACGAGTATTCATTTGCAGAAGGACAGTGAGAGTCAAAGTAAAAGGCAAAGTCATCCCAGCGAGCTTTCTGAAAATTAAAGGAAGGGGGGACGTTCGTTGAGGCGAAAGACCGGAGAAAGAGGGATGGCCAGTAGAATTGGTAGGTGATCAAAACCCATGCCCTGAAGCACCTATAAGGTGCAAGAGAGGGCGAAAGAAGATAAAGCAAAGGAGATGTCAGGAGAGGAGCGACTGCCAAAAGAGAGATGGAGAAGAGTAGTCATATCAGGATCATTGAGGGGGAGGAGGTCAGAAGAGACAACCAAATCGAATACTTTCTCCCCTCAGGAGTCGGAAGTATCTTTGAGTCAGAGAGGGTGATGGCAGTTAAAGTCCACCAGAATGAAGAGATTTTTAGAGGAGGTAAGAATGGAAGGAGAAAAGGAGTCGGTTCTGCCATTCGTCAAAGAAGTGCGAATAGGGGGAGCAAAAACATTATGGAAAGAGAGTGAGGAGAAGTTGTTTAGACAGATGTTGACCCTTACATAATGGGAGTAGGGATCAAGCGAAGAAAGAGAGAAGGCAGAAAGTGCCGAGAAGGATGAGCCTTGTCTGACGAATATCAGACTAACTGTGCGTGCCATCAGGAGAGAGAATGCCATACCGGGAGTGGGTGCGATCGGATTGCAGATCAGAGAATCAGGAAATCCGGAAAGAGGAAGATGAGTTAAGATTGGATTCCTGGAAACAACTAAAGTCAACAGGATGAGACGAAAGAAAGTGTAGTAGTTTAGTGCTCCTGGCTCAGAGATCGTCAGCATTCCATTGAAGAACCCTGAGGGAGTCAGGAGGGGAAGAGAAAGCAGGAGGTGTAGAGAGACAGCCAGGAACATGAGCGGTGGTGAAAGTGCTAAAGGGGAAGATACAAAGTGGGTGGCAGAAGGATAAGAGGTTTGAAGGCAATAGTGGGGCGGGAGTGCTGCATTAGCAAAAGGGGTCCAGATGGGCCAGATTGAACACTGGAGACATACAAGCTGGAGGAGTCCGGGGAGGGAGTCACAGTGATGTTTCCAAAAGAAGCATGGGAGGCAGCTCCAGGAGTGATAGCTGCGAAGAGTTCTGAATTTAGAGAAGGAAAGTACTGAGCACTTTAAATGGACCCATTGGAGCAGGTGCAGCATTGCACTTACTTGCCCAGCCAGGTCACATTTCCATACTGAACAAGGAAAAATGGGGCCAGAGCTTGGATAAACGCTTCCGCTCATCAGGAGAGGAGAAGAGTGAGAAGACGAAGACGAGCAGGAAAAGAGAAAAGACAGGCGACCGCTTTTAAAAGGGTTGCTACTGCCCTTCTGCGGTCGTTCAGGGAAATCACGGCGAAAAAATGGTTTGTGCAAGGGAATTGCCCGGGGTAACTGGGACCCTCGGCAAAGCCAACAGCCATTTTGACCCAAACCAAACGGCGTAGTGAACCGCACCACTACGTTGAGGTGGCTGTTGATTGGTGCCTTGATTTAGTGCTTTGCTTGTCCTGCAAGCGCCACCGATGAATTGTCAGGCTTTCAGAATTTAGCATTCTTAGCAGACTTATTCTCTGTCAAATTCTTAGCAGACTTAAATAACGTTGGGCGTTGAAGTGACATAACATTTTTCAGGAATTATTGGAAATGGTTATTTTTGTCCGGAGCGAAATTTCAATTCAGAAGTCATTGAAACAGTCAAATTACTCGTTCCTGCCACACGGACGCTGTGGCAATGGACTAAAATCAAAATGCTTCCAACTCCGGCGAAATTTCATTACATTTTTAATCTTCGCGATTTGTCGCGGATATGGCAAGGCATGTTGCTGATTCAAGCGAATGAGTGTGGCACTGCCGAAACTTTACTTCAGCTATTCAAGCATGAATGCTGCAGAGTGATTGCAGACAGGTAAGAATTGTAGACAGGTAAAGAATGCAGGCTTCGGCAATTGCTTTCTCGCTATGGTCCGGTGGCAGTGATTGAGCGTGAATTGCATTGAAAGAACTTTAGCACGTGTTTTAAAATTCAAAACCTCTGTTAGTAATCGATTTGATTTAGTTATAAATGTCCTGAAACATGTGCGGTGAACAAATGGCGCCCCATGTGTTAGTTCTTGGTAATTGTTCAGGACAGAAAAAATTCAACGCATGTTTGTTTATCAAGGTCATGAAATGCCTGATCTGGTGATAGACTTGTTGCGTATCGGCAAGGTTTACCCTCGTTCAATATACTAAAATACAGTAAGTTAAACTGTAATTATTTCGCAGGTTCACTAATCTCGAAGATAAGAAATGGTTTGAGAACGCTATTACTCGTGTTGTGAAAGAAAAAGTAGATGAGAGTATTTCGTTGGAAGGCACTGAACCATATTTTGTTGATTTCCTACGTGATGCACCCGAAGCTACCGGAGAAGAAGATGATGTTGATTTGGAAGCTCCCAAAATTTATGAACCGGTAGGATGAAACAAGTATTGCTGCATCGTTCTGTAAAAAGGCTATAAGGCAAGTGATGACGTGTTCGATGTAGGGGCCTTTGCTAACGTGTCCTGGAGCGCCGATTATTGGCAACGATTGTGTTCGAGTGATCATGAGTTCGGCATTCACGATAGTGGCATTGCTGCGTCCTCAGAAAAGGCACTAAGCACTCTGCTCGTAAGGTTTAGCAAGCAGCGATAATGCAAATAAATATCTAGTGTATATTACCGTAACAGGAAAAACTAGAAATTGCCAATCAAACCTGGGGTTTGGACAACTTGTTCTGTTGGAAATGCCACTACTGTTGTTACACGATCGGGGAATGCAAAAACACAAGCAAACAAACTTCAAAGTTTATGCTTTTTTTTCGTTCTGTTGTGAAAAAATAATTTGTTTTATCATTTAACTTTCAGGGCTTGGGCTCAATTCTCATTTTCACTACTTTGTAAAACGCTGGGTTTGTACCTTAACGGTGCATACTAATGATATTATCCAACCTCTCATTTTAGATTGAATCACTGGATTTACTTCGTGATCGTCTCAACTCCTTCATGCTTCAATATAATGAAGCTATACGAGGAGCTAGCATGGATCTTGTATTTTTCAAAGATGCTATGACGCATTTGGTCAAGGTAAGCAATAACTTAAATGTTTACTGTACTATTCATTATTTTTATTGACTGTGGTTGAAAGGGATTTGCATATCATTATTATCGCAATATTGCTTGATAAAAGTCACACGGCTAGCCCACTGCTGATTTATAGCAGATGTTATTTTTACTATTTTAGCTGTGTGAACTTTGCATTTCGTCTTGCAATTTACTTGACCGCAAAATATTTAGCAGCATTCTTTTACATGATCCGACTATCAGTAAGTTTTCATTTAAGAAGTTGTCCATGACCTGTGCACTGTTTTTGTTGAACATTGTCATTTTCCAGTATATTGTTCGAAGTCTGTCACAGCTGATGAATTGTACGTCTTCAAGCATTGACTTGTGTGTACATCATTATTCATTAGACTCACTACTCCAAAGTATTTAGGAACACATCTGTTTACCTTTTAAATGTAAGGTAAAGTAAGTTGAAATGTAAAATAATATCAGTGATTGTATTTCACAGATTTCTCGTATTGTTCGTACGCCTCGTGGTAGTGCTCTTTTGGTTGGGGTTGGCGGATCGGGAAAGCAAAGTTTAACAAAGCTGGCTTCTTTCATCGCTGGATACAATTCTTTTCAAATTACAATGACCAGGTAGAAATGGCACCTTGTTTAACCCCCTTAGTGTAAACCATGCTCTATCACCAATTTGCATACTAGCCATGTTAAGTTTAGCGACAATATTACAGCAACTGCTGTGAAAAATTTTTTTTCTTTATCTCATTCTTTGTACAGGGTGGGGCGTAAATATTGAAACACATGAAAATCAATATTATAATTTAACAAAAAATATATTTTACAGTTTACAGATATTTGCAATTACACAAAGGTCAATACAAAGCAAAACAGAAATTTTACTCGAAATGGCACCCTTCGCAATTGATTATCGCTTGCAGTATCCTGCGAACTCTCTTTGCGGAGGCACGCAGCTGTTCCTGTAGAATTTCTTGCCACGCTCTCAATCGAGACCGTTTTGAATCGTCAACATTGCGGTGAATTTTTCCACAGGCTTTGGAGAGTGAAAGATTTGTCCCTTTTGGAGAATGAAAAAGGACAATATCTGTCTCTTTTGGAAAGTGAAAGAGAACATTTTTAGGTCTTTGTGGACAAGTCGTCTCTAGGTTCTGGGACTCGTGTTGGCGGTCTTCGCTAGCAAACTTATGGATCTTCTCGGGTTTCTCCTTATTTTCTCTCGGATGCATTTAATCATTGATTTAGACCGTTGGGAGCGTGGTCTACCACATCTCGGACGATCAGATAAATCACCTCTCTCTTTGAAATGTTTCAATGTTTTCCAGACAGTCGATCTCGCTATTGAAAGTGTCTTTGCGATAGCGGAATCGGACATTCCGGCACGGTGTGATGCGATTATAGCTTCTCTTTTGCCTGACATTTTCGAACTGGCTAAAGTTTCCCACAAGAACAAATGGTGATATTATAAAGTATTGCAATGGATATTCAACATACTCTATTATCTAGTTGTGAACTACTATTGAGAAAAAATAATTAAGTTTTTTAATGTGTTTCCAAACTAATGTCCCACCTTGTACAGGAACAGCTGCGTACCTCCGCAGAGAGAGTTCGCAGGATACTGCAAGCGATAATCAATTGCGAAGGGTGCCATTTCGAGTAAAATTTCTGTTTTGCTTTGTATTGACCTTTGTGTAATTGCAAATATCTGTAAACTGTAAAATATATTTTTTGTTAAATTATAATATTGATTTTCATGTGTTTCAATATTTACGCCCCACCCTGTAGAGTTTGAAACTTTTGTAGTTTTGTCATTGACTGCTCCATAAATTTGCTATTTCTACTTATTCTCGACTTCATATCGTGGAAAACATAACATAAAATGACTGGTGTTGAGACCCGCTTCGCAGTTGCCAGCACCATTTACCCTAGCTCAAACAGTGCAACCAAACAAGGAAAACTATGCCGTAAGGTGTTTATCTTTAAGCAAAAACAGTCTAACACTGATATTGAATCCGTAATCTCTTTTGAAAGCAATATCACAGTAGTTGATGAGTGATGACCACAACTTTGGTGTACTACATCTTTTTTTTAAACGAGATCCCATTATTAAAAAGCTCTGTCTTTTTTCTTCAGGTCATACAATGCACAAAACTTGATGGACGATTTAAAAACTTTATATCGTATGGCAGGAGGCCAAGGCAAAGGGGTTTCATTTATTTTCACTGACAACGATATTAAAGAAGAAGGATTTCTAGAATATCTTAACAACATTTTATCAACTGGGCAGGTAGTAATGTGTAATAGAATTTGATGTATAGCACTACATGTTATATCAGCCAACTAAATAGAAGAAGTAATTTTAAACATAACGTGTAAGTAAAGTGCTAGTGCTCTATTAGGCTTTTTTGATAGTTATTTTCTCAAAATGCAGGTATTGGAAAAGAAATCGTATTTAAGAAATGATTTATGGTGTGTGAAAAAGGTTAAATGAAAGAGACAGATAAAAGTTTGAAGCGATTGTCTTGCTGTTGCAGGTGTCAGGCTTGTTTGCTCGTGATGAAATAGATGAAATTACCCAGGGATTGATTGGTACCATGAAGAAAGAGTTTCCACGCTTACCTCCAACCCAGGAAAATTTGTACAATTACTTCATATCTCGCTCGAGGGATAACTTGCACATCGTCCTCTGCTTTTCCCCTGTAAGTAGATTCATTGCCGTTTGAATGCTTTAAACTTATTTTAAAAGAACACTTGTTGGTTAGCCTTTTCTTTCAAACGCTGAAGCTAAGTCTGTGGGTTTTTTTTTTTATTTCATTGAAAAACGCATGTCACAGTAATATTTTCATCAAAAGCAAACAAAAAATATTTCGGTGTAAACTTTAGAGGTTGTGCAAAAGAGAAAGGTTTTTTATGTTAGTTACTTAGTTTTCTGTACACTACTCTTTGATTGGTATGGTAGGTCAGTGCAAGAAAATTCTCACTAATAATTGCATAAAGAACTTGCGTTTTGGAATAAAGTTGGTTCCCTTTGTAGTATATTAACGATTATTGTAAGAATTTGTAGCTTAATTTAAATAAATCAATGCTTTACTATTTTTGAGCAAAACTGACCTGATGGTAATCATGTGTTTTTGATGCCTAAAATCAAATGTGGAATCCACGCTACGAGCCAGGTTCTTTTGACTAGGTGGGTGAGGACTGACACACTTCTTCTCTCTGTTTGTACCCATGAAAGCATAGTCTCAAGCCACTTCGTTTTGCTAAGTTAGAATAGTAAAGAAGCTCACTCAGCGTGTCGCAAAAGGCAACATTTGACCCCCTTTAACGGCAGCTATGCGCAAAAACTAGGATTTTTAATGGTGGATAGGAGGGGCTAGCGCAGAAACTTCTTTGAATTTCAGAAAATATAAAAGACTTTTACGTCGATTTCGAGGCTTATTTGATTGAGTGTGTTAACAAAAAAGATCTTGGCCACGGTTTAGGGACATTATTTAAGTACAAAAGATCTTTACTCGATTTTAAGGTTTCATATATGTGATTGTAAGAAACATTACTTGGAGTGCGGACTTTATCCTCATCTTTCCTCTGGTTGGGTTCGTAATCACATTAGCTGTGTTTATGGTGAGGCTACCAAATTGCATTTTCTAATCTCGACTTGTTTAAAGTAGGCTTTCGCTTTTTTCCAACTAGATTGCAGTTGCACTTCGTGCATACAACCAAGCGAGAAGAGAATTAAACACAGCCACAACACGTTCGACCGTGTTGATGTATTTTGTTTTTTTTAGATTGGTGAAAAGTTTCGCAACCGTGCTTTGAAGTTTCCAGGGTTGTTTAGTTGCTGTACCATGGATTGGTTCACACGCTGGCCTCGCGATGCATTGGTGGCTGTGTCGAATCATTTCCTGTCACGTGTGAACGTTGTGTGTGAACCAGAAATCAAGACGGCTTTGATTGAGACAATGGGAGTATTCCATGACAAAGTGGCAATGACTTGCGTGGAATATTTTGACCGTTACCGCCGAACCACGCACGTAACACCAAAATCATATCTCTCTTTCTTGGACGGTTACAAACAGATTTATGAAGAGAAACATACGTTGTTAGCAGACCTGGCTCGTAGGATGAACACAGGTTAGTAGACATAATGGTGTATCACAACATATATGATTTTGCTTAGATCTACAATCGCATTTAGGAAATCAAGTGCTAACTTCTTGAAAAATATCTTGAACAACTGCTTCTAATTTAAGCCTTTGATTGAAATTTTGATGGTTAAGCCGACTCGAAAAGGGTTATTATAGAATATGATAAAATACCAGAAAATAATTATCGACTTCGAAATTTCAAAATGGCTTGAATATTTTTTTTACTTGTCGCCATTGTTGATTTCATATGGTAGCGAACAATATGGGCGCCATTTACACTAGAAAAAAAATATAAAAGATTCTTGAACAACACCATAAAATCCCTCTCTTAATTTCTCTATTATAACGTTCGATTTTGTATCAAGTGTCATAAGTATTCGTTAGGAAAAGCACCCAGAATTTGAAAGCTTGATTACTAATCAAAGCGTGTACTCTAGATTGTATCCGAACGTCCTACCCAACTGTTCTTTTTGCTTTCATTTTCACTGAAGCCAATCCTTAAAACCAAATCCGCTTCTATTTTTTACGTGTAATTAGGTTATTTCCGCGTATTGCATAACTTAAAAATTTCTCATCAATAACAGGCTTTGTAGAATATGGAAAATAGGTGACTACCTTGGTAGAATATGGAAAATAACAAAATTTGCTGGCGTGCTTAGGTTTAGACAAGCTATTGGAAGCCGGAGAATCGGTGGCAATGCTTTCGAAAGAGCTGGTTGTAAAAGAAAAAGATCTGGCAGTCGCATCAGTAAAAGCAGATGGAGTGAGTGAAGCAAAATTGTTATTTCGTAATTTTTTACTCAAACTACAACTTATTTTATTGTTTTCTTCGCGATTATAATACACTTTCTGGGTTAATCCAACTGGAATACATCTTCCATGCAGTTACGAGTATTTGTAACGTGTTAATTCAAATGCAATTGCCATTGTGTTGGAAAATATATAACTCACCAACTCTTCTTAGTCCCTTTGCAATTTAGCTACGCAGTACCCAACCTATACATTGTATGTTTTTTGTTAGTTGCATATTTTCATTATCTTTGGAAAAGCACGAATTTAAATCGGATCCGACATTGACTACGACTTAGGCTAAGATTCATGTAACAAGTGCGGCCATCCATTAGTGGCTTTGTGATATTTTAACTAGCTGTGTGAGCTGAGGACTTTTGTGTTATTTCTTCTCTTGAACAGACTCGGATGAGGTAAACTACTGCTTTTAATAAATTATTTTCATCCTTCATAGCAATCGCAGCGCTGAAGAAATGTAATGCTTTTACGTTTGAACAGTGAGCATCACTACTTTAGGTAATTTATTAAACGTCGTTTCTAGATTTTTTGGAAAAGGCCTATAAAATTTTGAGGATATCTTGCTTGTTAAATCTGGATGCCAGAACAGACCAGGTGGTTATCGGTAGATGCTAGATCATATACTCGTGCACTGCTTTTGTTGTGATTCATGATTGGCAGTAATATAGCTCTGTGAACTTATTTGGTTATTTCATGGTTTAGGTTTTGAAAGAAGTGACTATCTCAGCCACAGCTGCTGAGAAAGTAAAAAATGAGGTTCTGACTGTGAAGGAGAAAGCTCAATCGATTGTGGATAACATAGCAATCGAGAAAAGCATTGCTGAAAGTAAATTAGAAGCCGCTGAACCTGCGCTAATTGCAGCCGAAGAAGCCCTGAATGTGAGTTGATGTAACTGCAAATTATGACCGACTTGTCTCGTAGGTGAATAGTCAAGTGAATTAAGAATTCCAGATCCGCGCAATCTCTAATTGATTTTTAATACGCCATCTTGGGGTAAGTTTTTACATTAAGCTATTTGGATTCTGGACTCTTAAAGTAGCTGTTTCCTTATTTCCTGGGACGCATAACATCCAGCCTACACTTTAAGCCCACCAACTTAAACCGGCAAGTACAATGGTTGAAAATGGTTTCTATTCGGAGGCAGTCGTGATTTCTGGGTGTTAGCCTCACCATCATTAAAGTGGACAAAATTATTGCTGCAGGTAGCCAGTAATAGCTTAAAAATTCACCATTACGGTTTGGAAGAAGACGGGAATAAACCATCTTACTGTCTGTGACTATGCCAAAGTTGATGGGAAAGGTTAAAATCAAGTTTAAGTTCAAATTGTTATTTCTGTGTTAGACGATTAAAGCTGCTGACATTGCCACTGTGCGAAAGCTGGCCAAACCTCCTCATTTGATCATGAGGATTATGGACGCCGCTCTCATTCTGTTTCAAAGACCAGTCGATAAAGTACAGCAAGATCCCGACCGACCTACTGTCAAGCCATCTTGGGGTGAAGCGCTAAAGGTGAATTCAGAGACGTATTTTAAACAATTTAAAGGAAGTATCTTTGGATTAATGTGGAGGTTTATGTTTAAAAGAAAATAAAAAGCAACTCTATTAAAATCACCGCAAAATTCGATTTGAAACGAACTCTCATGATGCTAAATTTATAGCGAAATCGATTTGCTTGAATTAAGTGTGAGCATATATTATTGCGTAATCCTGTCATTAGCTTTGCCGTAAAGTTTGAAGTTTGATGTAATAGGTAGCGTTACTGCCCCATTTTACTTGTGTAGAGATTCTTCTAAAATCATTGTGATTAACTTTAAAATGAAGTTTTAATAATTTTATACAAGTTTTCACTTTGTTCTTTGCTGACCTGTAGCTGATGTCGCAAAGCGGATTTATGGCGTCATTGAAAAACTTCGACAAAGATACAATCAACGAGGAGACGGTTGAACTGCTAGCTCCTTATTTTGAAGCTGAAGATTACAACTTTGAAAACGCTAAAAAAGTACCTTATTACCAATATTGTTTGTAGGGTTAAGTATTTGTTTCGTCACGTATGATGTACAGATTGCAAAGAAAAAGTCCTGAGCTTCAGAGTATACAGTTCAAATCTCAAAGTTTGTGTACGTTGTTGGTTTTGATCGAGAAAAACATCCGGAATTAAAATAATGGCTTGGTAATCCAGATTTGATACAAAGCACGTGTCAGAGGTAGACTTCCTTTGCACCCGCAATAATAAGGTTTGTGTAATGCAGAGAAATGGCATAAAATGACATTTTTCATATCATCATGCTAGGACTACTTTTGTATTGACTTGCTTATGATTGCCCTGCGGTTTGAATTCTCGACACCTGAAAATCTGTTTAACCTTCGTGGCAGCTCTTTCCATTTGACGCGATTCCACCGCTGCGAGAATGTCAGGAAAAGTTTCAGGCAAGCAGCTTTTTATAAAGCTTTCGTATAACAGCATTGCTATATTTGGCAAAAGTATTTCGTGTGTAGGAGACTCTTCATTTTAGCTTTTAAAATTTCTTTCGATTTTTAGGTCTGTGGTAATGTGGCAGGCTTGCTGTCATGGACCAAAGCTATGGTTTCTTTTTATGGCATTAATAAAGAAGTTTTACCTCTTAAAGCGAATCTAGCAAAACAGGAGGCGAAACTCGGGATGGCTATGAAAGATCTCTCAGTGTAAGTTTAATTCAATAGCATCAACTACTTGCAAGAGGCATTTACAGTAAAAGCGTTTGAAATGTTTCTCCTCCTGACCGTTATGTAAGAATTGCTATGGCCTCAATCGTACCCGGATTTTTTTAATTGTGAAGAAACTTGCAATTGTTATAGCTAGCAAGAGATGAATAACAAATGCAATCCCAACTCTGACACCAGCTCAACTTACTTTGTTTCATTTTTCTAGCAAGTGAACAGAACGATTAATACTCTCCATAGAATCTTTTTCTTGTCAATAACTTGGGTGTGAGGGCGTATTTTTGTTCAAGTACAACCGAAAATTGCCATATCGCATGCTTTTGATACAGGCAATCTCTAATAAAGAGAGAGGGGGAGAGAGAGTTCCAATCTTAAAATCTGGTTTGGTTTCCGGAGGTGGCTGGATTCAAGTCTTGTTTTTCAAAACTTGTCTTGTTTTCTTTTAAACCCAGCAAACTTTTGAGTTCTTGGCCACTCTTTTTCTCAAACAGTTAAATGCCACACATTGATTTTATCATTGTTTTCTTAATTCTTCTCAAAATTGTCTTCTCATCTTCACTCCGACGCCATGTCTCACTTTCGTACGACATCACTGACCTTACACAACTTGAAAAGGTTTTTCTTTTTATTTTTAACCAAAGCCTACTTTCTCGAAGCAACTCCCCACATTTTTTAAATTGCATCCATCCAATCCTTGCTCTTGCTGCCACCGCTGCTTCACTTTCATCCCTGGCTTTCAACTTGATCCCCACGTAACAAAAACTATTCACTGACTCCACGTGGTCACAATGGGATATTTTTTATCTGGTTTCAAAATTCCTTTTATTGCCTCAACATATTGTTTACAATCAAAACCTTTTCCCAGAGTTAAAGGCACTCTTCGTTTTTGTGCAGCTACCATGCACCTAGCCTATTTTACGGACCATAAGGCGCACTTTAAATCTTTTTTTTCTCAAAAATTGATCGTGCGCCTTATAAGCCGGTGCGCCTAATGTATGGATCAGGTAGTGCTTTATGCTTTATTTCTACAATCAAAATCAGTACCGGTACTATTGTTTTATCAACAAACCGCCGTCTTACGCAATAGACTATGGTAAAAGCAACTAGCAACTGCGATATTCACTAGGCTCATTTTTTCTTTTGTTAACTGTACTATTGTGACTTGCGTATATTTATTACGTAACAAGTAAACTTTTATCTCTCTTGCTCCTCATAATTGTATAATGCGAATACTGCTTGTATTACCACGTTTTTTTACGGTACCCGCTGTCCTTAAATGGCTCCTGTCAAGAGACATGCTTACGAAGCGAGTTTAAAGCTTAAAGCAACCAAGTACCTAGTAAAGCATGGAAATAGAGCAGCTACAAGAAAATTTAATGTAAATGAATCAATGATACGAAAGCGGAGAAAGCAAGAAGGTGCCCTGCGCCAGGTAAAAATGAACAAACTGAGTTTTCGAGGGCATAAAGCAAGATGGCCACAGTTGGAAAATAGAATTGAACAGTGGGTTATTGAGCAGAGAACTGCAAGTAGAAGTGTCTCTACCGTCTCTATTCGACTGAAGGCAAAAGCGTTAGTCCGCGAGTTGGACATCAATGACTTTCAAGGTACCCCTTCTTGGTGCTTTCGTTTTATAAAGCGGCACAATCTCTCCGTTCGCACAAGAACTACTGTTTCGCAGCAACTACCAGATGATTACCAAGAAAAGCTGATGTTGTTTCGCACCTACTGCACAAACAAGATCAATGATCAAAAAATCCAGCTAAAACACATCACAAACATGGATGAGGTTCCCCTAACCTTTGACATCCCCGTAAATCGTACTGTCGAAAGAACAGGAACCAGTGCTGTTAGTACACGGACCGCGGGAAATGAGAAGTCATCCTTGACAGTAGTTGTTGGTTGCCAGGCAAATGGCCAGAAGCTGCCACCCACTGTCACTTTTAAGAGAAGGACTTTGCCAAAAGAAAAGTTTCCGGCTGGTGTCATCATCAAAGCCTACCCAAAGGTCTGGGTGGACGAAGAGATGGTGAGTAACTGGTTACGAGAGGTTTACGTGAAGAGACTAGACGGATTTTTTCATAAATCGCCATCACTGTTGATTTATGACTCTATGCGCGCTTATCTAACCGATGCAGTCAAAACCTAGTCTCTAGTTTAGAAAACAAATTCAGAGCTTGCCATTATTCCGGGTGGGTTAACCAAAGAACTTTAGCCGCTAGATATTGGTATCAACAAACCATTTAAGGCTAAATTACGAGTTGCGTAGGAGCATTGGATGACAGACGGCGAACACACGTTTACTAAGACAGGGAGACAACGACGGGAAAATCACGCAACTATATGCCAATGGATTGTGGATGCTTGGGCAAAAATATCAGTATCCACCATCGTGCGATCATTTAAGAAAGCCGTAATCATCACTGAACAATCGAGTACTGGCAATGGCGATGAGGCAGACTCTGATGGTGACGAGACAAATCCGGAAATGCTTGATGTCGAAATCGCACAACTGTTGAATTCCGACGCAGAAGATGAAGAATTGGACGGATTTCTGGAGGAGGAATAAACTGTACTGGTTTTGAGTTTTTAATTTTTGTTCGTTTGATCGTTTCTTTGAATAAAATACAATAACCTTAAAAAATATTGAGTTTTTTGTTCAATGAGCTTTATGCAGTAACCCGATACGCCTTAAAAACTATAGCTCAGAGCGCCTTATGTATGAAAAAAAAACAATTAAAGCAATTTATTGACAGTGCGCCTTATAATCCGGTGCGCCTTGTGGTCCGTAAAATACGGTACTTATTTTGTCCATATCGCTGAATTTGTCATCACCCTTTTGCCGCCCTTGGGCTTATCGATCGACTTTGCTCTTCCTAAGGTTAACCTTCAATCCCTTGTTCTCAAATTACTTTTTCTATTTCAAAAACTTTTCTTTTAAATTTTCTATACTTTCAGTTACAAAACCAGGTCGTCTACATGCGAAATTTTATTTATCAATCCTTCTCTTGTATTCTCCGTAATTATATTTACCACAATGCGTAAATCAGCGCTGGCAACAAAAATCGACTTGTATTAAAAGTTCTTCAATTAATTTTGATTCCAACCTAACTTTCGTCTTTGTCATTTGATATAGGCCAAATAGAGACTCATCACCCCTCTTACAATTACTTTTGGTAAACTTATCTTCTTCACTGCGCACTACATCGTTTATTTTGGTATTTTAGCAAATGTCTTCTAAATGTTTGTAAAACGCACTTGCAATTTTTTCTCCTTATCTCGATATTCCTTCTGCATTTTTCACAACAGAAAAAGCGTCTGTCGTTCCTCTGCCAGGCATAAAACCTAATTGCATTTCATCAACATTCACTAAATTCTGAATCCTGCTTTCCAGCTTACCCTCAACGATTTTCATAGCATGCTCTAACAGTTTTTACCAATCTGTGTCCCGCGGTGTGCTGGTGATTTTTTTTAAATACTAGATATTTATACAGGTTTTCAACTAGAATGGAGCAAATGCTGCCATGAAGTAAAGGTCGGAAACGTCGGAGATCGTGTTATGTTCCCCAAAAAAGTAGTGAACTCCAAAAAAAAAGGGACGGCTTTATTTCCTTGTATGTATTGCAATGCTTTGCGTCACATTTTCCGCTGAAAATTGGCACCAACACATTTGTTTGCCATTCATCCGGTATTCTAGCTCCATTCAACACTCGTTGGCAACATTCCATTATTACACCAATTCTTATTTCTCCCCTAGCAGATATCATCGCTGCGATTACTTCAGAGAGTCCAGCTGCTTTTCCTGGTTTTATAGCTTTTATTCCTATCATTATTTCTTCCAGATAATTTTTTTCAATGGGTCCTTCCACCATATTAGTTTTTGTTATGCGATCCCAATCATTCTCTTTAATCATGATCTCCGTGTGGTTTTCCCATTTCTTTTCCTGTCCTTTTCACAAAAATTTATCTTTCCATCTTTTCCTTTCAAGCGTCTTTCTCATTATTTTTCGTAAACTTTACTAGTATAAAATCGTTATTTATCTTTTCATATCTATCCATGTTTTCTTTTAGTCGATTTACGCACATCTCTATATGCTACTTTCTTTAGTCTTGTTACTTCTTTCTCCTCTTCATTTCACCAGCACGTATCTCCATGATTTCTTGTGCCTTTCTTCTGTCTTTCTTCTTTCCAAATACTTGATCACAAGCTTTTAAAATACCATTATTGAAAGCATAATATAGATTAGGCTAATCAACATTGACCAACTCCTTAGCGCTTTCGTGAAGTTTTACTTTCATGTTGTTTTCCTTCAATTTTCATACCCTCCTAACAGTTTTTTTGTTCTTCACTGCTTTCTTCAACTTTCTTTTCTCTATATCTGTTATTATTAGTCGAAGTTGACATTCCTGGGGGAATAGCATTTGCGTCTTTTAGATAATTTCTGTTATTTTTACCACCAATACAAAATTAATCTCAGTTTCATTTCTACCCATCATAAATGTTGTTTCCTTTGTATCCTCTTTTGAAACCGTGAGTTAGCCTCACGCAGCTCTTGTTAATCACAAAGCTCAAGCTGTCTTGCCTCAAGATTTTTTTTCACCAGCTCTATTACCTCCATGTGCATTCTCAAAATCATCAATCCATCCCGCAACATGCCTGTTAAAATCCTACAGACCAAGAGCCATTTTATTAGCATGCTGTAAATCTCACTCAAATGCCATTTAATAGAAAAATTGATCTTTCTCACTGTCTGATCTTCCCACCAGGAGTCCATACGCACATATAGCTTGTACAACTTCTCCGCTAAAAACCAGCATCATTGCCATTATTCTGTAACTTTTTCTTCGAACTTCTACAACCTTCTCGCATAGTTTTTACTAAAATTCCAATCCCTCCCATTTTATCGTTATTTCTAGACATCCATAGCTTTTATCTCATACTTTCGACACCACCAAATCGAGCTCCTTGTCCTCCCCATCTTACTTTCCGTAGGTAGGATACATCCTCTTCGTTTTCTGCTTCATACCAACTTTTGCACCTCTTCAACTAAAACTTCCGGCATTCCAACCCCCAATCTCACTTCAGGTTTTTAAAACTAGAATATTCCTCGTACCTCGTGTTCATTTAGGAGTTGCAGGGGACTAAGGGCCAATTCTGTAATAAAATTTTTCATGAGATCAAATTTTGGAGCATTTTTCTGTTACTAAGAACATGCCTTCGTTCGCTTCCAACCTCAGTTTTTAAACATGGCGGTGTGCAACCTTAATTTGAAACATAGGCTGCTGCACGAACGTCGCCTTTTACGACATGATGGGTGAATAACACCACTATTACACTGTGGTGAAGCCGGGGAAAACTTTGATACTAATTTAGGTTGTTGAAAGTAAAAGCTGAAGCGTAATAGTACAAACATACAGGTTTTTAGGTTAGTAAGGAATTTCGAACAGATTTCGTTCAGTTATACCTATATTCATTATTTGTAACCAATTGTTATACAGAGCTCAAGCGCAGTTAGATGATAAGCAGAAGGAATTAGATGAAGCACAAGCAAAGTTTGATGCAGCTATGAAGGAAAAGCAGGAATTATTAGATGACGCCGAATCATGTAGAAGGAAGATGACAGCAGCTACACAACTAATTGAAGGTGAACGTTTTGCCAACAACAATTTGGTACTTTTTAACCTAGGCACATAAAAGCTATTTTTTATGGGCCTAGGCTCATAAAAAAAAGCTTTGAATCAAGTTCTAAGCTGTGATCAATAAATTGGATTCAGAGCAAGTGGTTTAGAATTCAAGATCTTAATAGTGAATACTTCTTTGAGATAAAAACACTCTGTGAAGCTGAACATTTCGGCCCACCGCAAAGTCAATCACCCAATAACATAAAGATCGGAATAGAAAAGAGTAGCAATCATTTCAAACAAGTAATCAACAAAAACTGGTATTTCCATCCCCAATTACGGCGAGCTGCTATCGATGGTTAGCCAATAGTTGCTTCTTACGACATGCTGGATAAGCAACTTCGCTATTATAATCTGGTGAAGTAGGGAGAGATTGGTTTAAAACCTTTAGTGCATATTATCCGTATTAGTCAGTAGTGATCAGTATTCGTCTGGAATGATGTCTGAAATTTAAAGGCGTACATGCTAATCAAAACTTAGGGCTAAAGCTTGTGGTTTGTGATAGAACTCCACCGCCTTTTACATTTCAGCAAGGACTGTTCATGTAGTTGGTAGATAAAACGGCATATCGGCGATGCTTATTTTACTTGCCTAGTGTTGAAATGCGTTACTCTTGGTAAGGATTTTGTCGGGACGTATTTTATAGGTCTCGGCGGGGAAAAAATTCGCTGGACCGAACAAAGCTACAAGTTTAAAGCGGAAATTAAAGAATTGGTTGGTAACGTACTTTTGGCCACTGGATTTCTCTCCTACTGCGGGCCGTTTAACCAGGAGTTTCGGACGTACATGATTAAGGAAATATGGGAGAAGGAACTTAGCAATCGGCACATTCCGTTCATTTCAGATCTTAACCTGATAGCAATGTTGATTGATGCACCAACCATCGGTGAGTTTGCTAAGTCATTTTTCTTTGTCTTTCAGCAACTGAAAAGCTGAAGTTTTCGGTTCATACTGTCTTTCACTTACTGCTTTAAGGTTATCATGCTTTCAGTACATACCCGCTTTTAAGTTTTCAGCACCGATTGATGTTTTTCTTACCGTACTTCTTCGACAAGATTTTATACCCAGTGTCAGGGGCGTATCCAAGGGGAGGCCGCCGGGACCCCCCCACCCGCTGAGTAAGTGTATAATAAATTTCTTTGTGAAAAACTTATAAACTTTTCATAACTCACGATTTCTCGTTAACTTCAATATTTTGTGAAATTATGTACTCAAATTTATAACTTTGACGTAACTAACGAAAACAAGCATACTAGAAGGGGAATAAATGTACAAACCAGTCACGGTTGCAAGTTTGCAGTCTTGGTACCGATTTACCGAAGTTGACATAAAAACTTAGCGTACAACCCAGCAGCACTAAGATGGAATAATTAGGTGATAGTTCAATCTATCTGTTCAAAAAAGGACTTCAGACAAGTAGTTTATCACAGGAACTTTAGTACAGTAAAAGGTACAGAGGGTCTAAGCTACTGTATAACCGGGCGTTAGCTTAGGCTAGACGATATAGCCTAGCTGCTAGCAATCAAATATATAGCCGTCAAGCCAATTTACTAAGCTACCAGACCAATATTTAGCCTAGGATACCGTTATCACACTGGTGAGGTAGCGAACTGAAATAAGTTTCCAACAAAATCTAAAAATATTTTTCTTTGCAAGTTGTAAGCGCAAGAAACAGGTTGTTTACATGATTTAAGGCAGGGGTTCTCAACCTTTATTCTTTCATTTACCTCTTGGCAAATTTCATAAGTGAAATTTACCCCCAAATGTTTTTATATTTTTTCACTTCTGCAAATGCCTATTGTAATAGGTAAAAGTGTGAATTTTTTGCTAACAAAATTTACCCCCGGTTAAGAACCCCTGATTTAAGGGAACTGCAGAATTTTTAAAGGAACCGTTAAGGCATATTTAAAACTTAATCAGCGTCGAAGTATGCACATGCTGATGACCTAGCATTGCTGTATGTTTCTCGAGATTGGAAGGTTGTGGAGGACACTCTAAGCCAAGACATCACTACACTTTCAGGGTGATCTCCAGACTTGGAGGCTAAAGCTCAGCAATACGAAAACGGTGACGTCGGCTTTTTATCTTAACAACAGAGAGGCCAAACGTGAGCTTAATGGTTACAACAATGGCAACCTATTGCCACCCTGTCCAGTACCAACGTATCTTGGGGTAAAGCTGGATAGGTCGCTTACTTTCCGTCACCACCTCGAGGCTTTGCGCAAGAACTCTCCACCCAAGTTGCGCTGTTGAGGCGACTTGCGGGATCTGGATGGGTGCAGGTGCCAAGACATTGCGCATCTCTGTTCTTTCCTTGGTCTACTCTACGGCTGAGTAGTGCGCACCAGTTTGGTGTCGTACTTGCCTCATTGACAGCATTCTCAATGACGCTTTGCGCATTGTTACTGGATGCTTGCGTCCCACACCAACGGAGGACTTGCCTGTCCTCGCAGGTATCCACCCAGCTGAGCTCCGCCGATTAGGAGCGACACTTTTCTTGGCGAATCGTGCTATCCATGATCCCGACCATGTACTGCACAGACAGTTAGTTGGGCAGCAGGATGCGCACCTGGGGAGACTTAGATCAAGACGCCCATTTGTACCTGCTGCGTGGAAACTATTAAGTAGTTTGTTTAAACTGAACATCCGCGTGAAGCAGTGGACGAAACATAAATGGAACGCGGACTACTTGGAGAGTACTTCAAGGGTCAATGCTTTCATTCTCAGGGTCAGTTCCAGGCCACTTGGAATGAGTCTGGCCAGAACATCTTGAGTAAGGCTCAATCGCCTGCGGACTGGTGTAGGACGTTTTCACTCGTCCATGTACAAATGGGGTCTCGCTCCATCATCGAATCGCAAATGTGGCGCCACTGAGCAAACTGCTGATCACGTCATATTTTCATATCTCCTACATCATGCATCAAGAGAAACACGAGGTCTGCAGGTTTTTGATGATGCAATTCGATCTTGGCTTAACACCACCACTGCCAGCATCTAATCTGGGCAGGACAGCAGCCCGGAGTGGTAAAAGGATAGACCCTCGGCCCTGGCTTTGATTTGTGCTGGCCCCGATTGAGTTTGGGTGCCTGACCAAACGACGACGACGAGCGTCGAAGTGCATACGGAAAATATTTTCGTTCTTGACTAAATAAAGATAATAATAAGGTTGTAGCCAGTTGTCAACTGATGAACCGCTTGACGAAATAGCTGTAGTGGTTTTATTATTTTATCCTGACGTGTAATGTTTTCAATTACATACGTATAGCCAGTGACGGATTAAGCTTTTTATGGGCCTGGGGCTCTATGATAATCAGAGGCCTATTTCTCATTCTATTCGTTGAATAAAAACTGACCACAGTTGAAACGAAAAACAAATGCATATACATAGTATTTACGTAGTGTTCCCACACTCAAATGACACATTTTCTGAATTTAGACAATGCAAAGCTCTTAATAGTGTCATCGGTGTCTATTTTTTTCCAAAAGTTCGTTTTCAATGCAGAGTATACCTAAGGAATTCAACCCTTTCTTGCCCATACGCGAACGGAGTTGATTCTTCACTCTTTTTAAAACTGAAAATGAGCGCTCGCCCGAGCAATTAGAAATCATCAGACAAAGGTACAGCCTGAAAACAACAGATACGTTAGGAAATGCATGCATTTTTTATTTACGAACCTAAACATCTGAATTTCTTTGCATTTCCTGTTAAAATGATGTTGTTTTATCAGTGTAGAGAAATGAATCTTCTCCTCAGGCAATGACTCCTTCAAATCTTCTGGACAATATTGAAGTAACGTTTTCGCGCTTGCTTCAGTTTTGCAGTTAGACATGGTGTTCAATTCCATCAGAAACGAAAATTTTTTTTTGAAGACTGTCGTAAGCTTCTATTCGGGTTTTCATAAACGAAAAAATTTGGTTAAGAATCGGAAAATAAGAGTCTACTTTAAATGGCGTAGTGGTTAGAGCGTCTTAACCGACGCGATGGCGTAATGGTTAGTGTGTCCGCTTTGAAGTCCGTAGACTAGGAGAATAAATATGGCAAATAAAAAAAATACCTGCTCGATGGATCAAGTGATGTGTCTTCAGATTCACCTTTGCTATCCAACCTTACTTTTCTTCTTTTCTTTCTTGAAATTTCTTCAGTGTAGTGATGACAGCCACTTAATACTTAACCTCTTTATTTGAATTTTTGAAATTGGGGTCTTAGAAGTTGAATAAAGTCATGTAGACATTGAATCAAATTTGTTGCCCAATTGAAAGTCATTTTGCTGTTCTGCAGAAGCTAACTGGTCTTATAAAGCCGTTCCATTATGCACGACCATACCTCGAGTAAAATACCAGTTTCAAGCTTTTCCATTGACAAAACAAAACCCCTGGCTGTTTCTTTAGTTTGATATTTGTCATCATTGTCATCACACATTGCCTTTAAGACTTGAAGAACCGCTTGGCAACCTTTTCTTAGTGCATATAGAGCATCATACCGTGCCTCCCAACGTGTATCCGACCAAGACTTAATTGTTGGGCATTGAAGTGGTTTCAGTGCATCAGTAAGAAGATTCCACCTGTGTGTTGAAGCCGAAAAGAATACATAAGAGTCCCTGAACAAACATGAAAAAATGGACCGCGGATTGGCAACACTCAGCAGCACATTTTCCCACAAGGTTCAAGGAATGCGCTACACAAGGAATATATTCAGCTTGGTGGTTGCGTTCTTTTATTAGAGCTTGCATACTTTTATATTTTCAGCTCATGTTAGAAGCGTTGTCATAAGATTGCCCTCTGAGATCTTTCTAACTGATCTCATTGTCTTCTATAAACTCGAAAAGTATAGTGGTGGGCCTGGGGCTGCAGCCCCATCCGGCCCTGCGTATAGCCCTAACCTTGAGTATTGATTTGGATATTTAATAAAGGACTAGTTGTTGTTATAATGACTAACTTGTTTTCGTATTAGCACCTAACTATTGCGTCACAAAAACAGCCATTGTTAAAAATATTTTCTACTGCACACTAACTTTTCGGACAGCCTGTAGTTTTGTTGGCTGTTTGGTTAAACATTTTTTGCAAAAGGTGGAATTGAAGTCGTGCAATTTTGACTGCGCCTCCACAATCCTGTTTCATACACAAGGTACATACAACATCATAATTCATATACAAACTTCAATCTGAAGATAGTGTTGCTTTAGCAGCCTATAGTTGACTAAACTAAAAGCACAAGCGTATTTCAAGATCACCAAAACGTAAAATTGTAGGTGTAGCAGTTTTAGTTTATTATTTTCTTTATAATTGAATATGTGTGAATAAAACAGTATTTGACTAAGGTTAATGTACCGTATTGGTGTAATGTAAGACAATGTAATTCCTTCGCACAAGAATAATGTGCTTTTAAGTTAATAGTGACGTTGGTGACCACTCTACTGTAGTATTAAAAAGGTATGGGCCTAAAAGAGTTTTGTGTGATTGCTCTCGCTGTGCTACGGCAAAACGACAGTCTACTATGCTAATGTTTTTTAAAAAAGCTGACGGAGCAAGTGCCTGATTCTTTGCATCCTGATTCGTTGCATTCTTTTCAGAATGCTCGTCAAGTATGTCTGTAGCTACTGCCTACAGTCCCTCATCTCCAATGCAATACCTCGAAAATCCTAGGCATATAGCACATCTTTCAATTCCTTTTTCATATGTTTGTTGGGAGTTATCATATAATGCCACTGTAAAGATTTACTAAGCTAATGTTGGTTGCACCAATTGATTTTTTCAGCGGGAGGAAACTATATGGGTGTAATTGATTGCTTGTGTGTGTGTGTTTTGTTTTGACATTTTTTTTTGTAATATGGACTATTGGAGTCCGAGATAAATAAAGTGTAGCGTTAAACTGCAGCGCTAAGCAAACACAGAAAACTACCGAAGGCCTAGATACACTAATATAAAGAAAATCAAAGTATGAAATGGTGAAATGTAGCGAAATGCACAGGTTGGAAGGCGAAGCCCTGCATAAGCTGATACAAGCAAAAAGTTTCAACTGTCTAAGTTTTAAATTGCGCCCCCCCCCCTCTTTGAATTTTCTGGATACGCCCCTGAGTGTAATATTGTTTTTTTGCGATCTGAGCTTCTTAAAAAATTATCAAAAGAGGTAGAAGTGCTCAATACTCGGTCAAACTCAGGGCATGTTGGCATTATCACTTTTTGGTGGCGGTAAAGTGCATTGCTGTAGAAGTTCGGCTGAACTAAATGTTACCTTTCAAAAAAATTTATATTTTGGTTTCGAATAATAGTTGGCTGTAAGTGGCCACGTTTTAAGTAAAAGAATGTGCTTTTTTTATAATTTACGTGCAGGCGAATGGAACTTACAAGGATTGCCTGGAGATGATTTATCAGTGCAGAACGGCATCATCGTTACGAAAGCAACGCGCTATCCTTTGTTAATCGATCCTCAAGGTCAGGGAAAGGCTTGGATCAAAAATCGAGAGAAGCTCAACAATCTAATAGTGACTACTCTCAATCATAAATACTTTCGCACCCATTTAGAGGATTCTCTGTCGCAAGGAAGGTAGGTGCTTCTCAGTAGATAGTAAATTCTGAGACCGGTTTCCAATGGCGTAGTGTTTGAGGGTGATCAAAAAAATTGTTATTTTGTTACGTCGGAACAAGCGCTCTTACGCAGAAGCCCTGAGTTCTTATTTAGAAGCAATTGAAAAAAGAAAACTTGTTTTTGATTAGCTCGAGCGTCATATTAAAGCAATCTGCTTTTAATATGTAAACTTTTCTGATACTGCATTGCGTAATGCCTACTGCAGAAAACCAACGTCTGATGCAAAACTCGAGGTTAGCAAAAAGCCGTACCACAAACATCTATCTCAAGCCATAAGGACGACCAGAAAAATAAATTTTCTTCTATTTTTAAAAGCCGTTAAGAATTTTGGGAAAGAAGTTTTGTTGAGTTGACTATTTTTTTAGAAATCTCAAAATAGCTTGCTTGAAATATCTGTTTAACTGGTAAGGAAAATCCCAATTCAAAATCTCAATTTAGGATCAACTAAAAAAGTTGATACTGAAAAGTTGCAAATTGCCAAAAATACGACAAAGAAGGACGTTACTTTGAGATAACGACTGTATGGAAGTCTTGGGATAGGCATACACTGCGTCAGAATGGTCAAAAGAATGACTAGAGGATGAGTTAGAACGTTAGCTACTACAACGAGCATTACTTCATAAACAATAGTGGCAAACTGCGATTACATTATTTACCAAATAATTATTTTTTCGACCACTATTTATGTGGTGGCAGCGGCCAAAGTGCTGATGTAAATGTAAGATATTGCGTCTTTTTGCGCCGGGGAGTCAGTAGTTGATTGAAGTTACGTTATCCTGCTGGTGGCTATTAAACCATTATGATTGGGTCAGATACCTGGTTCATCCGTGTTCAGACTCGCTTCGGAGTTGCTAATGCCGGGATTTTTTGGCATCGATCAAATCGATACAAAATTTTAAATAACAACCAATTCTCATTTACAGTAGAGGGATTTTATGAGATATTTCTATATTTGCCTACTAAGTTGTTACCAAACTATTTTTTCTAATTTCTCAATGTTTCAATGTAGCTCTTCTGATGTAATTAAAAGTTAAAATGATCTTTTTTCAGATTTATAATCTACACAAAATTCATAAAAACTCAACGTTTCGAAAACTTATATCAGTTTTTCTTCGTCAGGAGTGACTAAAGTTCAAATACAGACAACGGTTGCGTAATCAACAGAACGAACAGAAGAAAAAGAAAATTTTTGGCAATAAGCAAGTGCAGCAGCGACAACTGGCGATTAAAGATTTATAAATTTGTACAGTTCGGGATAAAAGCCGTTAATGTTATCGTTAAAAGCAAAGTCAGTTTTGTGTATATAAAATGATTCTAAAGTTCTAAAAACCATCTTTTTTTATATAGTCACTTTCAAGAGTAAAATTGCAGAGCTTTCCCAATTAATTCGGTGTCCATTTAAGCAAACGTGTTTCACTAGTGCACATTTCTTTTTTAAATTCTCTTTTGTTAGTCGGGCGATTTTTTCAGGTTTGATGTCCCTTTGATGTTCTTTGCATCGTGTTTTGAATGATCGACTAGTTTCACTGATAAAAACACTTGTACAATCCAAACATGGAATTTTATACGCAACACCGCGTTGATCAAATTTGTTGATTTTGTCTTTTAAACTGGATAGCATGTTTGCCACAGTGCGTAGCGGTTTGGTTGCCACTTTGATTTGATGGTTTTTCAAAAGACGCTTCACTCTTTTAGTTATTCCAGATATAAATGGCAAAATAATCAATGCAATGAGTCTTCTTTTTTTAGTTGACTTGAGCTTGAGCTTTTCTTTTGTTCAGTGCTTTTTGTATAAATCACTTAGAATATTCATTTTCAGCAAGCATATGAGATAAAAAGCCTTTTTCTTTCGCTCAGTCTGTTGATTTGGTAGTGAGAGATTGTGCTCGAATGTATAAATTTATCACAACACCTTGTTTTTGTTTATTTGAATGAGTTGAATGGTAGTTCAAATATCGATTGGCCTGGGTTGTTTTTCGGTATACTGTAGTGGCCAATTTTCCGTTCTGCGTTCGCATGACTAGGACATTTAAAAATGCTAATCTGTCATTTTGCTCTAGTGCAATTGTAAAATTATTGTTCGAATCCACATTATTCAAATGATCAAAAAAATCTATTCACTTTAATGGTTTGCATGATCACAAATGTGTCATCGACAAATCGTTTCCGTAATTTAGGAGATGAACTGAACGAAGAGATTGCTTTCTGTTCAACATATTCCATTACCAAGTTTGCAATTACCACAGAAATGGGGGATCCAATTGGTACACCAAATATCTGCTGATAATATTTTCCTTGAATTGTGAAATAAGTGTTATTTAAGCAAAAATTTAAAGCGATTTCAATATCATTCATTTTCAAGTCGGTACGATTGCATAATGTATCATCTTTATTTAACAAATCAAAGGTGACTTTTTAGCCGATTCTACTGGAGTATTAGTAAAAGTGAAACGACATCAAAAAGATTTAGACACTCATTCTTTTTTAATACAATGGAATTAAAAAACTGAACAAACTCGTATGAATTCTTACCTGTAAATTCGGTATTGCCAACTAACGGAGATAACAATTTGCATAAAAATTTGGACAAACTTTATAATGGAGAGTTTATAAACGACACAATGGGGCGCATGGGAGTAACTTCTTTGTGAATTTTGCGTAAACCGTACAACAGGGGTGCTGTGGAATTTGTGCTCCGCAAGTGATAGCATTGCGTTGGTGTTATATGTTGCGACTTAAATGAATTGAAAATAAAGCTGTTTAAACGTCTTTCAATGCATTTTGTCAAATCTCGATTCATCATACTGTAAGTAGATTCGTCATTCAATACACTCAACATTTTTTGGTCATAATCAGTTTTATCATAAACGGCAGTGCTTTTTCCTTTGCCTGCTTTACAAATTCTAATATCTACATTTTTCGTTAAAATGCTTAAAGTTTTGGTTTCAGATGCGGTTGAGTTTGGATACAATTTTGGTTTTTGATTTAGAATTTTGATAGTTTGGTTTCGATTCAAATTTGCTCTGTTTTCAGGTAGTCTTTGTATTTCAGTTTCTATCTCAGCCAAAATTTGTTGTTTTGGTATATGGTTAGTTGCGATTGCGAAATTCAAACCACGTGATTACCCGCCATTCTCTTTTTAAAGCAATTTGCGCTTCGATAAATTAGTCACCCATTTATTTTTTGGTGTCACAACGGTGGACTTAGTACCTATTTGTTTTTCAAGCTGTTTTTCGTAATAAGACAACAAGTCTGCATAGATCTTTTGTTTCATTGATTTAATCCGTAATTTTATCACATTTAAAAATTTTTCTGGTATGAAAGCAGAAGACTGATGTAATATGTTGGATATTCTGGCTTCATAAATTTTAATCCAATGATGCGATTCATAGATACGTTATTTTAAATATTTGAAACCAAACTTTTTCGTCAATTTCTTTCCTGCTGCTGTATTTGTAGGGGATTTAAATTGTGAACTTTTAGGTAATATACTTTGTGTGATGCAACTGTGATTATAATATAAATTTTTTAACCGCCAGCTGTGATTTTTTGCTGCTGCAGTTTTTTTATTGTCATAATTTTCTTTTTCTTCTGTTAATTAAGCAAACCGTTGTCTGTGTTTGAACTTTAGTCACTCCTGACGAAGAAAAACTGATTTAAGTTTTTTGAAACGTTGAGTTTTTATGAATTTTGCGTAGATTTTAAATCTGAAAAAAGATCATTTTAACTTTTAATTACATCAGAAGAGCTACATTGAGAAATTAGAATATTCCTGAAGACAAAAACAAAATAAACTGTTTTTTCATCAATATGTTTGTGAAGGTGAGCAATGACTTATTTGAAATGTTCAAAATCTATTCCGGTGAAAACTCTAAACATATCTATTAAAGTTGGCTACCATGAAATCAATCCTCACCCCTGGAGCAAAGGTTCCTGAATTCTACTGTCGAACTATGAGCGGGTCAGGTGAAGGAAAGGAGGTGGAGGTTAAGGAAATTGTGCGCCGGATATGAAAAAGGGAGATGAGGAAATGACCAAACAAAAGAGGGATAGGATATTTTGAGACAAGGATGAGACATCGATCCACCATTTTTAATCCGGCTTTGTCTCCGTTAGCAGAAGTGCCTGTACTCCCCTCACTTTTGTAGAAAGTTCATAAACAACATTTCGCCACTTTGTTCTGTCAGCCGCATCTTTCTTATTCAGTCCAATCTTATCAATATGTTCTTCCACTTGCCGTTTCACGTCATATTCGGTTGCCCACGCCCCTTTTTTTCCACCACTTCAAAATCCAACGCCCTTCTCAACACTTCATCACTATCCCTTCTTAAAGCATGCCCATACTATTGCACTCCACTAGCCTTGCCCAATCCATCCGAAGTATTTTTCAAACCCAGTAAAGTCATAAGTTCTTAGTTTTTTTCGCAATCAACTTAACTCCACACGTTGCTCTTATTATTGCTTTTTCGGTTCTTCTCAAAATTGCCGTATCATTCTTCCTCAGACACCATGTTTCGCTCCCATATAGCATTACCGATCTTACACAACTTTGATACATTCTTCTTTTCATCTTTAACGACAACTTTATTCCATAAAGCAACTCCCCACATTCTCTAAATCTTATTCATCTAATTTTTGTTCTTGCTGTCACCTCTGCTTCACTTTCACCTCTGACATTGAACCTGTCCCCAAAGTAAAAAAAACTCTGCACAAACTCTACCTGGTCAAAAAATTATATTTCTTGATCTGGTTCATTTATTGTCTCAACTTATTGCTCACAAACAAAACCTTTTGCGGGAATTATGGTCGCTTTCTTCATTTTTGCGTATCTATCATGAACCCTTAACTATATTTTGTGCACATCACAGAATTTTCCATTACCTTTTTACCGCACTTGGCACATATCAACTTTACTCTGGAATACTTCATCTTTCGAACCACCTACCATCACTTTGGTCTTCCTATGGTTAACCTTTAACGCCTCTTTCCATTTCAAAAATTTCTGTCAAATCCCTCTATACTTTCACTCATTAAAAACAAGTTATCTGCATACTAAATTACATTCATCAAACCTTTCTGCGTGATTACATCCACTACAATTGCGAAAAGCAGCGGCGACAGCAAGAGATTCTTGATGTACACCAACTTGTATCAAAAATTTTTTAGATAACTCTGATCCCACTCTAACTTTCGTCTTGCCGCCACAATAGAGGCTCATCACCGCTCTTACAATTACTTCTAGTAAATCTTTCTTCCTCATTGCCCACTCAATTACCTTTCGTGGAACTCTATCAAATGCTTTCTCAATATCCACCAAACATACATATAACTTTCTCCCTTTACCTCTGTATTCTTCTTGCATCCTTCTGACAATATACAACGCGTCTGTCGTTCTTCTGCCAGGTATAAAACCGAATTGCATTGCGTCAATATTTACTAATTCTCAGGTCCTTCTTTCCAGCATTCTTTGAGCGATCTTCATAGCATGTTCTAACACCATCACTCCTCTTTATATATTGTAATTCTTTACATCTCCTTTTCCGTTGAATATTGGTTCCAGCACACTCGTTTGCCATTCATCCGGCATTCCTGTTCCATCCAAACACGTTGGCAAAGTTCCTTCATGACTCTAATCTCCACTTACCCACTAGTAGAAATCATTTCTGCACATACTTCAGATGGTTCAGCTGCCATTCCTGGTTTTATTGCTTTTATTGCTATCGTTGTTTCTTTGCGAGTGACCTTTTCAACGGGTCCCTCCACCATATTAGCTTCTGTCATGGGATCCCAATCATTTTCTTTATACGTGATTTCCTCCGTGTGATTTTTCCATATTCTTTTTTTGTCTTTTTACTAACATTTACCTTTCCGTCTTTACCTATCATGCATCTTCCTCCAATATCTTTCGTATCTTTTTTTATAAACTTCTCTAGTGTAAAAATGTTATTTGGTTTGTCGTTCAATTTTGTCAACTTTTTCTCAGCTTCTTTTCTCATAGAATTACCAACCACTATCTTTGCTAGATTTTTCATATTCTTATATTTAGCCCTGTTTTCCTCCGATTGGTTTTTGCATCTTTTTATATTTTACTTTCTTTTGTCGTATTGCTTCCTTCACTTCTTCATTCCACCACCATGATCGCCATGGCTCCTACCTTTTTCTTTCTTCACGCTTTATCACAAGCTTTTAAAATACCATTTGTAAAATCATTACATACATGTATATCGGGCGCATCAACATCTACCAATTTCTCAACTCTTTCTTGAAATTTTGCTTTCATGTTGTATTCCTTCAATTTCCAAACCCTTCTAACAATTTGTTCATTCTTCATTACTTTCTTCAACTTTTTTTGTCCATGTCTGTTACAACCAGCCGATGTTGCAACTTCCAGGAGATTGCTTTCATCTTTTAAATACTTTCTATTTCTTTAATCAACCCATACAAAATCAATCTCAGTTTCATTTTTACCCATATTTTATGTTGCTTTTCTCTGCTCCCCCTTTCAAACCATGCGTTTGCCCCACATAATGCATTTTCATTGCAAAGATCATGCAGTCTTCTTCCCTCAACATTTCGGGAGTTTCATACCCACTATGGACATCCTTAAAACCACCAATTCGTCCGTTGAAGTTCCTCAGACCAAGGGTCATTTCACTAGGGTTTTGTAAATCCCATTCACACGACATTTTATCATAAAATTCGTCCTTCTCGCAGTCTGCTCTTCCCACCTAAGCAGCATATGCACATGTGACTGTTATAACCTCCTCCTCAAAAACCAGGACCATTGCTATCATTCTGTCATTTTTTCTTCGAACTTCCACAAGTTTTTCATGCAGTTTTTCTTTCACTAAAATTTCAATACCCATTTCACCATTGTTTCCAAACCACCACGGATTATATATCCTACTTTTGAAACCAACAAATCGACCTCCTTGCCCTCTCCATCTTACTTCCTGTAGACAGCACATATCCACTTTCCTCTTTCTTAACTGCTCATACATTTTCACGCCTCTTCCACAAAAACTTCCAACATTCCAACCCCCAAATCTTACCTTAAATTTCTGTAACTCGCATATTCTTTGCACCCTCTGCCTATTTTGGAGCTGCTGGAGACTGGGGCCAATTTTTTGACAAACTTTCCCATGAGTCAAATTTTTGGAGCATTTTATTTTGTGGAGAGCGTGCCCTTGACTTTACTTCAATTTTTAAACACGAGGGGTCCCCAACCTTAGTTACAAACTATAGGCTGGTACCTAAAGTCGCCTCTTACTAAATGCTGGATGAACAGTTTTACAATTCCACCCGGGTGAAGCACGGAAAAGAGACAATGGTATATCCTAAGAAGTTGTGTGGCCGAGCAGTGGAGATATGCATGCAGGGGGGACTCAGTTTTCTCAGAAACGGCAGATACAAAAAGGGAGTAGGAACTTCATAAATGGAAAACAGAAAAGAAGTTTAACTCTGAGGCAGGTAACGCATTCCACTGACCTACTCCTTCTGGTCACATTGCCGATGCAGGCAGAGTATGGAAAGATAGTGGGCCAGTTCATAATGAGATGATCTATGACCTGCTAAACAAAGCATGAGATGTAAGCTACTGATAAGTTATTTTTTCGCAGAAAAGTGTTTGACATAAAATATAAATGCCAAGTACAAGCTCAGAATTTCGTCTTTCAAGCTAGTAAGGCTTAATCAAACAAAAAATAATTTCGTGGCAATTTATTTTATGGACACCTAACTAGCATATTTTTTAAAGATTTTCCTCAGTAGTTGAATTTCATCGTTTTGAAACATGTCATTACTCAGGAAACGCACACTATCAAACACATTGGTAGAAGAATTGATTTTAAACAATGCAATTGGAGGATTTTTATATCTTTCCCTTGCTGTAGCTTTAAATGCTTGCTTTTGATAGAAACATTAGAGTGATCTACAGCGCTTTTGTTGTGGTTGCAGTAATCTATAACTAGGCAGAAATTTTAAGATAAAGTTCACTTAAGGAAGTTGAATCAGTGTGAATGAAACAACCATTTGTTGCAAGAGTTATTACACTTTTATTATGAACCAAATCTCCCTGTTTTGGTTGGATGCTGTTGCATTTAGTCAGTCATATGATAAAAAACAAAATTGTTGATTTTAGCTCACTTTTTTCATCATAGAGCGAGAAATTACTTTTCATGAAAGGTTTCAATATTCTTCATGCTTGGATTACTGAATACCACAAAGCAGTGCAAAAAGTGGAATCATTTCAGCTTTTTACATTGCTTCGTGGAAAGCATAAATGAACTCAACATAATATTCACTAGTCTGGAATATGCCGGTACTCCAAGTTGCAATTCGCTTTTAAAATACCGTAAGGTTACCTTAAACGTGATCTTGTGGTCAGGCCTCTGCTGATAGAAGACATTCGAGAAGAACTCGATCCAGCTTTGGATAATGTACTAGAAAAGAATTTTATTAAATCAGGAAGCACTTTCAAAGTAAGCTTTATTAATACTAACCTACACCAATACAAAGATAGAATCAAAGTCTGCCTGTGTTAAGTTTGATGTCATTTCAACGATTGACTTTTGCCCTAGTTGAACCAGTAATGTTAAATGCTTTACAAAGATTTAACAATTTGTATGTATTCTTTGCAAGTAGTGCATTATTTCTTAAAAGAATGAAGTAAATGCTTTTAAAGTTGGTTTCGGGGATGAAAATGCCCTTCTTTTAATGCTTTGTAATTTTACTATTGTCTTGCAGAAACATAAATTTTTAGGTTTGGGTGTCATTGACCATATTTTGCATTCAAAGTAGGTGGGTTGTTGACAACTTCAATAAGTTTTGGCTTTGATAGTAGACATTCATATGCATTCGGCAAGCTATGGACAGACATCTCTGGTATATTATCTCTATTATGAGATTACTCTTGACCTTTACTGTCTCTCTAGAAAACAATACATTTAGATATTGAACCAAGCATATAGACAGACTGATCACCAGAGAAACCGAATGTTTTTTTTTAGGTCAAAGTCGGTGACAAAGAAATTGATTTAATGACTGGATTTCAACTTTACATCACTACCAAGCTTCCCAACCCGTCGTATACACCTGAAGTGAGCGCAAAGACTTCGATCATTGACTTCACCGTCACTATGCAGGTTAGGCCTAGCTGTAAATCGACTGCATAAAATGTGTTAAAAACCACTTTGAAGTGACCAGTTCTTCCGCTGCACTTTATTTTTACGTCAAACACTGCAATGATACCACAATAAGGCAGTTATTTTCAGGGAATTTGGTACAGTACAGCTAAATTTAGAAGAAAAGTACGGTACGAAATTACGTACGGTATTTTCTGGCATACTTCGCTATGGAAACACGATGTTAGTTTTTCTGTATCTTACTGTACTCTTCACGGAGGCCTAATCTAAAGTGTCCAAAAAGCTTGCTTTGTTGAAACCAAAAGTCACACAAAGTTGCAACTTCACTGCTGTAACAAATTGCATTATTATGTCGTAAAATTTAATTATTGCTACAAGTTTGACCTTAATTTAGTTTATTGACCTAAAACTTTCTTGAACTCTATATTTTGTGACGTAAAAAATATGTTTTGAAGTACGATGACTCTGTAGAATTTTCTAAAAGAAATGCTCTATGATATAACAATTGTGTTTTGCTATAATATTGTAATCATATGATAGTCTTTCTTTATTTTTTAGAAATCGCTAGAATTATCTTTTAGGCCTTCTAGAACTTCACGTTTTGTATATATAAAGGGTTGTTGCAATTATTGTTAATTATTCTAGATCGTAGATCCCAGTGAGATTGTGTTATCTCAAGGGGAGTTCTTTTTTTTAGATTGTAGATTTTAGTTTTGAGTCAGATTCCAGGATACTGGGATAGTGCTGAGAGAATATTTTTGTTTGAGTGTTTATCTCAAGAGTGAGTGATTAACTGTTGTCAGAACTCAGAAGTACTCAGTGCAATACTGAGTTTACTTGGAGAATATTTCGGGAGTGTGATTTCCATTTGATGAGTTTGAGATTTTATTCAGCAATTTTGGGAATCAGTGAGTTTAGTTGTGTTACCAGTGAATTATTGGAAGAGAATAATATCAATGGATATTGTTGGATTATTGCAGTAGATTTATTGCCATGGATTTATCGGCAACGACAAGAACTGTGTTCGTGGAATATATTCTTCTCGTTGAGAAGTTTTTAAAGGCTTTCTTAATACATCGGTGTTATTTTGTTCTTCTTAGTGAAGAGTAAACGCCTCTAAAATTAACATAGGAGCAAAAGAGGTTTACAAGTTATTGATTGAAACTATCATTCCAAGAATTCCAGTTTGGCTTCGCTTCCCCCAGCTGCATTTTGCATAAGAAGTAGAAATTTTATTGTTTTTTTCTTTCGCATGTCTACCTAATGATATTTTAACTTTATTTAGATCAGAGGTATATTTTTATTTTTCACTAAAGCTGCTACATGCTGCGGTAAGTTATTGTGAAAACTGCACTGAAAGTTGTTTAAATAGGTCGGGCTAGGAATACTATCGGCAACAAACACTTTCGTTACGGAGTAAACACGACTACTTGTACAGAAGAAGGATGTCAATACGAATGTAAGCAACAAGCGGCTCAGACGTCCGTGCTACTCCTTAGTGGACACTTGAAAAGAAAACAACCACACCTCTACTACGAAGCCGTCAAAGAAGAAAAGAAAAAAAAAGCCCAAGGCGTAAAATTAAGTTTATTTTGAATTGCAATTGCAAGGAACAAGTAGTGCGACTGTAGGAAAAAAAGCTGAAACAATGGTTAAATTTCCAATCACAAGCGTAAGTATCAAAGATATGGCAGTTGAAGCTGTCACCACCAATGGTCTTTTTCTTTGCACCTTTGAAAAATCCGGCATCGCAAAGATACTTGCTCCGATGTTAGATCAACCAAACCTAAAACTTATAGCTTCCAACGTACGAACGTGAACCATTGATGCTTATTTACGAAAGACGAAAGAAGCCAAACAGCCATTTGGTGGTAAAATAATTTTGGTAAAAAGTAGACTTGGGTAAGCGAAGAAAGCGTCATTTTATGGGAATAAATTTGCAAGCAGTGGTGGACAGTAATTCGCGAGTTATCACCACAGCTGAGAACGAGTTACACGAACGAGCGACAGCTGCTGCAATACGAAAAAACATTTTAAGCTGCTTGGCCAAACTTGATATTTTGGAGAAGCAAATTCACAGTATCACGACAGATGATGGATCCAACGTTTTCAACATTGGAGAGCTGATGAGAAGTAATTTTGCTCTGCCCGAACACTTTCCTGATCAGAATGACGAGAATGAATATGATGTAACTGAAGCTTCCGAAAGACGTAATACCTGCTGTAGATGGAGTTATTACCATCAGTTGTGCTGTTCGCACATTACAACTGAGTGTGCATGATTCTTAAGCTAATTCCAGGGCCAAAGAAGCGGCGTCAAAAGTGAGAAATGTCGCAAAAAGACCCACAAACAGAATATCAGAGAGTTATTCAAGCACAACCACAAACCTCTTTCTAGACCCGTTGAGATTCAACGTTTTTAGTGCTTGAAAGGATGTTGCTTGTCAAGAATTTATTGGGCCAAATCGCTTTGGCAAACAAATCCTTTTTTCTGTCAGACGTTGATTTGTTTTCCGAACAGGAACTTACTAAATGTATAAAACTAGTTAATGACACGATTACTGCAATTCAGCTGAAGAAATTAACTGCCGGTGAGTTCTTCGGTGAGTGGCTGAAGTGTAAAGTCCAACTGCTGCACGAAAGTGTGCAGTTGGAACAACTTTGTTGTCTAACGCTGCTTGATTGGCTGTAAATTATGTTGATCCAAGGTATCAGGCACTTCTAAAATAGTCTCAAAAAACAGGCCATGGCGGAGGCGTTTGCAATGCTGCAGGAGCGAGTTGACATGACCGACGTAGAATGTCTATACCAGTGGTTCTCAAGCTTTATGTGACCGTTGCTCATTTACAGCACTCTACATATCATCATTGCCCCCTTCTTCCCAGCAAAACAAAAAGACGTAAAGTTACCAACAAATTTATTACAAATGCTTAAACAAGTAGACGAATCATAGTAAATGGTATTACTTTAATGAGATGGATGAGCTTGGTGACCTTCAACGAGCTTTTCAATATTTGGAGACATTTTGGTGTGGTACAATCGTAAATCACTCCGTTTGCTGATGGAACGAGAATTTCTTTGTTTCGATAGCAATAGCGTCACGGCTGAAAATTGTTTTTCTACCAAATAAGGCGTCGGAAATGAGAAAACCCATGCTCTTACTTCGTTCCAAATGTGCGGGTATTTGCCAGATGCCTTCCACCAAAATATATCATATCTATCTCCTTTAAAGTTCCTTTTGGCTTTGCAGGATCAGCAGAAAATGGTTGAATTACCCAGCGTGAGACAATGACGTTAGCGAGATCTGCAAAGCGAAGGTGCATATCTTCCACAAGTTATGTAAATGCGAACAGTATTTCAGACGTTGACTTTCTGTAACATCATTCCCGCAGAGATTTCGAAATTGAGACAGAATGTTTCGCCCCATATTTGTTTTGCACAAGGAAAGTTTTGATATACGCTTTTGCTCCTGATAAGCGCGATCATTTCACCCTGAAGTTTTTTGTTCACTTCATTCATGAAAGTAAAAATGTCTGCCAAACAAGCGATATAAATTTTTAATGGTTTCACTGCTTCAGCCAATTGACAATCGATGCTGTAGAGCAGGGGTTCCCAAACTGGGGTACATGTACCCCCAGGGGTACATTTGCACGTTTCAGGGGGTACATTTGGTCTGAAGGAAACAATTACTTGCACAATACATGGTGTTGTAATCTGCACTCAGATTGCACTTTTCTCATTTTCTTTGTGTTGATTAGCACCACCTTTATTGAAATTTCTTGGGTGTAAGGTAATACCATTTGTTTTTACTATTATAAACCTCACATGTCTCTGCTCCCCCCAAGAAAAATCTGAAATGACGCCCCTGTGTAGGACTACCTGTACCAATCTAGAAATGACTGGTACAGGACGTGTTTATCGACGCGTTAGTGCCTGGCGGCTCACGCCTCACTGAGTGACTCAGACTCAGTCCTGTTTACACTCGCAGCTAGTGAAAGTGTGAAAACGTTTCTCGTTACTAACTCTCCATATCCTTGTTGTAAGACCGTGTTGCATTAAAAGTTCTATACATACAATTAAGAAAAACAATGAAAAGACATAAATATTTAATATTAATATATACAAAGTGATGTTAATTTTCTTGCCATGTACTTTCCGTGGCAGTAGCTATATTCTTATTCCTTGCATTGGAAACATAACATAAACCCAAAAAGTGCCATAAAACATCATACGGCCAGATCAGAAACCTAGTATGTGTATTTAATTCTTAGAGTAGATACACATAACTGGTTTCAGATGTGGCAGGATGCTGTTTTATGGCACTTTTTGGGCTTATTAGTTACTGTTACCTAATATATTTTTTCTATCTTTCAGAAGGGTAAATAATGATGAGTAAAAGAAGAAAATATTCAGAGACCTACTAACAGTTCGGGTTTACATTCGTAGTAAACAATGGTATGGATATTCCAGTGTGTGTACTGTGTCAAAAAACTCTGGGAAATGACTCATTGAAGCCAAGCCTACTTACTCGACATCTTGAGAGAGCTCATCCACAGTTCAAAGATAAAGACCTTAATTTTTTAAACGTAAAGAAGAAGTGTTTAAGAAGCAACGACTGGATCCAAATGGGAGGATTTTCCAACAAAACAGTGCAGTGGTGCAGGCATCTTATGAAGTTTCACTTATGATTGCCAAACAAAAGAAAGCTCATACCATTGGGGAAAACCTTGTTCTTCCAGCTGCAAAAGCAATGGTGCGTTGTGTCCTTGGAGATGAATCAGAAAAAAGCTCAACTCTATCTCCTTGTCAAACAATACAGTGCAACGACGAATAGAAGAAATGTCACTTGATATTTTTCAGCAAGTGATTAGTGAAATTTCTATGTCTGAAAGTGGATTTGCAATTCAACTTGACGAGTCCACCGATGTTACAAATTGTGCTCAGCTACTAATGTTTGCTCGGTATGTAGGCAATGAAGGTATTAAGGAAGAGTTCTTAATGAATGCAGCCTTAGAAGCAACAACTAAAGGCGAAGATATTTTTCAAGTGGTAGATTCATTTTTCAAGAAACATGGTTTGAAGTGGGAAAATCTGAGAGGATGCACAACTGATGGGGCACCAGCAATGTTGGGGCGAAAGTCTGGTTTTAGAGCTCGTGTCATGGAAGTAGCATCTCATGTGACATTTATGCATTGCATGATACATCGATTTGTTTTGTCATGCAAGGTTCTTCCTGCTGAACTAGCCAGTGTGTTATCACTGGTGGTCAAGATGGTTAACCATGTAAAAGGGAGTGCTCTTAACAGCCGATTATTCAAACTATTGTGTGAAGATTTTGATGCTAATCACAGTGCACTTCTGTTCCATACTGATGTACGTTGGCTTTCCCGAGGAAGTGTCACAAAACGTATTTATGAGCTTCATGGAGAATTGCTAGAATTTTTTCAACATTCCCACAAGTGCGAAGATTTCGTCACTTCCTTGAAGGATCAATACTTCATGCTTAACCTTGCTTATCTTGTGGATATTTTTGATGCTCTAAATATGCTAAACCAGAGTCTCCAAGGAAGAGATGTAACAGTTTGTGGCAGTATAGCTAAACTCAAAGCATTCATTGCAAAACTTCGACTGTGGAGGGGAAACATTCATTCTGATACCTTGGCTATGTTTAGTAATGTAACAGAATATATAGATCAAAATCCACGATCTAAGACTGACAAGTTCACAGGATTAGTCACTGAGCATCTTATGAAGATGGAGGAAGAAATTAAAAGTTATTTTCCAAGCCTTGATGGAGATGAATTTGTATATCTTAGAAATCCTTTCAGTACAGATGCTCAGGTGTTGCAGGCTGGGACAGGTAGGCAGGAGGAGTTGGTAGAAATGCAACATGATGATTCTGCATTACATGTTTACTCTGAGAAAAATCTGTGTGGTTTTTGGTTTTCAATGAGAAACTCATACAGACAGATTGCTGAACCTGCTATTCAAGCACTGTTGGTATTTCCATCAACATGGCTTTGTGAATCGGCATTTTCAGTACTGTTAGGTATCAAATCAAAATACAGATCAAAACTCAACACACCTGAACATGATCTTCGTTGTGCAATTGCTAAAGTTTCCCCTCGTATCAGTGAGCTTGTTGCTAAAAAACAAGCTCACCCATCTCACTAGTTCTGTTTAGATTTGGTTACACTTGTTATCAATAATTCTGTCTCCATACTAGAGTGCATTAGCATTTTTTTCCCTTTTTCTGCCTTATCTGCAGGACTGAATGTGTGTTGAATTGGTTGTGATCCATTTATGTTGAGTTAGTGCGATGCATTAAAATAAGAATACCTGAGTTTTGTTCATTAATGTTTTGGATAATAATAATAAAAAGGTATGTATTGTATGTGCTGGATCAAAATATCAGTTACCTTAGTAATTGCTTTATTTCTGTTTTCATCATTTAAGATGCCTATGTAATCTAAACATGAAGACTCTATAAACTTAAAATATCAAAATATTTAAATGTCTTTTTTTACTATTAAGCTTCATTTTTAGTGTTAGGGGTACATGGGAACCTATAAAAAGTGTCTAAGGGTACTGAGGAACAAAAAGTTTGGGAACCCCTGCTGTAGAGGAATTCGATCACTGAATCATAAAGGGAGTTAAAGCGAGTCATACAATCACCTTTTGAAAGCCATTGCACTGCGTTATGTAATAAAAGACGTTCAAAATCTTCTTGGTTGTCTTGACAAAGTGCACGAAAAAGTCTATCATTAAGAGAATAAGCTTTTATCTTATTGATGCATTTTGTCACAATATGCAATGAGCTGTGCAGTTTAGCACTGAGATTACGGGAGACCAAATGCTGCCGGTGGATAAAGCAATGAGTTACAGGGTGGGGCGTAAATATGGAAACACATGAAAATTATTATTACAATTTAACGAAAAATATAGTTTATAATTTACAGGTATTTGCAATTACACAATTACATCAAATTTGCAATTACACAATACAAAGCAAAATAAAAATTTTACTCGAAATGGCCCCCTTCGTAATTGATTACCGCTTGCAGTATCCTGCGAACTCCCTCTACGGTGGCACGCAGCTGTTCATGTAGAATTTCTTTCCACGCTCGCAATCGAGACCGTTTTGAATCGTCAACATTGCGGTGAGTTTTTCCCACAGGCTTTGGAAAGTGAAAGATTTGTCCCTTGGAGAGTGAAAAAGGACAATATCTGTCTCTTTTGGAAAGTGAAAGAGAACATTTTTAGGTCTTTGTGGACAAGTCGTTTCAGGTTTCTGGGACTCGTGTTGGCGGTCTCGCTAGCAAACTTATGGATCTTCTCGGGTTTCTCCTTATTTTCTCTCGGATGCATTTAATCATTGATTTAGACCGTTGGGAGCGTGGTCTACCACATCTCAGACGGTCAGATAAATCACCTCTCTCTTTGAAATGTTTCAATGATTTCCAGACAGTCGATCTCGCTATTGAAAGTGTCTGCGATAGCGGAATCGGACTTTCCGGCACGGTGTAATGCGATTATAGCTTCTCTTTTGCCTGACATTTTCGAACTGGCTAAAGTTTCCCACAAGAACAAATGGTGATATCATAAAGTATTGCAATGGATATTCAACATACTCTATTATCTAGTTGTGAACTACTATTGAGAAAAGATAATTAAGTTTTTTAATGTGTTTCCAAACTCATGTCCCACCTTGTATAGGAACAGCTGCGTACCTCCGCCGAGAGAGTTCGCAGGATACTGCAAGCGATAATCAATTGCGAAGGGTGCCATTTTGAGTAAAATTTCTGTTTTGCTTTGTATTGACCTTTATGTAATCGTACATATCTGTAAACTGTAAAATATATTTTTCGATAAATTCGAGAGTCAAATGACAGAATGAGCTAAGTCCACATTTTCTATTTTCGGTGTTGTATAATGTGAGATATTTCTCAAGATGCATATTTTTATGTGACATAAAGGGCTAAGGTCTGTATGAACAGATTTTCTCAGAACTGATATTCCATTTTCAACTAACTCCAAAGTGCTCTCGTAGCTTATTATGTCACTTTCGCAATTACGCCATTTTTAAACTACAGAATGAGCTAAGGTGACATAGCTCATTTTGTCATGAAGGCAAGATAAAATAAGTGACTTAGCTCATTATGTGATCATTAGTGTCGTAGAATTTTATTGCTTTGAGAACTTTTTTTTTATATCTAGTTACAATTTTGAGAAGTATTAGCCTACTATTTATTCATTTCCCTTTTCCTGAATGTAAAATTGTAAAAAAAGTGTTTTTAATAACTTTTTTCAACTATGGGCGCACTGCAAACCGCTGATCTTCCTACTGCACTTGTTCGCGCTACTTTTTTCTGAGGAAATGTAATAAAATAAGAAAATTATCCAAGCGTGAATAATATTTGCTGCGTGTGATATTACTGATTAGAATTTGGAACAATAGGCGCGGTAGACTAGCTTAAGCAATGGCTGTTTGGAAAAGTTGAGACTTGAGTAAGTACTAAATCAAATCAAGAGTAATTTACGATGTAGCTGGCTATACATTACATTGAATAGCAAGCAGTGAGTTTCGATTTTTGGTGAGAGATTGCTAGTCAATCAATCAAGAGTGAAAACTATAGTGACCAAATGTTGTCGCAAAGTATCGGTGGTTTGCATCAAAAAGTTATGAATTCTTGCCTTGTATTGTTCTTGTCACTTAGCCGTTAAGTAATTTTCAAATATTTCTACCCTCTTTTCTCTTCAGCACTTGATTTGCTGTTTAGTCTGCTAGTTGATAACAAAATTGTTAGTCCTAACGAATCTGCTTAAAAGACACAGAGAAGAACTGAAAAGACATCGAAAATACTGAAAGGATACAGAGAAAACTGAAAAACTTTTATTGTTCGGGTGAGTGTGGTGTAGAAATTTGCTTATTCCAGTTATCCAAAAGTTGTAGTAACATCTATTTTAAACTAAAAGATTAGTCTCCTGTTATTATGAAGGATAAGTTAGAACAGGAGGATTGCTAACTTGACATGAAGAGGGTGATGCGTAATTATTATTAAATAAACAATGTTTTTAGATGCAAACAATGGCCTTTGTTCTTTTATAACACCTCAATTTAATAAGCAATAATATACTCATCACCCTCTTAGTGTAAAGTTAGCAATCTCATTTGTGTTATTTTGTAACTTTCAAAAGCTTTAGCATACTGACATTATTAAATTTGGAAATAATCTTGAAGAGTGGGGAAATGACTTACGATTGTGTATGTGCAGGTACTACTGTATCACCTAATGGTTTTACACTGGAAATTTTATTCAATTTTTATGCTAACTTAAGAGAAATTACATGGCGTAAATGTGAACTTTGAGCGGGTGTATGTAATACGAATGAAGTTAGATTGACTAGCAGTTTTGACTTTGAGTTCCTGCAAAGTTGTGAAATGTATTAGGAACTGAATTTCTAAATTGTGGTTGTTCTCTGTTTATTTATTAATTTGCTGCTTCCCCTGTACTCGACGAGCGCGATGCTCAATGTCAACCTTCGGGTTCCTCATTTGTTTTGAACTGCATTTCATTTTTTCAAACCAATGTAATTGAATAACTTCATTTTTTCAAATCAATTTCAAATAACCGTCAATGGTGCACTGTAGGATATCCAATGATTTGTGCTAGAAATTAATTCTGAACTAAAAGACCAGCCAGTTTCCTGTTATATTGCTAAAGTAGTAGAATACTGATATTTTAATTTCGTGAATAATCTTGAATAGTTGGGTTATGAGTTTATGACTTCTGAATATGCATGTGCTGTTATTTATCACCTTACGTTTCATACTGCAAATTTCATACATAATTTGAGAGAAATCACATGGCATTGGTGAGACCAGTGGGCGAGTGAGTCGTGCATAGTATAATTATTTAGTAGGGTTTGATTAAAAAATAAATCAATATAATTTTATATTACAATTCATTAACTAAAAAATAGCCTTAACTTCACTATTATTTAAATTCAGTCATGTTTCACTGTATGAAATATTTTGAATGCTGGGAGTATAAGGCTACTTTGTTATTATATTTTTAAGTACGATCAGTAAAATGACTTTCCATTAGAATTACATGCAATTTTGATGTATAAAAGCTCTTTAGGTATCACTTTTAATTAAGTCACTCTTACAAATTTCACTTTTAATTAAATCACTATTAGTCATATTTAATAAAAAGCATGATTGTGTTAGTTGGTATTTTGTGGTTTCAGGCATGGATAACAGACGACGAAAATTGAAACTGGATGGCCAGCTTATCAATGACCTCACATGTAGTGACTCTTCTTCTGAAAGTGAACCAGAATCTAAGAGATTTTGCCCTTCTGATGTAGATGATGACTCCTTTGAAGATCCTACCTACGAAGTACCTGAACGCCCTAAGTCATACTACTTCTCAGATTCAGATGATGACTCAACAGATGATGGAGCCAATGATAGAACATACGAGGGAGCCAATGATAGAACATACGAGGGAGCCAATGATGGAAGCGATGATGAAGTAAATGATGGTCCAGAAAATGAAGTAAATAATGGCACAGCTGATGATGGGGCCAATGTTGGGAGAGATGATGAAGCCAATGATGGTGCAGAAAATGAAGCAAATAATGGCACACGGTGGCGCAAGTCAAATCCAGCCATGTGGAAGAGCAATATACAAAAGAGACTATATAGAAGAGGTGAACAACACATCAACTCTGTTGGAAAGGAAGTGCCAAGAAAGTCACCAAGGAGTGTTGCAGGCCACAAGTGCAGAAAAAACTGCACTGAAAAAATTGATGAACGACAACGTGAAAGTCTTTGTCAACAGTACTGGGGGTTAGAAGACTATAAAAAGGAAAAAAGACTTTATTTTGGGAAATGTAAAAACTTTTGCACCCAAGCAAAGGAGGGGAAGATCCGAGAAACAACGGGCTCATTTCATCAATGCACCGTCGAACTGTATCATTGCTTAGAGGCACAACACGCAAAATTGAGGAAGCATTCTGTTGCAAAACTGTTTCAATTATTTCTTTTACGGCTGGTAATCCAAGGTCTTCACCAATAGTGTGTGGCTTTGCCGTTTTTGCAATTAGCTTAGATATACTGTATAAAGCAATTGTGCCATATTCCTGTTGGTTGTCAGTCTGTCTAAAAAGAGATCGATTTGTTTTTTGTTTTGCTCCTTCGTCTCTAAGCTTCTTGAAGTCACTTCCAATTTTGTTTGGATGCATTCTGCTGAGGTGGTCGTAAAGTCGACTAGGCTTTGTTGCCTCATTAGAGAAGATAGAACCACACACAAGGCACATTGGACGGCTAGCGTCATGTGGAGCTGTTGTAAAACCAAAATTTCAACATGTGCAGTTAGTCGTATATTGACGCACTTTCACTTTCTTGATCTTCTGGATTTTTTGAAACTTTCTTGGTGATGAGGGCATATTTTCAGGAACTGTAAACTTTAAAACTTAAATGAAGATTAGTAAATTACTTTTAAATTGACATCACACTCTGTGCATATAAAATAGCATCATTTGCAGTGGCGTCACTTGACTTTCCCATGACCTTGGGCACCAACGGCACTCTTCAGGCAAAGGTCCCCATCTGCGGAAAGAACACACTCCAAATACGACATTTTTACATTGATTCAACGTCTGGGGACGGTGATAGAAAAAATTTCTAGATTGCTAGAGGAGTAAGCTTGCAGTTTGCGTAGAGACAGGTTTCAGTCTATGATATAGTGTCTATGGCTCAACTAAACTGACTTCCAATTAAGCTGATCTCAAACTCACCAACTACCCTGATTCATTACTAGAAAAAATTGCGCTAATGACAACGAGGATTCCAGCAAGTTCTACAAGTTGTGAAAACATTCGTTCTCAATACATCACAATTGAACGAGGTTATTTATAGTCTTTACGCAAGTAATCATGCAATTCGATTGCAACTAGCAGATAAGCAAAACAAGTTTCACGATAATTTTAACTTTTTGAGAATACGCTATCGCCTTCGATTGTTCCTTTCGAGTTTTTCGCCCCCTGTTGTATCTTTTTCGTCCCCAAGGGGGCGATGTTGCCCACTTTGAGAACCACTGGTCTAGACTCATTCTTAAAATTTGAAAATGGATGTACTCCTGCATGCGAGGTTGATATTATTGATGAGATACTTGCCATTTGGCATGCGTGCAATGCTAGCTCATCACAATCATCATGGGATGAGCATAATGTGACTGAGATGATTAAGTGCTTCAACAACCAAGCCCGTTTTCTAAGGAGCACCAACATATTTAAATGGTGAGACAAGCAAGCAGAGTCTGATCTGAAACGCATTGCTAATGTTGCTCTTGCTTTATCAGTTACTCAAGCCAGCATTGAAAGAACTTTTTGGATTTGAGATACACTCTAAATGAGTTGAGACTAAAGGCTGGTTTCCATTAGGCGTAAATTGCAGGCGTTGCGTGAAAAATTCTTTGTTTCTCTCTGCGCATCTCTTTAAATAGAGAAACAAAGAATTTTTCTCGCAACACCTGCAATTTACGCCTAATGGAAACCAGCCTTTAAGCTTAAAGAAGGCATCATTGAGGCAATAATGTTTCAGCGTTTTATCACTTGAACCTTTTTTTGCTGTAGAATTGAACTGGCTTTCAAAAACGTTTTAACAATTTTCGTTACAATTTGTTGGTTCGTTGCTTTTTTTTTTGTTTTTTGATGCTGATGAGTTGGTAGCAGCAATATTATTGCTGTTTTGATCGTTAAGTGTAAAGTCAATTAGTATATTATCAAGCTGATATCCTTTACTATGAAATGAGGTACTTGGTTTGAGGTTGGTTGAGTTACCCGGTTTTTTCCAGAGGAAGTAAAATTAGCGCAGCCTTTCTACTTCTGCTGATATTTATCTCAGAACACATTTGCTGTTACGTAAGAACAAAAATTTAGCAAAATAATTGGTATGGATAGGTACTGTATTACGATGCGGAAAAAATTCCGTACCGTACTATCACGTAAGGTATTTTAGTGAAATTCGGAATTCCGCCACAACATTTTTTCGGAAGTACGGAGTTCGGAAAGCATTTCGCACCGTATCTAATCTCCTGGTTATTTTGGAGGTTTATACAATGTGAGATGTGTAGAAATTTTTTCCTGTTGTCTTTTTGAAGGAAAAATATTCTTGCTTAGCACAAGTTTGGATTTGATGTCACTGGTATACGGCACAGTGGCATAAAAAAAAATCTTAAAAAAATTTCCATGAAGAGATTGAAATTGGATTTAAAGTGTAAATCTGGCAAAAAATCGTTACCCTACAAATACGTTTGCTTACATCTATTGTTGGTATCCGGCAATGCTTCACCACATACCCTTTGCTCAGCGTGCCTCTTATTCCATTACAGTTGGGTAAATCGTAGGTCATTGCAACTGGGCAGAATTTTTTTATTTTCTTAAAATTTTGAGTTCTTGCAATTTTTATTTTACGTAACACAATAAGGAGAAAAAAGCTGCAAAAGGAAAAAAAATCTTGTCTTTTGACCATGTTTGAAGAACTTGAGATCTTGGGTCTCTAAAGCAAATTTATCTATTATTGACGTCCTAGGCCCATTTCTTCAATAAATTGGTTCCATTGAGACCCTAAGGTCATTGGCTATTGCTGTTTTAGAATCTCAGCTTTCTAGCAAAGTCAAGACACAAGATTTCACTTTCGTTTGCAATTCTTTCTACCCATTGAGTGTTGTAAAACAAAAATTACACGAACTCAAAATTTCCAGAAAATGATAAATTGTGTCTGTTTGCAGTGACGTACGACACGCCCAACTGTAGGAAAATGAGAATCAAGCTGATGGGAAACTACGTGGTAAAGCATTGCTAGATGCAAACCAAGGATGTAACTGCGTGCATTTGCTAAACTATGGTTTTCGGCGGAAGTTGCAAGTCAAAAAATCGGCTGTGTAATTTTCGGCTGTGCTTTAATGGTATAAAAATTTAGTTGCAAAATTTGAGCTGCACTTCATTTTTTTCGTGTGTCCAGCCTTGCCTAGAACAATATAATGACTCAGTGCAATAATAAAATAAATATTCCTGCACCAAAAATCTAATCTACATATAATATAAAGCAAAGATTTTTTATTTTTGTTTACTAATTTAAATTATTGGGTGCACAAACATCAAACTGGGCACGATTAATCATCACCCCAGGTTGATTTTTTATGAGAGGTCGATGACGTCAGATGTGTATTAAAAAGCAAAGTGTAGTTTTGTACGTACAAGTGTATGCACCTTTGTACGTACGTATGCTTTAATTCCTCCAAAACCACTAGGCGTACAAATATGAAACTTGATAGGATTGATTATTGCTCTAGGGTGAGTGACAAAAGAGGTTTCATGACGTCAAAATTCAAGACAATTTTTTGACATGCGAAATCCTTTTTTTGCTTAAATTGAAACCAGCGCTTGACTTGCCAACTCCAAAACATTTTTTAAAGTTTTATGATAACGTCATAATTGTAAAAATGGTTTTTCCTAATTTCTCAAAAAATATTAACTTTAGAAATGCGGTTGATAACTCTTTCGGGAGATATCCGCAACATGATTCCAAAAACAAAGATTTTTTTAATGTGAGGGTTGTTGGTGACGCAGCAAGCAATTTTGTGTTTGACCGCCTTATTAAGCTTAACTCTTCTGAAACTGCTGGACATACCAGCTCTAAACTTATAAACACGACACAGACATATGAGCTTGTTTTTTTTTTCAAACATTAGCCAATCACCAACTTAAAACAAACTTTCTCCCTTTGGGGTCTAAACTGAAGTCACAGCTAACGCTTGATTGCATAACTTGTTTTCTGCATTTTTCTCAAAAAAATACTCGTCGCAGAAACGCGATCAAAAGCTTTTTTGTGAGACATTAACTTAATTTATAAACAGATTAACTTAATTTAAAAAATTTATAAACAGATCTTTGGTTGTCCGATGGGCTCTCCTTTGTCACCAATAATAGCTAACATGGCTGTGGGAGAGATTGAGCAAACAGCTTTGAACACGTATTTGAATCCTCTGTCTTTATGGGTACGTTATGTAGATGACGTGCATGCTATTATGGAAAAAACTGAGGTCGAACTCTTTCATGATTACTTAAATACAATATCTACTTCAATAAAGTTCACTAAAGAATTGGAAAAATCAGGACAATTGGCCTTTTTGGACGTAAGCGTACAACAGATGGAAGATGGCTTCCTAGCAACAAGCGCATACAGGAAACCAATACACACGGACAGGTATCTTCAATATTTTTCTCATCGCGCTGTCAATCAAAAGGTTAGTGTGGCTCGTACATTATTCTCCAGAGCCAACAGAATCACATCAAATAACGAAAAAAAGATCGAAGGGTCTCATCAAATAGCAAAAACCTTAAAAATAATGGATTTCCCAGTAACAAATGCAGTTTTAAGAAGTTCTTGCAAAATCATAATTTCAGAAAAACTAAAACAGTTTACTTCGATTCCCTATGTGCAAGGTGTCTCCAAACCTATTAGCCGAATTTTGACTTAAGTTGGTATCGGAGTGGCTTTAAAACCACATTGCACGTTTTCTTCGTTATTTCGTAAACCTAAAGATGCTACTGATTTTGAACAAAGGGTGGTTTGATGTATCAAATTTTTTGCCGCGACTGCAATGCTGTGTATGTAGGTGAAACAGGTCGTAGCGTTGGAACCAGAAAACGGGAACATGCTGATGCGGGAACAAGACTTTTGACACTAAAAATTCAGCGCTGAGTCAACATGTTATGGACTTCGATCATAGAATAGATTGGTATGAAGTTAAAGTCACATGCGTACAGGCGTCGCATTGCGGAAAGTTTTTTGATAAATCAAAAGGCTTGTTCATGTAATGTAATTAATCGTAGTGATGGTGCAAATTTTTCTGCTGTTTGTAGTGTGTTTGTCTTCAATAAATAATGTCTTATGCGTTTTACAATACTTTTTACTTGTGCCCACTCCTGTATCTCTGATGTAACAATGTTTTCGTTATTACGTGATTGCCTGCCCTGTTAGTAAATATTTTTTAGTGTTTAGTAATATAGGTTGTCTTCACATTTTTATGTTGTACAGTTTATATGTAACACCGGTAACATCTACCGTATTCTGAAGAAGCTCCTCGGTAACTGAGGGGAGCGAAACGTCAGTTTTGAAGATTAAATTTGTCAAAAGAAAGACTTGTTCTGGTTGAAATATTAACTTGGTGTTTTCGATAAAAAAAACTACAACAATTAAAGCTGTATTGACGATGTTACAGCAGATTCTTTTTTGGAGGATTTTAAGCTTCTAAGCATGCTTCTTTTTTCCTGCACGCTTCAAACTCGCCCTATGATGTTATAAAATTAAATCTTTTTTTTTTCAAAATTTGTTTAATAAATTGAAGGTTCTTCTGGTGTAATCGAAAGTTTAAATGATCTTTATTTAGATTCAAAATCTACATAAAATTCACGAAAACTCAACGTTTCGAAAAACTAAAATCAGTTTTTCTTCGTCAGGAGTGACTAAAGTTTAAACACAGACAACGGTTACATAGTAATCAACAGGACGATAAGGAGAAAAAATAAAAATTATGGCAATAAAGAAGTGCAGCAGCGACAACTGGCGGTCAAAGACTTATAAATTTGTATAATCCGGGATAAAAGCTGTTAATTTTATCGTTAAAAGAAAAATCAGTTTGGTGCATGTAAAATGATTCTAAAAAACGTCTTTTTTTATAGTCACTTTCAGTAGCTAAAATTTCAGAGCTTTCCCAATCAATCCGGTGTCCATTTAAGCAAACGTGTTTCACTAAAGCAGATTTCTTTTTTAAATCCTCATTTGTTAGTTTGGCAATTATATCAGGTTTGACGTCCCTTTGATGTTCTTTGCGTCGTGTTTTAAATGATCGACCAGTCTCACCAATATATACACCTGTACAATCTAAACATGGAATTTTATATACAACACCGCGTTGATCAAATTTGTTGATTTTGTCTTTTAAACTTGGCAGCATGTTTCCCACGGTGCGTAATGGTTTTGTTGCCACTTTGATTTGATGGTTTTTCAAAAGACCCCGGTTGTACGGTTTACCCAAAATTCATAAAAAAGATATTCCCATGCGGCCCATTGTGTCCTTTATAAATTCTCCATTATACAATTTGTCCAAATTTTTATGCAAATTGTTATCTCCATTAGTTGGCAATACTGAATTTACAGTAAAGAATTCATACGAGTTTGTTCAATTTTTAAATTCCATTGTATTAAAAAAGAATGAATGTATGGTTTCTTTTGATGTCGTTTCACTCTTTACTAATATTCCAGTAGAATTGGCAAAAAAAGTTACCTTTGATTTGTTAAATGAAGATGATACATTATGCAATCGTACCGATTTGACAATGGATGATATTGAAATCGCTTTAAATTTTTGCTTGAGTAACACTTATTTCACATTCGAAGGAAAATATTATCAACAGATATTTGGCGTACCTATGGGGTCCCCCATTTCTGTGGTAATTGCGAACCTGGTAATGGAATATGTTGAACAGAAAGCAATCTCTTCGTTCAGTTCATCTCCTAAATTATGGAAGCGATTTGTCGATGACACATTTGTGATCATGGATACTAATGAAGTGAATAGATTTTTTGATCATTTGAATAGCGTGGACCCGAACATAAATTTTACAATGGAACTAGAGCAAGATGACAATTTAGCATTTTTAGATGTCCTAGTCATGCGAACGCAGGATGGAAAATTGGCCACTAAAGTACACCGAAAACCAACCCACACCAATCGATATTTAAATTACCATTCAGCTCACTCCAATGAACAAAACAAGGTGTTGTGATAAATTTATACAATCGAGCTCAATCGCTCACAACCAAATCAACAGACTGGAAAAAAGAAAAAAGTTTTCTGTCTCATATGCTCGTTGAAAATGATTATCCTAATTGGTTCATAAAAAAAGCACTGAAAAAAAGAAAGACTCAAGCTCAAGTTAAATTACAAGAAGAAGAAAAACATATTGGATTGGTTATTTTGCCATTTATACCAGGAATAACTGAAAGATTGAAACGTCTTTTGAAAAACCATCAAATCAAAGTGGCAACAAAACCATTACGCACCGTGGGAAACATGCTGCCAAGTTTAAAAGACAAAATCAACAAATTTGATCAACGCGGTGTTGTATATAAAATTCCATGTTTAGATTGTACAGGTGTATATATTGGTGAGACTGGTCGATCATTTAAAACACGACGCAAAGAACATCAAAGGGACGTCAAACCTGATATAATTGCCAAACTAACAAATGAGGATTTAAAAAAGAAATCTGCTTTAGTGAAACACGTTTGCTTAAATGGACACCGGATTGATTGGGAAAGCTCTGAAATTTTAGCTACTGAAAGTGACTATAAAAAAAGACGTTTTTTAGAATCATTTTACATGCACCAAACTGATTTTTCTTTTAACGATAAAATTAACAGCTTTTATCCCGGATTATACAAATTTATAAGTCTTTGACCGCCAGTTGTCGCTGCTGCACTTCTTTATTGCCATAATTTTTATTTTTTCTCCTTATCGTCCTGTTGATTACTATGTAACCGTTGTCTGTGTTTAAACTTTAGTCACTCCTGACGAAGAAAAACTGATTTTAGTTTTTCGAAACGTTGAGTTTTCGTGAATTTTATGTAGATTTTGAATCTAAATAAAGATCATTTAAACTTTCGATTACACCAGAAGAGCTATATTGAGAAGTTAAAGGATGCCTGGTGACAAAAGCAAAATATAAATTGAAGGTTGTTGGAAAGCAATTTCGATAATAAATGATTTGTACTTTAACTATTTGTTTTTATACTAAAGCATTGAACTTTAAGACCTGTTGTGTAACTTTATACCCTCAAACTGTCCCCAAAAGTGGTAAACTAAGTAAAAATAGGTAAGTTTAACATGCATACTACAGTGCTTCCTCGATTATCTGGTCTAGTTGGGATAATACTTTTAGAAATCTAAACGGATAAGCAAAAAAACCGGATAACTGAATTCTTAACGTTTAAGTCAAGAGAACAAAAACACAACACGTTCATGGTTTAAAAAGTGATAGAAATTCAACATTACAATATTCTAAGAAATTTCCCGCTTAGCTATTATTTGCAACACCAGATCTACTAAAATAGGAATCGATTTTAGATTGTTTGCGGGAAGATTCGCGTTTTTCAGCAGCAAACTCGCGAAGTCGTACCAGCAATTCTTTTGCAGCTCCAAACCGTTTTTTTTCGACATAAACGTTTGTCCTAACTCGCTGTACAACTGCTCAAGCCAGTGTGAACAAGGTTTGTTTTATCACCACCAAAAATACTTAACGAAAACACAGTTTCCAAGATAGTTGATTCTAAAAATGTTATAATTTACCACAGGGTTTGGAAGATCAGCTTCTGGGCAGAGTAATTGTGACAGAGAAGCAAGAACTGGAAGCGGAAAAAGTAAAATTGATGGAGGAAGTGACACAATATAAGCGGAAGATGAAAGAGCTTGAAGACAATCTGTTGTTTAAGTTAACCAGCACTAAAGTAAGTTTTTAATTAACTTAAATAATTTTAAAATACGTACTATTGACTTCGACGGTAGTTGTAAAGCCTGTTATCAGCTCTTAAAATATAAGATGGGCGTTTATTTTTCCTCTCTGCAAGCACATGCTAAAATGTTTATGTTTTTTGTGCACGCGCTTCATTTGCGATTTTAAATCAATAGATAATTTTTAAAATACTCTCTGGCAAAGTTTCATCCGACGTACTTCTACTTCGGTGTTCGTTGCAGAATGTGCACGTGAAAGCTAGTGTATTTAGATGAACATTTTCCGTCGCTTTAACTTGTTTTATTTTTCAACAGGGTTCTCTTGTAGATGATGAATCCCTCATCGAAATGCTTGCTACAACTAAAGAAACTGCTCTTGAAGTTAGCGAGAAGCTTTCCATAGCAGCTGATACTGAAGTTAAGATTAATACTGCTCGTGAGGAATTCCGACCTGTGGCAATACGAGGATCTATCGTTTATTTTCTTATTGTTGAAATGTCAATGGTCAATCCAATGTATCAGACCTCCTTGGTCCAGTTTTTAGGATTATTTGATGAATCAATGGCGAAATCTTCGAAATCACCCATACCACAAAAGCGTATTCACAACATCATTGAATTCTTCACTTACCTTGCCTTTAGGTAGGAATTTATTTCATTGATATAATTATTAGCCGGCGTCGCACGCAGTGCCCTCCATCAGTAACGTCGAAGTTAAAAACATCTGCACCAATCAACAACCGCCTCAACGTGGTGGTGCGGTACCAGACCCCGTTTGGGTTGGATCGAAATGGCTGTTGGCCTTTCCGAGGGTCCCAGTTACTCTGGGCACTCCCCTCGCACAAACCATTTTTTCGCCGTGCTGCCCCCTGAACGACCGCAGAAGGGCAGCACACAGCTTCTTTAAAATCGGTCGCCTGTCTTCTCCCTTCCGCCTTTCTTTGGTCCGTCTTCGTCTCCTGATTCTTCTACTCTTGATGGGCGGCAACGTTCATCCTAACCCTGGCCCCGTCTTTCCCTGATCAGAGTGCGCTGGAAATGTGACCAGACTGGGTGGTTCAGTGCAATGCTGCATCTGCTCCAAATATGTCCATCTAAGGTGCTCACTACTCTCCTCTAAATTTAAAATTCTTGGTAGCTCTCACTTTGGGAGCTGCCCCCCTTCTGCATTCCTGCTTTTTCTGGAGATAACACCGTTACTTCCACCTCGGACTCCTCCAGCTTGTATACCTCTACTGTTTAATCTGTCTCCCCCATTGCTAATGCAGCACTTTCACCCCACCCTCGCCTTTAAACCTCTTATCCCTCTCCTGCCCATTTTGTATCTTCTCCCTCTGCCCCTCACCGCCGCGTCATTTTCCTGGCTGTCTCTCTACACCTCTGCTTTCTCTTCTCTCCTGACTCCCTCAGGGTTCTTCAATGGAATGCTTGCGGTCTCCGAGCCAGGAGCACTAAACTGCTACACTTTCTTTTGTCTCATCTTGTTGACCTTATTTGTATCCAGGAATCCAACCTTAATTCATCTTCCTCTTTCCGGATACCTGGATTTTCTGCTCTGCGTTCTGATCGCACCCACTCCTGGTACGACATTCTCTCTCCTGATGCCACGCACGCTAGCGGCGGCGTCATCATTTTCGTCAGGCAAGGCTTATCCTTTTCTGAACTTTCTACCTCCTCTCTTTCCTTGCTTGATCTCTTCTCTAATTATGTTGGGGTCATTATCTCTCTTAACAACTCCTCCTCGCTCTCCGTTCTTAATGTTAATGCTCCCCTATTCGCTCTTCTCCGACAGATGGAAAAACCGACTCCTTTTCTTCCACCATTCTTTCCTCCTCCAGAAATCTTTACATTCTGGGGACTTCAGCTGCCATCACTCCCTCTGGGACTCAAGAGGTACTTCCGACCCCCGTGGAGAGGAAGTATTCGATTGGGTCATCTCTTCTGATCTTCTCCCCTCAATAACCGTGACATATCTACTCTTCTCCATTGCTCCTCTGGCAGTCGCACCTCCCCTGACATCTTTTTTGCTCCTTTCTTTCTCGCCCTCTCTTGCTCCTGGGAGGTGCTTCAGGACCTGGGTTCTGACCACCTACCAATTCTTCTATTTCTTCTCTCTCCGGTCTTTCGCCTCAACGAACGTTCCCCATCCTTCAATTTTTGGAAAGCTCGCTGGGATGACTTTGACTCTCACTGTCCTTCTGCAGAGGAATACTCGTCTCTTTTACTTTCCTCTGCTGCTGCTCCCTTTACTTCTCTGGCACTGAATGCGGCCAAATCTTCCGTTCCTTTCGACCGCATCAAACGCCATCCTAAAGCCTGGTGGTCTGCTGAAATGAAAGAAGCGGTTAGTGAAAGATGTAAGGCTTTCGCTGCCGTTCACAGAAGTGATGAAGATCGCCAGGCTTACATCTCCGCTTCCCGACATGCCTCGTCAGTCATCCCCAAAGCCAAGGCTGAGGCATGGCAGGCAACTTCCTCTTCTTTCTGGCCCAAATCTAACCCTAAATCTATGTACTCTCTTTTTCGTCCTGTCGCTGGCTCTTCTTCCTCATCTTCCTCCTTTCCTAACTTTCCCAACTGTTCCCCTCCCTGAGAATCGGCTTCGATCTACACCGATTACCTGAGATCCCACTTTTCCGTCTTCCAGCCAAAGGCCCTGCGTAGCAGAGCCAGAGACTACCTGTCGGAGCTCCGCCGTGCCACGTGTCCTGTGGAGTCTCACTCGTCCTTTTGCTTTCCCTTCTCCCCCGCTGAGTTTCTTGCGACTGGCTCTAACCTCTTTTTGTCCACTGCCACTGACCCAGACAAAGTTGCCTATCCCATGCTAAAGCACCTTCCTCGCTCTGACATGGATTTTCTTCTTCACATTTTCAATCTCTTTTGGTCTTTGCATTCCTTTCCTTCCATCTGGTAGAGATCTTCCATTATTCTCATCCATTAATGGGAAAGCCTCTCGATTCTCCTGCTTCCTTCCGACCTATCTCTCTCAACTCCTATCTTCAAAAAGCTTTGATACGCATCATACTATTGTCTACTCTTCTTTCTGGAATCTAATTCCATTCTCTCTCCCCACCAGGCCAGTTTCCGCCCTGGACGGCCTACTCGCAATCAAATTCTGCTTCTTGCTCAGCCCATCTAAGATAGGTTTAACAAACCAAGGCCGGATTCTCGGACGATTATCTTTATTATTGATTTGTCAAAAGCTTTTGACTATGTCTGACACCCCACCCTTTTTTATAAACTCATTTCGGCTGGCCTCTCTCCTTGCTCTGCTCGTTGGACTCACTGTTTCCTTTCTGATAGGCGCGCTTGCGTGGTTTATCAAATCACTAAAGTCGTTTCTTTCGAGTCCGTCGAGGTGTTCCGCAAGGATCCGTTCTTGACCCTGTACTTTTCTCTCTTCATCAATGTTCTCCCTGCCTCTCTGCCTTCTTCCGTCAGCTGCTCTCTTTAAGCTGATGATCTCACCATTTGGTCCTTCTCATTTCGGTTCCTACTGCGGTGGAGGCCACACAAGGAGCTCTGTTTCGATTGGAGCGCTGATCTGAGTACTGATGTCTTTCTATCAATCCTAGCAAATGTGAGGCCTCCTTTTCAGTGGATCCCCACCAAGTTCACCTCCAGCCCAACCTCCTCTTACTCAACTCCCACCTCCGTTTTAGTCCCACTCCAAGTTTTCTTGGGGTTACCTTCGACCGCACTCTTTCTTATTCTAAACATGTATCTTCGCTGGAGGCCAAGTTTTTCCCTCGTCTCAAGGTCTTACACTGCATCTCTGCTTCTTGATTGGGCCCCTCTAATGAGTCCTCTCTCTTCTGTATAAAGCTTTTCTTCGCCACGTTCTCACATTTGCTTCACCCGGATGGTTTCCTTTCCTAAGCGTTAAGAATATCACCAAATTAAAACGCCTCGATTAAGGGGCTAGTTGCACCATCTCCGGCTTCCTCTTGTCCTCCTCTATCCCTCTTCTTCTCTCCGAGGCTTCTCTTCCTCCCCTAGGAGTCACCCCGACTCGTTTCATTCTTTCATCTTATGAGCGGGCCCTTGGTCTCCCGACCTCCTTTCCTATTGCAGGTTTGGCCAGATAGGAGTGAAACCAAGACTCTGCAGATTGTCCTGGAGAGCTTTTGCGTCCACTCACCCGCTCATGCTTCCTTCTTCATCCCCTAAGGAGGCTCTTCTTGCTTTCTCTCCTTCTCCTTGGAATCTGCTTTCCTTCACTATGTAGTCCACTCTTTCCTCTTCGTGCTTCCGCTCTGTTCCCCCCTCTCTCTCGCCAAGGTGCGGCTCTCGCTCACCTTGACTCTCTTCCCTCATGATCTGGTGCTCTGAACAGACGGCTCTGTTCCTTTACCTTTTGGAAAAGGCGGCTTTGGCGTACTTGCCAACTGCTCTTATTGTGGCACTGAGGCCACACTTTCCTTTTCAGCTGGTCGAGTGTGCTCAAGTTTTTCTTTTGAAGCCTGCGCCATTCTGCAAGTTCTTTGCTGGTCTCGGAAGCACCAACAAGTCTGCCACTTCTCATCTCTTCTACTATCTGACTCACGTTCTGTCCCCACCACTTGTCCTTTCCTCCATCTTTCCTTTTACTTCAATCTCTCTTGCATATCTGGCAGGAACTGTCTTCTCTCTCCTCCTGCTCTATCAGGTTACAATGGGTCTCGGGACACTCGTTTTTCCAGGGAAACGACGCGGCTGATGAGCTGGAGATACGAGGAGCTCTACTTATGTCCACTGCTATCCCTTGTAGTCACTTTCCTCTTACCCCTGGTATTCACCCTTGTCTTTTCTCGGACTGGAGGTGTACTGTCTCATCGAAATTCTTCGACACACAGGTTCCCTGGATTTCCACCGAGGGACTTGTGCTCCCTCGTCACGCTCGTTGTGTTCTCTCTCATCTACAGTGCAACGGACACAGCCTTCTGTTAAGCTCTTATCTCTCTAGGATTGGCAGAATCGAGAATCCTTCTTGCATCGCCTGCGGACACTCGTCCCAGAACACCTCTCATCTCATTCTGCACTGTCCAGCTACGGACTCTGCGCCGCTGGCTCTTTGGCAACTCTCTGTCTCTTCAGGATCTCTGGTCCAGACCCAGGCGATGTCAATCAAAACAAAGTTCCCTGTATAAAGTTGCGGGTATAAAGTTGCACTTCAGGTCTTAAAGTTTGATTCTTAAGTATAAAAACAAATAGTTAAAGTACAAATCATTTATTATCGGAATTGGCTTGCAATAACTTTCAATTTATTAAACAAATTTTGAAAATCGGTAAAGAAATGAGGTCACAAATTAGTTTTTAATTAAACTTATTTTGTAAAAATTTTGTAAGTTTTAAGAAAATCATCATATAATGATCTCTGGTTGCGAAAGATTGTCTTGATTGTACCAGATATGTTATCATATCATAGAGCGAGTTTGAAGCGTGCAGGAAAAAAAGAAGCATGCTTAAAAGCTTAAAATCCTCCAAAAAAGAACCTGCTGAAAAGCTTTTCATCGCGTTTTTGCGACGAGTATTTTTTGAGAAAATGCAGAAAACAACATATGCAATCAAACGTTAGCTGTGACTTCATTTTAGACCCCAAAAGGATGAAATTTGTTTTAAGTTGGTAAGCTGGTGACTGGCTAATGTTTGAGCGGAAAATCGTTTTCCTCTGTCAAAGAATGCGTTTTTTAAAAAGATTATCTTTGTTTATGACGTTATGAACTTCCTTATGACGCTCAGCCCGGGGAGGCACTCAATCGTACCAAGGTTGATATTTGTGCGTCCAGTGGTTTCGAGTTAAACATGCAGACAGAATTGCGCTTTATAGTATAGATTAGATCGTTGGTGTAATTATTTTTTTATTATTGCGCTGGGCGTTATAGTGTTCTGGGCTCTAGAACATATGGTTAGGAATTCAATGCCTCCGATAAGCTTTATGCTCTACGAATTGAATTCTAACACAACATCTTAAACTCAAAATGTTTCAATGTTTTACAACTTCACTTTCATTTTTCATTTTCTTTTGTGTTGTAATAGCAGTTTCTTTATGACATCACATTTGGGTTTACTTCACGATGTCAATTTGCTTGGATTTTTAGCAAGATTACAGCAAACTAAGCTGGGTTTTTCTGAGCTAATTTTCCCCAGCTTAAGTTTTTCTGTTTATTTTGATTTGAATGCTAAAAGCCAAGGCTAGTGCTTTTGTGTATGATGGTCGTGGGAGAAGTGTATTTTTTTCTCAAAATATTTGATTCAAATTGTAAGTACGAAGTAGGCGTATACTGACGAACTTGGTTCTATTTACCATCTTCGTTTAGTTTACTTTGGTATAGCGATTATTTTAACAATCGCCTTCTAGTTTTTAGTGATACTTTTTTTTGTTACTTTAAATTGTAATTCACAGCTTGTTTTCAATTAGCTGGAACAATTAACAGCTTCTGTAAAAATAGCATGGTAACTTATTAGAAAATCCAATAGAGGTATTGTCTTGTCAAAGTGTACATGCGTTTGAGGTCATGCTCTGTTTAGTAGTGATTGGTTTGGCTTGCCCACCACGACAGGTAGACTGATCGATCCCACCACCTGCCTGCCACAGGAAGACAGAGGAATTTTAAGTGCCTCTTCTAAAGATACGATCGGTAAACTTGTTGGCTGTTTTCCGCGCTTAGCACAAAACAGGGATGCTGTGAATACTGTTTATAAAGTCTTTGGTTTGAATCGACAAAGAGATTCAACCCAGGTCTACCACCTGCCTACAGGCCGCTCCAGTCGCGCTGGTTGTTCGGAAATGCTAAGTAGCGATGGAAGAGGCAGTGCAATAGATTTTAGATGAAGGATAGGCTTTTGTGTGTTGATAGCGTCCCTCCAAGTATTAGTCATAGGAGGCATTGTATAGGCAAATTACTCATAATTAGGCATATTGAAACCACATCATGCATACTACTTTGCTAATATTTTGTATACTTCTTGACAGCTAAGTCTTGTGACGTAGGGGCGCAGCCATGGGAGCTCATTGTACCGTCGTTCTCCCTCTTTGGTTTCATTTGCTACAGTACTATGCTTAAAAGAAAAAACAACTACATGAATATTTGCCGAGAGTTGTTGAGCTGGGTTTCATAACTGAGTTTGAAGCAAAACCTTGATGCCTTCAGTAGTTTTCTTCTGTTTAAAACAAGCATTGCTTTCTTTTTTTGATATTGATAGGGCAAATAAATTTTTTTTATTCGATTGCTGGCTTAATGCATTTCTGATTCAGTGCACTAGGCACCACATAGCGAATAACACTAAATAAACTAAAAATAGTCCTCACATGTAATCAGTACAGTACAATTGGGGCTAATTCAAATCAAATCCAAGAGTCTGTGTAGCTGGATTATTATACTTTTCTATTGGCCTTGCTGGGCGAGTTATCAATACCAAAATGCAGCGATGAACTGTTAAAATTACAAAATAGCTTTTTTGATATTGCTGCCTTTTGTGGGTTAAAATCTAAAATTGCGTAAATTTGTCCGAATGATGTGAATAGACGTTTAAATTTGCTAAATTAGGTCTGCAAACTATTTCAATTATTTGGCGTGCGTAGAAACTACTTTTACTGCTACAAATAAAATTTTAATTCTTTAAACATTTTTTGCGCCAAGAAATTGATTACCTGTTCTTTTATTGTGAAACTGTCTTGTTACTTGTTTTTAATCCAAAGTCTTTGTACTGCAGACAACCTTTGAATTACGAAATTACCGCTTCATTGCTAGATCTGCTTTCAAATGCTTGTTGTCCTTGTTTTGTAAAAATTTGCCTTTTTTTATGAGTTAACGGTGATACTTTATAAAGTTGTTGGTGGCTAAAATTATTCATTTACCGTCGAAATTAGCTGATGAAAAGTGAAGGTGGTTTGAGGGTTAATGTCATACGCTTAACTTGCGTAAATTTCATTATTGCGATCTTCTCTGCTCTCGCCCTATCTAAATCTTTCCTTTTTGGATGACACTGTGATAACATGTGCTGTCGATAATTGAGACTGATTTGGCAGCCGCAATGCTAACATTTTGTCTAAACTGTATTTGAGTAGATTTTCAATTACTTTCTTAATACTGTATATATTTTCAAATAATTTCTGATGCACGTGGTGAGAAAAGAATATTGGAGAAGGCTTGGCATAGCTTCTGCACAAGGATTTAGGCGTGAAAGTCGCGGTGGTCACGGGACGTTTTTTGTGAGAACTGTGGGAAAGTTAGGATTTTGCAAAGCCTTTGTGAAGGTATCATGAACGATATATAAAAGCTGTGACCGTTGGCTGCTGCAATAGCTTCTCAAAACAAATACAAATTGCAAGGATTACAGGAAGATTAGGGCAATAAACAATACAAAACCTAGTTTTATGTTGGTGAGTGGAGATGCAATGCAAGATATATATAGGCCTGAGGCCAATAGCGAGGAAATTTGTTTAAGCTAGGATTGCCTTACATTCGAATTTCCTCGAACGTGTAGATGACTGTAACAATAAACTTGAAAAATGCTAAAAAGCGATTGTAATATCCGGGATTTTACATATGTCTTTAACAAACTTACTATATCTTTACCATGACCTCAGCATTAGCTCTGAGCCAGTGCTGAATGAAATTTCGCTTAAAAATTTTGTTAAACTTCTACTAAGTTTTTACATGTAGTTGCGGTAAGTTGTTTTCGCTTGTCTCTCGCACCACCACCTACAGTATCACATAAATCGTTGCCCGCAGTTGCTTAGGTACATTAGAATTTTTGTTAAAGTGCTATGAATTTTTTAGGTTTAAAAACTGCAAGCGTCCCTCATCGGTTGGGGCCTAAAGTCCCCGTATACACGTTATCCTGAACTCCTGAAAGCTTGGTCCTACATCCCGAATGTCATTCATTTTCAATTGTTTTTTAAACCATTATCATGAGTCATTAGGGTCGTCTAGTCTACAGCAACGCTTCCACTCGTCTCTATCCTGAACATCTGTAAGAGTCAATTTTCTTTATTTGGGTAATCCTGATCACCGTCTCCTTCCACGTTTTCTGTGGTCTGCTTCTTCTCACATTTCTCACAAATATCTCCCAAAAAAGCTTATCTTCTTTTAACTTTGCTTGCTAAGCTCTTCACATTCATTGGCTCCAGATGCTCCAATTACCTCAGCCGTTGTCCTGTAGGATGTTCATCAACTTTCTCAACTGTCCATTTGCTTAAGACACTGTTGACAATTTTGTTCAGAAGCGTTTTGCTACACATCAATTGAATCATTCTCATTTCCGTCGTCTGCATTCGCTTGATGTCAGATGTCTTCATTGTCCAGCATTCAGCCCCGTAACTCATCACGCTTTTCGCGCGTGCTCTATATAGTTTATCTTTTAGCTGCGGGAAAGCTCTATACCACCAGGTTTACTTGATAATTCTCCATCCAGCACGTATTCTTGACGTCACAGCCTTCCCGTGCTGTCATATTTCCCAAGCACGTCTCTCAGGTAAAGAAACTCTTACAATCGTGATCTCAGTACATCGGAATTTTACGCAGTTTTCATCTTCATCATTAATACCATCTCTATAATTGCCACGCTCGTAATTTATTCCATTAATCAGCCTTCCTTCGAAATGTGAACATTTTTTATGTGTCCCATAGTTGTATTTTTGACATTGGTTGGAGTTCCTCATCCCTCTCTTTCCAGATATTCCTCACGGATCAACCGCATCGTTGGTTACTTCTCTAGATAATTTTACTCCAATTTTTATAACTATGGTTCATATCCATTTTCCCCTCGCTTTCCAACTTTTCCACCTAACGTACTTCTTTTCCACTTTCTTCCAGTTACCTCCAACAAAGACTAACTCATTAGCAGGTAAGAATTCTTTCATTGTTTTTTACCGTATCGTCTGTTCAAGCATCCGCAATATTTGCAAAGACCAGCGGACGTAGCGCTAAACCTTGATGTTCTTGAAACGATTCTGCCATTTTACCTTCAAGTTTCATTGAATTCTCATTTTTTACATCTCCATCGTCGTTCTCACTTTCATTTTCATGATACCTTTATTGTTTGCCTAATCACTTCTTTGGAAACACAATTAAAGGCTTTCTCTTATTCTGCAAAAACAAAATACAACCCCTTTTCGATTTTTCCATACTTCTCTATTAGTTGTTTCATAGCAAATATAGCATCCGTTGTTACTTTCCTTGACGTACAACCCATTTGAATCTCGTTTACTTCAGCTGTCTTTCGGATTCTCTGCTTATACAACTTTTTCCACAAGTTTTGCGGCATGATTGAACAATTCCAGGCTTCTATAGTTAGTGCATTCCTCCGTATTACCTTTTCCTCTAAGCAATGGTATTGGCACGCTGTTTTACCAACATGTAGACATTCCTTTTGCATGCATCATGTCATTCCAGTTTTTGCAAAGTACATTCAATCTTGTCCAACTAAATCACTTCAATTGTTACTCCACTTGGCTCAGCTGCTTTACTTTTTTTCATTTTAGTCATTGCCTTTCTCATTTTTCCAACTGTTTTATTTCTTCCACGGGTCCTACGTTTTGCTTTAATTCTATTTTGTTACCCCTACGCACATACTATAACTATTTTCCCAGCAAAAACTTCAGTATTCCAAATCAATAGGTGGACAAACATGCAACTTATCGCATACGCAAACTACAGCACATTTCACTTATCTACAGAGCAACTTATCACCTTATCAAAAGAACAAAAAAAAGAATGATGTTATTAACTTGTAAACTATATTCTCAGAACAAAAGATTACTGCCCGACAAGATCTTAAATGAAATGGTCATAGCTTAAATGGGCTGCCGCGAGTTAACAATTGTGCAAAGAAAAACGCAGCGCTAACTAATTGGCTCGCGGCTAGTGCCCTTCAGATCCAAACGTGGTTAGAAAATATTCAACAGCCGCTTTTGCGCATATCCAAGGCGAAATTTAAATTCTTTAATTTTCCATCTGTAAAATTGATGTCTGCTTCATGTATAACGGCCGCATAGAGTATTTTTTAAATCAAACTTAATACTTTCGCATCCTCTCGCCCTTGTTTAAAAAACCTTGCCTTAGGGGAATCCTGGCTGCGCCACTGTTGTGAGGCTATGCTATACGTGCTGTTTGTAGGTTTTCTCTTGCATCGAACTCTCTGCTGTTAAAGAGAAAAACAACAAGAGAGCTCAAAAAAAGACTATCCTTTTTAGCCAATATTATGTTCTTTATGCCTAATGCGTTTGTACTAATGCCAATGCTGACCTAAATTACGTCTATTTTTCCTGTAATAACTTATATATTTGGAGCTACTGCAAAAGCCTACTTTACGTTTAGTCTATTTATCCGCCACTTACGTGGGTGTTCCAAATTGCCAGCAGACACAATCTTTTTCGGTTGGTTGCAATACTTGAGCAATTGAGACACTGGAAAATTTGTTTTATGCGTTACCGCCTTTCGGCATTTAAACAGGAAAAAGTATCAGAATTTTCCGTTGTCACCACCCAGCAGAGAAGCTGCATTTTCCTTTGCTTTTAGTTAAGTTATGTTAGGAGACGATTGCACTGCAATTTTATGTTTTGCTTTGACAGGTACACGTGCAGAGGATTATACGAACATCATAAACTACTATTCACCCTGCTACTTGCATTAAAGATTGATCTCAGACGAGGTGATCGACTTGCAATAGTTTTAAAGCTTGTTTTTTCGAAATCGATATGAAGAGTCGACAACAATACTAGATGTTTTACTGTCACGAGATTTATCAACCAAGATTTCCTGTTTTTTTCATGTTGTTCCAAGTGGAACATGACGAAATTAAGAACAGGCCTATTAAAGCGTTCAATCAAGATGTTAAGCATCAATAAAGGAAAAATTTTCTAGAACGACATCGTTGGCAATTAAAGAAGAGTCAATTCTCAATTATAAAAAGAAAAGTTGATACATATTTTAAATAAATGAACTCTCATCTTTCTCCTATCAGTTTTACTCTAACGTATGATAGACGTTATCAGCAACGTGTTTCGTCATATAATAGAGAAACATAGCTCCGGTTAGTTTAAAACAACCTCAAATATTGCTTTCCTTGCAGGATTTATCCGTCGAAACGAATTCCAGACTTTCATCAAGGGCGGAGCAGCTCTGGATTTGAAGTCCGTTCAGGCAAAACCATGCAAATGGATTCTGGATGTGACTTGGTTGAACTTGGTGCAAGTTCAAAAACTGCCCGAATTTCGAGAGATTTTAAATCAAGTAAATTTAATTGTTTTTTCTTTTTGACAAACAAGTTTATCGTTACTGTCCATACGCTAAAATTCCTACTTTGCTTATTTTTAATAAACGTAAAAACCAAAATCAGACCTATAAAAAAACTGAAACCGATATGTAAAGTGACATTGAGATGAGACACCCTGTAGATCAGATTTTCTCTAAAATTGGTCTACATATTCTGTTCTTTAGTACGTTTTAAATGCTGTAGTTTGGCTACCGTCATTTTATCTAAAGTTACGACTCCCGATACTCAACCGCTGGATAAAGTCAGTATTTATTGTCCAAGCTGCTACCGTTGCGACACTTTAAAATGTAAGACTAGGTTTAAAATTAAATTTAAAAGTTAAAATATGATTTTCCTTGTGATTAGGTTTCAAGGAACGAGAAACAGTGGAAAGCATGGTTTGACACTGAAGCCCCTGAGGAATCTGTTATACCAGATGGCTATAGCGCTTCGTTGGATACATTCAGACGTCTGCTGCTGATCAGATCGTGGTGTCCTGATCGTATCATGCCCCAAGCTAGAAAATATATTGCAGATTCGTTAGGTGCAAGGTAGCTAAACTATACCTAGTTCTAAAGTAGAATTTCGAGAACTTAGATCTGTCCGTGAATAATTAGCTAAGTTAGTTCCGATGAAGACCATTTGATCAATACGTCACCACCATATGATAGCATCGGTATAAACTGATTTCCGATCCGCACCAGCTAATCTGGCTGATTATATAAATAACTTCTTATTTTTTAATAATTTCCTGTCCGGTGGAATATTCATTTGTTTTGCTCTATGTTTCTATCTCTAACTGACACTACTCGAAGGCAGATACCCTTGTCGCTAGACATGTTTCAATAGCGACAGCCTTGATGTGATTGCCCAGCAAAAATGTGCAATGTGAGTCAATCTTGAAAGACAAAAAAATTTAACAGTATTTTTGTCCCTTCAGCTTAAGCCATTTGCTGTGGTTTCCAACCGGGGAAGAATTCCTCTGAAAAATTTTCAACTTTTAGGGACGAATTTCCACAGATTAGGGTTTTTAAGTAAAAATTACAGATTTTCGAATTAAAGTGTGTATATGCTTGTGTAGTAGTAGAACACTTATTCTTCAGAGTTGTTTTATTTATTTGCTAGTGGAATTAATATGGTTACTGGCTCTGTAATGTCGTAATAAACATTTTAGGGTTCCGCATATTTTAGAGGTTGTCTAAAAGGCGTGAAATGAGTTATTTGTATAGGTAAACTTTTCGAAATTCTGGCACAAAACAACTTTTAGGTGCTAAATCAAATCATATTTTAGGCGCGGAAACATACTTAACATATTTGTTTCGATAAAAGTTCAAACTTTGCTAAGGCCTTGATTTATTTTTAACCTCAAAGTTTTCTAAATAGATTTGTTTTTTATTTATGAAAAGCTAGATTTTCCTCTCTCGTTGCAGAGCTTACCCTTGCTGGATATGTATGTCTGCCACTTTTCAGTGGCTTGTGCTGCTTATTGGAACAACACAACATATCACTAGAATAATGTTTTTTTCTGACTAGTACCACTGCTAATTAAGGGGAATGTCGAAATCACAGTCTTCTTTCCGCACTCCGGCTGATTTTCACTGGCGGTTGCCATAATGATAAGAGAGGAATGATAAGAGTTCCAAAACGTTCATGAGAGGAAAGAACTAAAAGAGGTTAGGAGCAGTGGTTTATGTTAAGCAAATATTGTTTAGATATGCCGATGCTGTTATTCTAAATTTGGAAGAAACGCACGGAGAAAGCACGATCCGCGTTCCAATGATATGTCTTTTATCACAAGGATCCGATCCCACTGATCAGATATCCACACTTGCTAAAAAAAAAGGAGTGGAATGTAGAGCCATTTCAATGGGACAAGGTAAGTTAGAGTCATAGTTAATGCAATGAAAAAAAGGCCTTGCGTAAAGCGACATAGCTATGTATTCTCTCCATTACGTGAACATCCTGCGTTGTTTTGCAAAGAGGCAAATTTAGCCTCCCGTTAGCACTAGAATTACCACGTTTTTTTTGTATTCATGTTTTTCCTTCATTAACGAGAAAGCGAATTGTATCGCTATATTTTGGACGGGACTCCGCATTTGCTTGGGAGTTGCCATTTTCGAGGTGTCTGGGCCACCTGTCTTCTACATAAAGGTGGGGGCGTTCCGTTGAGTGCCTTGCCCAAGGACACAACAAGCAAACTTGCCGGCTTGTTCTCCACAACTCCCCTAAATGCCGAGCGCCAAGCAGGGGAGCTGTTAATACCATTTTTTAAAGTTTTTTGGAATGACTCAACCAGGGATGTTTAGACATCCCTGGACTCGACAAGGAAAATAAACTCCAAGTCTGCCGACTGCAAAGCAGACGTTCTAACCACTATACCATCGCGTCATTTCCATCTTATTTAGAATTACCACTGGCGATCAAAACGACGATTTGGCCTACAACTATCAAATGTTTATAATTAGCCATTATATCATGGTATATGACCTTTGCATCATCGCCCAAAACAAATCTTTTGAAATGGTTGAACAGCATCTTCAAAAGGCACTACCAATCTTAACCTTATACTACCAAAACAACCGATTAAAAAGCAATCCGGCAAAAACACAATCCTGTCTATTTCACCCACGCAACCATCATGCTACCCGCAAAATGAACATCATATGGAATGGAACACCAATCTCGCACGAAATGACACATGCCGACGAATTACAGGATGCCTTAAACCGACCCCCCTTAACAAGGTGTACAGCTTGGCAGGAATCGCCCCCCCCCCAGCATTCGCCGAGAAGTATCCAGCCAACCTGAACGACAAAAATGCAATTTGGACCAACGACATCCCATGTACGGATTGACAGCCCCCCCTCCCATCCAGACTAATCCAGAAAGAGTTTTTTGAGAACTGTTCCTCCTCTCGACAAGCACACCACACACCAACTTAAAACATAGAACCTATGGCAGAACTACACAGACAATATTCCAGACCAACATAAGCTCCAAAATTTCCCAGTTCAAGAATCTCTCCCCCCCCCCAGGACACAAGTTACAATGGAATAAATGGCGTTGTCTCAACTGTTTAAGATTAGGTGTAGGCAAGACCAAATCTCTTCTACTGAAGTGGGGCTACTTACCCCCCCCGGCACTGATACCACCTGCCAGTGTGGAAAAAAAAATCAAACCATGAACCATTTGTTAACTTGCGAAAAAACTGGAACAACCTGCACCATGGATCACCTGTTACAATGTAACAGCAATGCTAAAAAAATCGCAACGGCTTGATGCAACTTAATCTAGCTCAAACGGACTCGAAGGAGAAGATCATGGTATAAGTTTTTTTAACTTTTGTAGAAGACCTAGAAATGTCTTGAATTTTTGTAGGTGTGAGTTTGATGGGTTGTAAGGTTCGCTATGTCTGTATATCGAATATACTGCATAGTCCCTTATCTACGAAATGCATTGTAGGTCTTCAACTTCCTTTTTGGTTTGTAACCTCTCGGTTCTGCAGAAAAATTGATGCATTTTTATTTTGTTCTGTTCTTAGCAACCACTCCACATCAATTCACGCTGTGTTCGATGTAAAATCTGTCACCCACTTGTGTTGTAGTAGCCTAATGGTATCATATATTGTTATCACTGGTTCATTGCCGAAGCTGACATGATGCAGAATCGGTTTGATCCAGGTTGTCCTGAGGCCTATTAGTCTCTAAATTAAAGATCTTTTGTCTTTGGGGGATTAAGATTTTCTGAGCGAATTTTTTGCTGCTTTTGACTCCCAAAAAAAGTGAAGACCTTTTTTTGGAAAGCAATTTTTCATAAAGTGAGGGTTTTGCCAAGATTTGAAATTTCTTGGAGGGAGGTTAAAGGTATCTTTGTCGCGAAAAAAAGTTGAAGACTTTTTGGATATCAGCTTTTAGGTATTTGCCTATTTTTGAAAGTGCCGGGATGGGAGCTGAAAACAGCTTCGGGGGGCGGACTTCAGCGGCGTGCCCTTTTACGCCTATGTTTACAAACATATCTATATCAACTCTGGTACGTAACTTTTACTATCCACTGGAGTTGTCGCTGAATGATTGTTTTGAAACCATATTACTACAAAAGACTAAATTGAAATGTAAAGACAACTTTAATGGCCGAGAAAAGAAGTTGTTCTACGGTCAAAGTGACCGTTGTCGCCAATTTAAGTTAAATCGCTTTTCACCCCACTCTGTGCTCATTGTAACGCAATAAAAGTTGACTCGCTAAAAGTTGACCACAACTTTGGAAAACTCTGGAAGTTTCAATATTAAAACACTTGCCAAAGCAGAAATATAAACCATCAACAATCAAAAACGGTAATTCTAATGTTAACGCTGCTATTTTTAGTTTTGTTGGTAAAATAACCCGAAGCAATAAATTGCTAATTTTCAATTGCGTGGTCGTGAGTTTACTGCTTTCTTGGTTGCTAAATTGTTGCATCCTTGTGAAAGGTGCTTTACGGCAATTTTTATGTTTGGTGGCGAAGATGAGGTAAATTCGGCCACTTTCGTTAACGGAGACAAAATCAGACCGACAAGATTAGATATCTCTCTTTCTGCAGTGCTTATAGTAAAATTGAGCTGTTACTGTAATACTAAAATCGGGTCCTAACAGAGACTGTTCTGATGATCTGCAAAAGATTTTCTGACATTCGGAGAACAAGAATTATGTCTTGTGTTTAATTCAGGTCAGGAAGTGCATGCGCGTCGTCTTGTAAGCACTCTGATGAGTAGCGGCGGCTGGGTGCTGCTGCAGAATTGCCATCTTGGTTTGGATTTCATGGACGAACTCCTTGAAACAGTGCAGACCGCAGAGAACGTCCACCAAGAATTTCGTACATGGATAACAGCTGAAGAACATCCCAAGTTCCCAATCACTCTTCTTCAATCAAGTATTAAGGTAAGATAGGCACAATATTACCGCGCACAGCAACTGCAAGCACTTGCAACGATAGCTTTAGTTTTGAGCTTGCAATTGAAAGGGCCATCACCAGGCGACCATTAGGTTAAAGACTAAATGACAATCAGCTGGCGTTAAGCTAAATGTCATTAAAATTGCTACTATGGCTAAACAGCATCTATTTTTCATAGAAAGCGAAGCTATGGTTTCAAACATTACGTTTAGAAAAATTGGCCCAGCACAGGCTTGCACAACATATGGCCCGCATAGAGTTTTGATGCGGCCTACCAGAGACTTCAAAAAATGTCACATTAATTTTTCGAAATTATATCGCCTTGTTTGTTGACATAAAAAAGGTCAGCAACAACAATTTGGAATGAAAATTGCACAACTGAGCTTTTGAAATTGATGATATCCAAAAAAATAAACAACAACGATTTGGAATGTCAGTCTCTCAACTTTTTCTTCATCCTGTGGCAGGGTATTCATGATCCAGGTCAGAAACAAAAAAAGGATGGAGGCCTAGGGTGTATCCTTTTACCACCCCAGCCTGCTGTAGTTTCTCAACTTTTGCAAGTAGTGACCTCAAAAAAAGTTTTGATGTATGTTTCGGGAATCAGATGAACAAATGACTCTCTGTTGTTCAAATTCCTTCACGTCATCGCGATAAATGTGCCACGTATTTGTGCGTTTTTAGAAATAGAAATCCTAATTTATTAATAGTAAGGTCTGCATGCGGCCCTCCGAAAAAATATTCGCTTAATGTGGCCTTTTTTCTGGTTTGATATGTGCTAGCCTGGACTAGCGGGATACCTAACGTTTCCAAACACCTTTGATAGGCTGCCCCTAATATTTGATTGATTATAACTTTACTTTCAATCTAACTTTTTGCACATAGCTCAAAGTTAACTGATGCTTTGATGTTTGCATTAATGATATCTTTTTAGTTTACCAACGAGCCACCTCAAGGTGTAAAAGCGGGATTGACTCGTACATTTGCCGGCATTTCTCAAGATCAGCTTGATGTCAACAGCTTGCCACAATGGAAGCCGCTTTTGTACGCGATTGGATTCCTTCACACAGCAGTGCAGGAACGGCGGAAGTTCGGACCACTCGGCTGGAATATTCCTTATGAATTTAACACTTCTGATCACTATGCCACCGTACAGTTTGTACAAAATCATCTTGATGACTTGGATCCGAAGCGTGGTATACAGTGGAATACTGTGCGATATATGATTGGTATGTTTCGTGTTTCATCGTTAAAAGAATATTTTCTTTTGATTTTTCAAAAACAAAATTGTTCATATAACAAAATTTTCCTTTAACTCATTGCATCTGAATAATTTATTGATACCGAAAATTGTGTATATTGTATGTTTGCTCATAAGAATAATATTTTTGAGTTTTATAATTTATAGAATGGAAAGGTATTCTGGCCTTTTTAACGAACTTGAATTTCAACAAGGTAAATCTTCTTTCATGAATTATTAAACTACCCTTTAAAGACTTGCTCAAATACCCTCAGAATGCCTTTAAAGAAGACATAAGATGTATCTTTCGAAGGGTTTAAGCAGCCGTTAACTGGTTGGTATAGCTACAATTGGCTATGTTTAGCTAAGGCAGAAACAATAATCATTCATCAGTGCCTTCAAATTTGGCATTGTTGGATATTGTTATGAGGGCTTGTTCCATATTGTTGTAATTTTAGGATTTTAATTTACACCTATGTAATATTTTACATTTTAATTTGCATCATTTATGGAAAAGAGTAATTTTTTCTGGCTTCTCTATATGTTTTTTACGACTGTGCATTAAATTCCTTATTATTACAGGCGAGGTGCAATATGGCGGCCGCGTAACTGATGATTATGATAAGCGATTACTCAACACGTTCGCTGCAGTCTGGTTCCACGAACAAATGTTCAGCAAAGCCTTTTGTTTTTTTACAGGATACACTATTCCAAGTTTTAAAACCACTAAAGAGGTGAGGTTGTTTAGTAGGACATCTTACTTTACAAGCACATTTAAATAAATAATTAGCGTTGGGGTTTGAAAATTATTGGACGTATTCTTAAATACTTGAAGGTCTTAATTAAGTCAACAGCATGCTCCTAAATACCCCTACTTCACCAGGTTATAATAGTGAAGCTGCTAAACCAGCCTGTTGCAAGAGGCGACATCTGGGTACCTAGCAGTGGCACTCTACCTTGTTAGTGGTGGAGCTACGAGTCTAAAATTTGCATTGATGACTGGTTCGAAGAGATCTGCCACTTTTCCTTGCTTACTCTTAATTAGGTTTGGGGTGTGAACCTGAATTGCCATTCATGCCGTTTTTCCATTCCATGGAAGAGTTGAACGCAACAAATAGTCCTCAACAAAGAATTGCAGGAACTAGATTCTTAAAATTAAAGAAAGTACAAGACTATACAGTACATAGACTAACCCTTCTGTCTTGTGTATCACTAACATTTCTTTTCATTCCTTTCTAATCTTTTTTACAAGTAATGCTGTAAACTGTTATACCGGACCGATGCTGCACATAAGTAGCTTACTTTCTTTCTCGCCTCAAAACTAAAATACCTGTACCGCACATCTGTGCTTGTACTTGAAACTGAAATATATTGATACCGCATATTTGTACTTATTTTTTGGCTTCTGATTGGAATTAAGTTAAACTGAATCTAAAATGCGCAGCGCTTTTGTGAGCCTACTGTTTCTGGTTTTCTACTAAAACTAATATTGCCAGTACGATACATTTGTACTTGTTTTCTGGCCTCTTGATTAGAACAGAAATATATTGATAGCCTCCGCACATTTGTACTAGCTGGAACTAAATTATACTGCTACCGCACGTGTTTTCTCGCTTCTCTCTAAATTAAACTATACCTCATATCTGTTAAAGTTCTAGCTAATGCTCTGTGAAGTTTGTGGTATTCGATGATATGTACAAAGTATGGTAAATGGGTATATGGTAGATGTGCGAAAATGAAGAGGGTGACTTCAACTCTGGCAAAAGGTTTTGTTTGTAAACTACGTGATGATACAAAGGAAAGAATTGTGGAACCAGGTGAAGAAATATCATTTTTGGACCAGGTTGACTTTGTGAAGGGCTTTTGGTATTTGGGGAACACGTTGAACGCCAGTGGTGAAGGTGAAGCAGCAGTAACAGCAAGAACGAAAATAAGATGAATAAAATTTGGAGAATGTAGGGGACTTACTTGATGGGAGAAAATTTTCGTTAAAAATAACAAAAAGAATTTATCAGAGTTGCGTAAGATCCTGTTGAGAAGAGCGTTGGATTTTGAAGAGGCAAGAAAAAGATGGCGTGTGCGACCGAATATGACGGGGAAAAGACAATTTAAGGAGCATATCAATCAGATTGGACTGAAAAGGGAGGATGCCATTGACAGAGTGAAGTGGCGTGATGGTGTTTACGAACTGTAGAGAAGCACGAGGTGAATCCGGCCACCTGCTTTAACGCCGACCAAAATGGATTTTAAAAATTGGATCTCTTTCTCTCTTATGATACCCTGTTAGAGAAACCCTATCTCAACTGTTTATTGCTTTTTTTTCTTCCTGTTCTTGTCTATGCTCCACTTGCCTATTCTTCATCCCGTTCTTGTCTGTACTTAAGGTATTTTTTTCTTTGGGCTACCAATGTCACCAGGTTTGGAGCTCCTCGCCGAGCATTCAGCCGCTCCAACCATCTGCTTCGAATGTCTTTACAGCTTCTATGTTTTTCTAGCGGGTTCCTCCGACTTTTTCCCTGATCTTTTATATTCCGGTGTTTTGTCTACTGTTTTTTCCTATTTATGAATTGTCTTGACACAAAGTCAAACCAATGCTTTCCAGGAGTTTTCATAGAAACTTTGCGTCCTCTTTTCCGCTCATGCGTTCATTCCCTCTTTACACTTTTAGGAAGATTTTGGTTGCTTACCCACCGCTTTGCTGAAATCCCTGATCTTTCAGCATAGAGCTCTTTCCTTCCACTCCATGGTCTCGCTTTAACCCTCCCTTGTCTCGCCAAGGTGCTTGTCACGAATAATACGTTGTAGAAGCTTTGAAGTGTTATTCTAATGTTTACCAAGTTTTGATTTAGCAAAACATGTTTAGAGATTTTAATACTGCTGACTTGTTTACCATGTTTTGATTTGAGCAAAGTTGCTAACAAGATTTAGATCGTAAGACTGGCACTGTGACGTATCATTGGGTGTGGTAAACCTCACAAATTGTAACTTATGACAATGTGGTGATTTCCCATTGTTATTTATTTGGAATCTTTTAGAAAAACGGAATGTTTTTCGTTCATATATAGATGACCGAAAATCTTCTGGAGAAATATAGTTTGGTAGTGTTCATGTGCATCTGCGTTTGTGTATTTGGACAATAATTGCTGTTGTTAGAAGCCGTAAAGAGCAAGTAAAACTGATTGTTGTTGTAGTTAGTAGTGTAGTTAACACTAGAATTACGAAAGTGTCGAAATCGACACCATTGGTTTTGCATTTCTTGAAACTGGGAGCTAGTACACTCCTGCGATCTTTTAAATTTTCCTGAAATAGGTTCTAGTTTTTCATATTACTAAGATTTAAATTTTCATTCATCAGACAGCGTTAATTTTCACGGTTAAAAAACTAAAACCCCTTCAATTACGATAGTGTCGTTATCGACACTAATGCTTTTTTATTCAATTATTTCTGTCTCACTGCTTTATGGGTGTTTAATTGGTAGCACAAGTGAAGATACTGATGGCATTTAATGTGAAATAGCTATATCTGGCATTTTACGTTCACAGATTATAACACCAATATAGAGGACACTATACATGCAGTAGCATAGACAAAAGCAGAAGTAAGGTTTTCTGATTAAGCTGCAAGTTTGAAATTAGTTTTTTTGGTATATTTTTTTCATGTGCTGCTACTCGTTATATTTAGGCTGAATAGAAGTTCAGTTTTCAACCCTTAGTGACACTTTAAATGGTAGAGGTATAAGGCATCTTCTATGTTTTTGGGAGTAGAAAGTATGGCATGCCTATCTTTTTTAAAGCAATGAAACCTGACTCATTTAGAAAAATTCTACAATATTTGAGATTTTACGATATGCCAAACCGGTTACCACAAGGTCTTGGCGCTGACATGTTTACACCAGGGTTGACAGAGTTCTTACTTTTGGTAACAAATTTTACGTTTTGCTTGCAAGTCTGAAATTTATTACTTTTGTTACGACGCTACCAAAAGTTGTAACTATTTCGCTTGATTATTAACATATATTTTAGTTTTAATGATTCAGAGTTAAACGATAAATTTTGAATTATACAGAGAAAGAATTATTTATAAAATACTAATATTATAAAACCTTGCACCTACTTGGTAACGCAGCATACCAGCGTAAAAGGGCATAAACAATTTACCAAGGTTGATTATACAAGGAAACAACAATGAGTATAACCACCCAACCAATTTTGACGAGACCATCCCAGGACGCGTTTCGTCCTTTTTGACTCATCAGCAGGGCTCGTCCCGTCACAAGCAAAAAAAACCATCATTATGTTGTCCTTCAAACAAGCAATGCACACACAAAAGTACCAAGACTTGAACCAACGACGTCTTGCGTTGGATTTGCTCGACACTTCTATCAAAGGTCGCTCGGCTCCAGCCTTGTGAATTATTAGCGCACTCGCCGCGAGCGTGATGGCTTTATAAAAACAAGGCACTGGCTTTATATACAGCATTCAATCTAGCTTCTTCAGATCAGTCGTCTGATAAGTTGCGTAAACTGATCTCCCAGTTGATATGAAGCTAAAACCAACCAATTGGTCAACCTGCCCCGATAAGCAACGCAATACGTCGTTGGTTCAAGTCGTGGTACTTCGGCGTGTGCATTGCTTGTTTGAAGGACAACATAATGATGGGTTTCTTTTGCTTGTGACGGGACGGGCCCTGTTGATGAATCAAAAAGCACGAAACGCGTCCTGGGATGGTCTCGTTAAAATTAGTTGGGTGGTTATACTCATTGTTGTTTCCTTGTATAATCAACCTTGTTGCAGTAAATTGTTAATGCCCTTTTACGCTCGTATGCTGCGTTACCAAGTAGGTGCAAGGTTTTATAATTTCCAGAAAATACAAATAGTAAATAAAGTGATGCAATTACAGTTGATACGGTTTTAAAATGGTTTGAGCACGTTCTGTTTTCGTATAATACATGTTTTGTTGTGGGCCAGCCACGAACGGTGCTTGCACTGCCACTGCTTGCACTAGCAGCGCAAGCCAGTATATGTCAGTCATTAGTGAGGTATAAGAATATGTAAAATGCACATTTTTTCTAATATTTTAAAAAGTAAGGAAGAAAATATTATTTATTAAATATATTAACATATTGACTTTATTTTATAAATTTGTTACTTTTTGAAATATTCTGCTGGCAACCCTGGTTTACACCTATTCTTTTAAAATCTTTGAAAAACTTTTCTCTGTTTGCAAGAGGAAGTACGTATGTGATTATTTACTAACTCTTGCCGAGCAAATAATGCCCGGAAATCACGCTGCTTATTTGTAATGCACATGTCGAACAAACCAGACAAGTATGTCATAAAATTCTGAGCTTTAATTCATATGAAAAGCAAGTGCATATGAAATATTCTTCCATATCTCAGTGTCCAGGAAAAAGAGCAGCGAAATGATAAGAGCCTCCGGAAGAGTCGCTCGTGATGAGGTTGACAAATGGTGTCAGAGGAAAAGAGTAAAATATTACATGCGACAACTTTGTTTCGTCTTTGTCACTTGTAAAACTGACCAAAGGAAAAATTTCGATTGTTGGATCTGTAAGGAAAAAGCGACGCGACGTTGCCAAAAAATGACTGATGTTGTCGAATTTAGATTAGGGTTGATGATAGAGTGATCCACGGAGAACTGAGATCAAACTCTCGATTAAGGTGATAGCCTCACTTAAATCATCACTGCCATACCGCAGCATTAGTAAAAACTGACTGCTTGCTGGCCGATCTTGCGAATTATTACTTTATTCTTGATGTCCTCAAAGGAAGCTTACATCGCAAGCAGGTTTTATTCAGCACAAAAGTAATAACATGTGATTTGTAAAACATCAGGCAAAAGACTGCCTGCTTGCTTTTTTCCATGTGTCATTCAGCTAGTGTAGATCAGGGCAGCGCAAAGAAAAAGTAGCTACTGATATTGTTTTGTAACAAGAATAAAGTCCGAGTGGATTCCTTCGGTCAATTGGCCCGTCATTATTCGACGAGATGTCCTTCTCGTAGATGGCTACTGGCAGTGAAAGGTAATATTCTAGACATTGCTGCCGTAAACGCTAGAGTTGTTATTATGAAATCAACAGAAACATGTATATCTAGACGCCGTTTTCTGCTACAGCTGTTTAAAGAACTGATTGCAACGCCAACAACAATGCAAAGCCGAAAGACTTCAGTTTGGACAACAGCCTCAATAAATTTGACGAGAAAGCGAAAAAACGCTGTGTATCAGGTGGCGAGAATGTTGCAGTTTCATTGTGCTTGCTTTGCAACAAACCAGAATGTGGAAACTATTTGCATAGCGGCTCCCTAATGACATATGTACAATACAATATAACAAGCTTACGCAGTCCCTGGTTTAAGCGCCAACAAACATGTTTTTGTGAGCACCTTATCTAATATATCTTCTTATTTTAAGTATGGTGTTATTTTTATGATGTATTCACCATGCTTTAAGTTGTCAGAAACGCGTAGAATTGTGCCATAAAATTACAAGGGTCGAAATCGATAAAGCCGTGAAAAAGTAGAAGAATATCCGTAGTCTTGGCATAAAGGGTAAAGTTCATTGGTACGTAATTTATATTATTTTTAACAGGAAGTGGTGTGGATTTACAGTGGGTAGACAAAATATTTGGCATCGAATTATCGTTTGTAGGACACTTACCCCCGGTCACATACATCCGGTCTATACTCTCCCGGACTCCAACTCCACTTGAGCACTAACCCTTACCCTTACCCAAGAGACCGGGGGGTAACTGTCCTGATACCGAATTATCAATTCTCAGTAAAGTTGCAGTCAAACCATTTGTTGGAGCGATACAAGACGTCGTCTCAATTATAAATACTGTTTTTGAGATGTAATCAAAGTTCTCTTGCGCGACAGAGCTGCTATTGCTCATCTTAATTCTGTCAAATCACAATCTTAAGACTTGTTTGGAACAGTGTTGCCTAACCAGTCAATCGCGATCTACCGATCGTTCTTTATATGCGTGGCAGTCGATAACGGGTAATTTTTTTTTATTCATAAAGGTTTACCTCACTAAAAGTTGAATCCTTACCTTTATGTAGATCTATCCTCTCATGGACCATTTGCTTAATATACATCAAGATCCAGATCCACCAACGAGATATCTCCTTGATCTAGTTTTCTGAAGCGCTGTTGACGTCATAACAAGACGCCCCATGTGTGTGCAGATAATGGTAAAACCTCAGTACTGTTCACGGTTGCCAGATTTTTGGGCTTGCATTTGTCCTTATGTATGTTTTTAAATCTGGCAACCCTGGTACTGTTGGCAATTTTATCGGTGATAGCTTTCTGCTAGCGTAGTGGATATCGCTTTTTTGTTTTGGATAAATATGTAAACACAAAAATGAATGCTGAGACAGAAACGGAACAGACAGCAACGGAAAACCTGTCACTTCCACAAGAAATGGAAAGAGGATTATTTTTTGTCATGTCCCACTTCAAAAGGGTGTGCCTCATCTGCATCTCGCTTCGTAAAAAAGATAACCTTAAAAGGCATTTCATAACGATGCATGAAAGGTACGAGAAGGATTTTCCTGCTCAAAGTGATTACGAAAAAGAAGGTTAAAGAAATTGAAATCGCAACTAGCTACACAGCAGTCTATTTTTTACCTCGCCAAATACGAGGGGCAAGGCAGCTAAGACAACATCATATCGAATTTGCCATGTTTTTGCCAAACAAGAAATCATTGCAAGATGGAGAAATTGTCAGAGAAGCGTTTATAAAAGATGCCGATTTACTTTTTATGGATTTTAAAAACAAGAATGAAATCATGTCAGCAATCAAAGACTTTCAGTTGTCGAGACCGGCGTTGTGGTTAGAGCGTGATGGTTAGAGCTTCCGCTTCGCAGTCGGAAAACGTGGGGTTCATTTCCCAAGTCTAGTCATATCAAAAGACTTTAAAATTGGTATTCATGACTTCTCTGCTTGGCGCTCAACACCAAAGGGTAGTCGTGGAGAACAAGCCGGCAAGCTTGCTTGTTGTGTCCCTTGGCAAGGCACTCAACAAGATGCCTCCATCTTTATGAGGCAGACAGGTGGCGAGGCCAAACAGTCTACCGGTCGCGGTGTCCCAGTCTAACTGAAGACTAGCTAAAAGGTCTAATCAGAAGCTCAAAATCTGAGATGCTTTTCCAAAACTAAAAAAATCTTGCCCGCACGTAGAAGAAAGAAGTTGTGCAGAAATACGGTGACAAGGCGATTTAAGGAAATGGAGGATAACTTTGTACCTCAGCTGCAGAGAGAGTTTCTACGTGCAAGTGTTTTTCACTTCAGTCTGATGAGTCAATAGACTCTTGATTTGTGGCAGCTGTGCATTTTTATAACGACAGTGTTTGAGAACATGACTGCAAAAGAAGAGCTACTTTGCGTGTCGCCTCTTTAAGGAGATACACAAGGTGAAGACATATTTCAAGCATTCGTAGAATTCTTCGCAAACAAGAACAACCTACCACTCGTTAAAGTCATTTCCATTACAACTGATGGGGTATCCGCTATGGTGGGCAGTAGTAATGGGTTTATTGCTCTCTGCAAACAGAATGACTCTTTTGTTTATTATCATTGCATCATCCATCAGCAGGCTTTGTGTGGGAAAGTATCAAATATTAAAGAGGTAATGGATATTGCCATAAAGATTGTTTGCTCAATTTTGGCTAGGAGCCCACAGGGAAGACTTCTCCATGCTCACATGGAAGTTGCATGAATAAAAGAGTTTCTCAAGCAGTGTAAAGATGCAGAATATGCATAGCTTGGGAATGATCAGTGGCTTCTGGATTTGGCTTTCCTTACTGACCTTACTGCACTACTAAATGAACTGAATTTAGAGCTGCAGGAAAAAGAAAAAAATAAAATTAATATGATCAACTCTGTGAACACATCTAAACGCAAGCTATAGCTGCTCTCAGCCGAGCTGTAATGCCAGGATCTCTGCTACTTTCAGCACATGATCTGAGAACTAGTACGTCAGGGCAAAACCAATGCACAGCTCAATAGTGCACGTTACATTAAAGCAGGTGTAAAGCCTGTCATCGAAGTTTGACGAGCATTTCATTGACTTTGCATCCTTTGAGCTTGTTGCCACATATATATGTTTTCCATCTACCATGAATATAAATGTGGAGGACATTGCTTCCAAAATGGGAGCACTTTTTCCTCTGGACACAACTGCAATGGAAAATGAAATATTCTAAATAAAGAAAAATGAAATTTTTCAAAATGACATACAGATGAAATTGATTCGATGCGTGAAGTCTACTGAACGGACGTGTCTTTTTTTTCTGCCGAACGCGCTAGTAAACGTGCTATTTTACTATTAGTCCGTGGGCTAACTAGGCCCACCGTGCACCCCCCCCCCCCCCCACCAATAAACGAAACTATGTTTTTCTGATAGTTTTTTATGTGCTTTTTAATATTAGATATGTTAACACTGAATAAACTCTTACGCACTACCGGTTTTGAGTCACTTTATTTGGTGTAGCGACAAAAATTTTTTTACGATTTTCGGGGGGGCAAGAAAAACATAAATGGCAATATTTTTACATTGAAATATCACAAATATACAAGTGACCACTCAAAAAGTTAGTAATGAAAAGCTCTAGAATGTATGTTATGATTTATGCAAATTCGATAAAAAGGGTGTTAACAAGAGCCATTATGTAATCACCAGTTGCAACCACCGCTAGAAAGCTTGGCACGCGGTTTCTGTTTATGACAGTTTAACATACAATGGAGTGTGATTACATTAAAGCAAAATCTTCACTGTACTGCTTTGTGTTGAAACTTATTAAGCTCGTTAATTTTCGTTTTTCTACTTTTTGCTTAGCAACCATTCCACGTGCTATTTTGTTTTTCTTTGTCTCGTCTTAATAGAAATGGTGTTTAGCAGGCTAGTGCAATTGTAAACGATTGCCAGGTTCAGTTAAGTTTGCAGTGATTGAAAGTCGTTTTGAGTGATTTTGTTAGATTTTGGACGACTAACTGAGTTTTACTAGACAAGAGGTCGGCAGCCTGCGGCTCCGGAGCCGCATGTGGCTCTTTTCGCCCCATCTGCGGCTTTCTTCCTTTTCTTGGAAGCAAGCGAGAGTGTGCAGTGACACTTAGTTCAATGCCTCTAACTACAGTGAAGACCTTTTTCTTTGGAAAACACTTATGACCTATGCTCCATAGAATTATTGTGGCTCTCATCGGTCCCCTTGTTGTGGGAAACCGGTCCAACTGGCTCTTCGACGGTAAAAGGTTGCCGACCCCTGTTCTAGAAGAATGCAAGATATGTGTGAACAAATTCCGCTAGAGTTTGGTGATAATGATGGCTATCTTTGGGGCTGCTCTCAGCGGTTTACGATAAACATAAGTTGTCTCAAAGTAACTTCTATGCCTAGAAAAAAACAAAAAGAGAGGATGCCAAGACGAGGTTCTATTGAGGGTAAAGACAAAACTCTCTTTCAACCATATTGCATATTTTGCAAACGTTATGGTCGAATTGGGGTCAAAAAACAAAATGTATGGACATCATAAAGTTTGACAAACTTTGAACGTGAAGGTGGTCCCACCATTATCAAAATAGCGGAAAAAAGGCGATGAAGAACTTTTAACTCGCATTCGTGGTGAAGATCTTTTTGCAAAGGTGGCTAAACATCATATCACTTGCCGAATGAGGTACTCTGTTCCAAAAAGGGGCAAAGTGACTATATTCGATCAAAGTGAAATGGAGGAAGTCCATGCTGTTTGTTTTGCTAAACTTTGTGAAGTGACTGACAGAGAAATAATTATCGGTAAAAAGGTCATGAAAATGACAGATCTCCGTAGTTTGTACTGTACATATCCGTCAGAAACACCATTTGCAAACCCTAATTACAGGTCAGAGAAGATCAAATCAATATTAAATAGCCACGAGGTCTACAACAACAAACTCTGTTTTGTTAGCCTTGGTAAAATTCAGGATCAATATCAGTCAAATCTTGTTTCTAGTAACAAAACTGATCTTTCAGAAGCTGTTAAGCATGGGTATCTATCGGGATGTTCAGAGAAGATTCAGGATGTAGCCATCCTTCTGCACAAAATGATCAAAAATGCATTTGAAAAAGCGGAAAAATTACCTTGGCCACCAACTGCATCATGCCTAACTACTGAAAACCCTGCCCCAAACAATTTGCAGCGCTTCTTGCGCATTCTCATTAGTGGGAAAGCTGAGAGATCAGAATCAGAAAGAATAGAGCTTCTCGTTTCATCTATCGGTAAGGATCAGTGTCGGGAAGCAACTAAAGGCCAGTGGAAACTTCGAAACACATTCTGGTTTGCATAAGTTTACGCCACTATTTCCGGAGTGCCAAACTGAGCATATTAATGAACAAATTAGGTCATTCAGAGACTTACTCCTTTTCATTACAACTTTAAACCGCACTTGTAGAGGCTCTTGAAGAGGCTCATACTATACTAACACTCCAAATAATACGAAATTCTCATTGCCCATGATTATTTCACAGCGACTTTGATAATTTTGATCAGTTTGTCAAGGACCTTTCTGGTGCAGGTTCGATTCACATCTGCCACGGGATAATGTTACAAGATATTCCCTCTGAGCCTACTGCTGATGAGAACAACACAGATAACCAACTTGACAAATGCTACCTTACCTCCATGCTACATGAATAAGAGGGACAGCCCAAAAACGACAATTTCTTACATAACATTGGTAGAATATGAAGATGCTCTGTCAAAGTCGATGTTGAAGTATCTCCTGTGGTGTATCTGCCGATTGCATAGCAGCCCTGTATCTCAGCAAGTACCTGGGTGGGCGGGCTTCATATCTGAAACCGGTCAAGTTCCAAATCGCCTTACCACAATAGACTATTATCCAATCATTAATCACCCTATAATAGACTACTCCACTGTACAAAAGAGTGCCTTAGAGTATCAAAAAATGCATCGTGAGAGGTCGGTCAGAAGTACGCCGTCACAACATTTGACTTAGGCGTGTGCATGAAGGCTAACCCTATTATTTGGAAGAATCCAGAACTCTATGATGATCACATTGTAGTGATAGGATCCTTTCACTTAATCTGTGCATACCTAAAAATGATTGGTAAAAAATGAATGAGTCCGGATTAGCTGATGTGCTGTTAGAAGCGGGGGTTATATCTGTTGGTTCCATGAATGTTGTGATGTCCGGAAAAAACTACAGTTGTGCAATAAATTGCACAAAGTCGTGGCTGAAAGCCTGGAAAGACTGCTTCTTGACAGATATTTGGAAACTAGATCTTTAAAAGGCGTACCAGGTGTTTTGCTACAAGCAATAGATCATATCATTAACGAGAGAAGTTCAGAAAACTTGGATGCTGCAATGCAAAACAAAGCACTTGCTAATTTTCTTGAAGAATCTTCCTTATTCAGGCAACAGGTCCGCGGTGGAAGCCTTGGTATAACTGCCCAATTTTGGCTGACGTACGTGAATCATGTTTCGTTGGTCCTTTCTTTACTGTATGCTGTAAAGAACAATGATTATTACTTGTATGGTGCTTGTTTAAGTAAAATGGTGGATCTATTTTTCAGCTTTGATGGTCAAAATTATGCCAGATATCTCTGCTACTTCTCGTTGTTCTCGGTCAACATTGAGAAAACTCACCCAGGCGCAACCGAGTTACTCAAATTATGTGCAATAAGTGTGGCAAGGTCATTCATATCAGCGAACAGGTGTGCAGTGGATAGAACCATTGAAGAAACATTTATGCGACATGCCAAATCTCAAGCAGGCCCAGGCGGGCGGGGTGCCGGCATTTCAGGTCTCCTGAATAACTATGAAGCTTATCGTCGTTGGGCACGTACAGCCCCCAAGATCGAGATATGTTGAAGTAATGCTTCAGATGGCAAATATGTCCGATGATGGTAGTGGCAGAAAACACCGTGATACTCGGCCATCGCAAGTAAAAAAAAGTGAAAAAGCAGCATTTGCTACAGTGGAAGCAATTCAGAATTTCATGGACCTATTCCAAGTAGAGATGGATGATAAACTTTACCGCATTCCATCTGGTGCTGCAGTACCATTAAACATAGAATAAGACATCATGAATGCTGAATTGTCTGGCACTGCTGCAAAGGAACCTTTTATTTCTGGTAGGTTGCGAAAGAATGAGCAGTTTTTTGAGCCAATCAAAAGGCTGAACCAAAAAACATATGCAGATATGGGGAAGGCATTAGTTCTGAAGACATCAAGTAATCGTGAGGTTCCGTACAAGCAACAAGCAAATGTTGCATTTCAATTGTTAGGGCTTTCACAAAAACAATCAGAAAAGATTGATATGAGAGAACTGATGAAATATCCACTTATGCCAGTACCCCCATCAATTGGCACTCCCGACGGCTACCTTTTGAAGACAGACAAGAGCAAAGGATTTACTTATCTCACAAAACAATTGGATGACTTTACCATGCCATCAGATGCCAAAACCTTGAATGTTGAAGAAGGGAATTCAATTTTTTACTGCATGAAAGAAGTACCAGCAACATTTAAAGAGGTATGCGAAAAAATATACGATGTCAGTATTGTGGGAAAGTCTGATCTCCTATTTAGCACTGGCATGTCCAAGGAAAATTCTATCAAGAGCTTGGAAAGGACAAGCCGTGGTAGTGGTCAAAAACGCATAATTAAAGGCGAAAGTACAAAACGACCTGAAAACTGGAAGTCATTTCTTAGCAATAACTCTAGCAAACAGCAGTTTGTGAGATTGCTTCTAAAGGTGGGGAGCAGTGATGATTTTGGGAGAAAACTTCAAAACAAAACGGTTATATTCACCTGTGAAGAGAAGGCCTACCTACTTAAAGACAACGGAGCATCAGTGATGATGACAGAGATTCCCAAGTTGGAGTCTGATCAAGAAGAAACAGACACAAGGGTTGTTCTATATTGCTTTTATGCAGCCAATGAAGATTTTTTACTAATATAACTATGTTCGAGTCAGAAACCCAGATAGTGGTATTTTCTTCATTCTCTTTTATCATGCATCAAAAATAAACATCACTCTCCTGTTTGATACTGGCTCCAGATGCAAGAGAAGGTTGTTAAATATCTCTCAACTGGCACATGACTTCACGCCTCTTTACTGAGATACTCAACAGAGTCTTCATGCTTTTTCAAGATGTGACACGACCAGTGCTTTCAAAGGCATTGGAAAGGTGAAGCAGATAGACTTCTTCAAAAGAAACCACGCTATGAAATTGTTTTCCAGAACCTTGAAAAGTCATGGGATGAGTCGGAAGATCTTTTCTTCAACTGGAAGAATTCACGTGTTCCATGTACAAGCCCAGAGGTTGCCTTTTAAATGTTGATGATCTTCGCTATGAAATGGTTTTGAATAAATGCTGTGGAAAAGAAAATCAACTGAATCCAAACAAGAGCACCGAATGGCCATCCCATCCACCCCCTAGATCTTGCTTAAGGGAACACATAAAAAGAGAGAACTGCCAAGTGGTTATTTGGAAACGAGCCCATATTTCCAAACCAGTTGTTTTATTACCACCTGAGGACAATGGATGGATTTTAGTAAACGAAGTCATTGAGCCAAAGTGGTGTGATGGAGATATACTTCCAACTTATCTCGCTGACATTTTGGACAAAGCAATTGAGACAGAGAATGAGTATAGACTGAGTGATGGGAGCACAGACCAAATATCCACTGATGACGAAAGTGATGAATAACCTGATTCTAAAACAGGTTATTCATCTGACGGTGACCAATGACGGTGACTAAAAATAAAATCAAAGCACACAAAAATTTACATAACAAAAGGAAATGTAAATAATTGATAGGTATTAATAGGCATAATTTCAGCATTTCCTTGAATAAATCATAACATACATTCTAGAGCTTTTCATTACTAACATTTTGAGTGGTCACTTGTATATTTGTGATATTTCAATGTAAAAATATTGCCATTTATGTTTTTCTTGCCCCCCCGAAAATCGTAAAAAAATTTTTGTCGCTACACCAAATAAAGTGACTCAAAACCGGTAGTGCGTAAGAGTTTATTCAGTGTTAACATATCTAATATTAAAAAGCACATAAAAAACTATCGGAAAAACATAGTTTCGTTTATTGGTGGGGGGGTGCACGGTGGGCCTAGTTAGCCCACGGACTATATGACAAGACAAAAAAGCAGAGGCAGTTCGAGCACTGAGGAAAATTTAAATTGCAAAGTGTATGCTTCACAGAAGAAGACAGAAAACAACTAAAAGAAATTAATGTTTCATTTAAAAAATTAATTGAAGTTAATGAATTAAAAAGTGAATTGGCCATGAACAAGAGAATTTTGGAAGAAACAAAAGAAGAAAATCAACGACTTAAACTGCAATTAAATTTGTCCTTATATAAATCGGATTCTCTAGAATAGTACGGCCGCCGTGAGAATCTCAGAATTTACAATGTTCGTAAAAGTGCAAATAAAAAAGATGATGAAGAAGATATCATTGTTGAAATCGCAAAGCTTCTTAATGTTGATTTGAAAGATTTAGATATTCAAAGAGCTCACCGGCTGGGACAAAAAAGAATTGGAAAAACTCGACCGATAATTGTAAGATTTGTCTCATTTAAAGAGATTAGAATTACTGAAATTAAAAAAGAAATTGAAGAATATAACCACAGATGTAGAGAATAAAGACCCGTCCATAAAAAAAATTAAAAAATGCGTTCATTGCGGACGATCTTACTTCGTTGCGAGCCAAATTATTACGTTATGTAAAAGAGGAATGTGATGGTCGATTTGCAAAAGTTCATACGATTAATGGAAAGATAATTATGAAAGAAACATCAAACGAAAACGATGACGATGATAAAGGTGATGAAAATGGAAATGCCATGTGGCTGAAGATTGAGACGCCAGATGATCTTCATAGGTATGGAGTTGACATTGATTTCCTTAAACTTAATTACCGACCATTATGCGTTATTAACTATAGTGTTACCGAAAGCTAATTTGCCTAAAAAACTTTGTAATTAACTAAAACTACTTTTCTAGACAAAATGGCAACTTCAAAATCACTTTAGAGAATCAAAATCGAAAATGAAGACAAATGATTTATGCAATTTGTGCTTTCGAAATCCTGTACAATTCAATAAATCAAAATGCAGTATTTGTTTAGTTACATCACCTGATAGTTACAGTGATAAAATGCTTGAAAGCGCTGACACACCATTATCTATGAGCGTACCTATACAGTCACTTGATAACAACTTATCAGCTGCTGATTGTCTGGCACCTTTAAGCAATGCATTATCAACACAAACTGCCATTGCCGATTACAATGACTTCTTTTCGAACTGTAATTACTGTAGCGTACAAGAACTAAATAATAAATTGAGGAATGGTAAGGATTCTGAACTATTCCTTATCCATGTAAACATCAGAAGCATACAAAAAAATATTGACAATTTAACTAATTTCTTATCTGAATTTAAACAAAAACCAGATTTTATATTACTTACTGAGACTAAACTTAGAAAAAAACGTGACATTATTGTCGATATTTGAATACCCGGATACATATTTGTTCATGAAGATACCACTACTAGCGCTGGCGGAGTTGCTATGTACATTAAGGTTAATATTAATTATAGCATTAATTCTAATATTAAATTCGAAATATTTGGTTCCGAAAGTTTATGGATAAACATAAAAAATGATATCGTAGGTAAACTAACTGTTGGAGTAATTTATCGTCATCCAGTATATGACAAAGATAGCATTGGAAAATTTATTGAAAGCATCGAAAACGTGCATCGCAAAATAATTAGTCAAAAACGATATTTTTTTGTGATGGGAGACATTAACACTGATTTATTAAAAATCGAAAAAAATGAAAATTCTAGAAACTATGCAAATTCTTTAATTAGTTCCTCGAGTAAATGCCTAATAAACATACCCACAAGAGTGAATATTAATTTAGCGACTCTACTTGATCATGCGTATACCTCACTGCTTAAAAACTTTTTAAGTGGAGTATTAGTGGCAGATATTTCAGACCACTATCCTATTTTCTCTCTGATTTCGAATGCAGGAAAAAATCGCAAAACAGAAAAACATATTACGGTACGAGATTTTACAGCTTTTAGTAGAGATGAATTCAATAAAACTTTGCAAGAAGCTTTAAATAAAAATGTGGTTTCAATTATGTCTGTTAATGAACAAACTAACATTTTTTTGAATACCTTTTCCACTACTGTAGACAAATTAGCTCCATTTAGAAAAATGACGCAAAAAGAAAAGAGGCTTAAAAGGAAACCCTGGTTAATGCGTGGAATACTAAAATAAAAAACAAAATGTTTAAAAATCTTCATTCTCGTATGTTAAGTAACAACCCCAATGACTTAGTTAATGATGTTAATCAGAGGTATAAAACATATAGGAATGCTTTAAATCGTTTGGTAAGTAACGCAAAAAGGTATTACTATAATAAAAAACTTATTGAGAATAGAAGCAACCCGAAAAAGATTTGGCAAACTATTAATATACTACATAATTCTCAAAAACTAAAAAATCAAGTCGAGATAACAAAACTGCAAACGTCCTATGGGACTGTTACTTCGCCCATTGCCATTGCTAAAACTGTCAATGAATTTCTTGTAAATGTTGCTCCACAAATGGCATTAAATATACCAGATGTTGAAGTTGATGCAACAACAACCGGTAATCTACAATCACACCTAAGTAGGACCTTTATTTTTTCTCCAGCAACTCCACCAGAAGTTGAAAGGTTGATTGATCAGTTGAAAACAAACAAACCTTGTAGAAGTGTAGATGCTCTTACAAAATTCATCAAGTATGGCAAATCTGTAATAGCACAATTTCTATGTACACTATATAATAAATGTATTGTTAAAGGTGAATACCCTGATTTATCTAGAATAACCGAAGTAATTCCTATATTTAAAAAAGGGAACCCCAAACTTGCCACCAACTACAGGCCGATATCTTTGCACCACCAATTTAATAAAATATTTGAAAAATTAACTTACAGTAGAATGTATGATTATCTTGAAAAATATAACTTAATTTAATTGATGAAAGCCAATTCGGGTTTTGCACCAATCATTCAACAATTCATGCAATCAGCAGCATTTATGAGGAACTTTTAAAAAGTAATGATGATAAATTATACAATTGCTGTTTGTTTTTTTGATTTTTCAAAGGCATTCGATACATTGAACCACAAAATATTAATAAAGAAACTGGAAAATAATTTTGGATTTCGAGATAACGCTAAACTATTCCTAAGTAATTATTTAAGCAACAGATATCAGTATACAAAATTTCCAATTACAGATCAAGTCTTAGAACTGTCACTTGTGGGGTTCCTCAAGGGTCTGCTCTCGGGCCGCTACTTTTTCTTTTATATGTTAATGATTTACCTTCGTCTTCAAACTTTAAAACCACTTTATTTGCTGACGATACATTGTTACAACTATCTGACTGTAATATCAAAAGGTTGGAAAAACGGCTTAATAATGAACTAAATAAAATAAATGTTTGGCTGACAAATAATAAGATATCTTTAGATATATCTAAAACTAATTGTATGCTTATTGACAATTATATCAATGCCTCAACAACTAAACATTTTGAAATCAAATTACAATAAAATGCATTAAATGGAGTTAGAAACGTAAAATATTTAGGCATGCTCTTAGATGATGGTCTTAATTGGGAACCACATATTAAACAACTTTCTCTGTAACTTTCGAAATCCTCAGCTGTAATATATCGCTTGCGTAACTTTGTTGATACTGAAACATTCAAATTGTTATATTATAGTTTGATTTACAGTCGTGTTCAATATGGTATTATTTTATGGGGAACAGCAACCTACACTAGACAAAAAGAAATAGTTCTAAGACTTAACAACATTGTTCGGATTATGACCTGGAGTAGGAAACTTGGTCACGTTAGCATACTGTGTAAGCAACTAAAATTATTGAAATTAGAAGACATTTACAAATTAGAATTATCAAACTTTATGCATCAATTAAATCACAATATGACTCCTAAAGTTTTTGAAAAAAGTTTTGTTAAACTTGGAAGTGTGCATTCGTACAGTACAAGACAAAAAACTAAAAACAATTGTTTCTGAACCCGGGTCAACAAAACAATGTCACAAAAACAATTATCTTTTCGAGGTACTAAATTGTGGGCAACTTTAGACAATTCTATAAAAACGAAACCGTTACCAGTCTTCAAAAAAATATTAAAAGAACGAATGATTAAAGATTATTAAATTGAAAGTTTTGCTTTAGTTTTAGATTTATTTTATAAAAATTACTGATGCATTAAATATGTGACTTTCACGTTATGCTCTTTTATACAAAATTTAACTTTCTCTTTTTTTCTTTTTTTCTCTTTTACTTTTTCTTTCCAGTCTCTATTAACTTTTTATTTATTGCTGGTAATTTATTTGTTGTTTTTTTGTTATTAGGAGGCACTGACTAGAAAACCTTTGGGTTATTTCAGTGTCTCCTGTCCCATTACACGAATGTAATATTTTATCTTACTACTGTTCTATGTTGACGTCTATTGAGTGTATTGGGCAAACAACAATAAACTATGACTAACTATGAAATCCGGGACATCTGCAAAAAGGGGGAGATCTAGAAACTGTTGTTAGAAGAAAAGTATCCCAATGTATGAAGGTGTGCTTTTTAAATGTCAGCCGGCTTTGGATCAGCTTACCTGTGTGAATCTGCATTTTCTCACATGAAGATAACGAGATCCAAATACGAATCAGTTATGTAAGATCACTACGTGGCTTGCCTGCACTTGCAACCACCTGCTACTGCCCTGGCTATGAGGAACTAGCTACATCCTCCTAATGCTATGTGTCTCACTAAGCTAGAAAATGTTATTAAATTATATTGTTGGTTCACTGCATTAAGTAAGACTGTAATTGTAAGTTGTGTGTGTGTGTAACTGAATAGTACCGATAGACCCAATAGCATAGGCTTGGTTTCTTTTGTTTTGACTTAGGGTTTTGCCAGAGTGGTAGATCTCCAAAGACCGGATAATGTAAAATTAGATCCCATGTCATTAAAAGTTGGGCTCCTCTTGTTTAGAGTGATGTCTTTAATCCTTTTCTTTTTGGCCAAGTAGGCTACGGCGTCCTTGCCAACTACTCACGCTGTAATACTGATGTTGGTTTGTTTTTAGCAGGCTTGCTCCTGTTTTTCTACTGAAAGCTGCGCTATTCTTTCACAGTCTCTGAAATATCTGGCAGAAACTTTTTACTCTCTCCTCTACAACTATTTGTATGCTGCAGTAAGTCCCGGTCACGTGCTTATTTGAGCAGCGCTCCTGAATTGAACCAGCCAGACGGAGTGTGCTGTTTCAGCCATCAACTATTCGTTGGAGCCGTTCTCTTACTTACCCTTTTTGGGTAGAGGAGTGCTGCCTTCTCTAAATTTTTCGATACTTAAGCCCTCTCAGCTGCTATTGAAGAACTTGTGCTAGCTGGTCATTTTTGCTATCCTTGTTCTCACTTTCGCTGTATCAGACAGAACCTTCTTTTGAGTGCGTAACTTTTCAGAATGGACAAAATTGAAAATCCTTCCTTTTGCGCCTGCTGTCACCCGACTCAGAAAGTCTCTCATTTCATTCTGTCCTGTCCAATTAATTTTTTTTGATGCAGCACTCTGCGGCAACTTTTTTTTCGTACGGTCTTTGGTCCAGTCCATACGGCGTTGCCCGTATTTTGAGGCTCCCTAGTTTTCCGCCATGCACCATTCCCAAAAAAAGATTTGGTAGCGACAATAGTTACTTACAAAAAACTAGAGATCTGTTAGGATTCCTAATAGAGTGTTGCAAGCAGCATTAGCTTCTATGCCAAGACTTTCCAGAAGCCAATGTCATTTTGCGTCATTTTCTCATAACGTGCGGAGTTGGACGTTGCTGATGCATGCTGTGTACATCTACTATTGACCACCTACCTGCTTTAGAATCATACTTTGATTAACAAGCAAACCTTCGTATTCTGGGCACTTTTCTTTGCAGATATCGTTGCGGTTTACAATAGATTTTGAATCCCTAACTATATGTATCGTGAATTCCATTTCACTAAACTTTAAACGTTATGAGTTCTTTCAATTTTGATTAGGTAATGGATGCTATTGATACGCTCCCACTTGTTGATACTCCAGAGGTGTTTGGTCTTCATATGAATGCTGATATCACGTACCAAACTAATTCTGCTACCACCATACTTGATACCATTCTCAACATTCAACCCAAGGATTCAGGAGGGGGATCGGGAGAGACGAGAGAAGCCGTCGTATTTCGACAAGCCCAAGAAATGCTCGATAAACTACCCCCGGATTACGTACAGCACGAGGTGGGAAATCTAATCGTCATCTGTTTCGTTCTTTCTTTACTTAGCATTTTCATCCTGCAGACCTGCTCGCTGGATAGCGCCCGTGATGTTGAACGTAGAACGACTTGTCCAGACCTGCTTGGCAGTTTCCACTGCACAGTTGATATATTGATATTCTGGTAAACTTGGTGATTGTTAAAACCCGCATAGCAGAAGAAATTATCGTAGGGTGACATTTCGAAGGGCAAGTGCGACGTTTTAACGTTTGTACTGTTATTCTGGCTACCAGGTATTTTTGATAAATTCATTTTATTTAGCTCTTCTGGTAATGTAACGTTTATTTAAGTTGATACAAGTTCTTATCGAGCATGCAAAAAACTTTAATATCCGTCAACGTTTCGAACAGCTATACAGCTGTTCTTCATCAGGACTAATAATAAGCGAAAGCACGAGTGAGGCAATATAAATAGTTTGCTACGCAATCGAAAGAAAAAGGCAAAACAAAAGGTTTGAAGGCGAATAATAAACAACTGTAGATTACGACAAATTATCATAAATTTCAGAATAAAAACAATTTTCTTTATCATTGATTGAATTTTCAGAATTATGAATAAAAAAAGATTCAAGAAATCGGCGTTTGGTAAAATCTGTTTCAAAGGTTAAAATTTTGCTATGATCCCAGTCAACTCGGTGATCTTTGGTGATGACATGCTTGACCAATGCCGTTTTTTTTATTAAAATTGTTGTCATCAACTTTTGCCAGATTTGCTGGCTTTAAATCCCTTTTATGTTCAGCCAATCTTGTTTTGTAAGCCCGTCCAGTTTCCCCAATGTAGATACCAGTGCAATCTCGACAAGGAATCTGGTAAACTACACCAGGTCTAGACGACCTTTCAACCGAGTCTTTTGCCTTTGGTAACATGTCTTTTAAAGTTAAATGCGGTTTGCTACTAACCAAAATTCCCACGTTTCTTAAAATTTTTGACAAAGCCTCAAAGTATCTAGGAACATAAGGCAGCACAACACGTGTTTTAATTTCCTTTTTATCCGCTAAAGATAAATTTGTTTTTGTTTTCAAACTTCTAACTGTGCGTTTTAGAAACCATTTGGGATAATCATTCTTTTTCAAAGCTTCCATAATTTTTGAAGTTTCTAATGTTTTATTTGCCCGCTTGGAATTTAATTGTGATTGAGCTCTTTTTAAAAGACACTTTACCAGTCCTTGCTTCTGACTCATAGAATGCGCTGAGTTGAAATTTAGATATCTGTTAGTGTGCGTTGGCTTTTTATAAATCTTTGTCATTAACCCCCCACTAGCTTCTCGAGTAACACAGACATCCAAAAAAGGTATGGAATTGTTGGTCTCATGTTCTGTGGTAAATTTTATACTGGCTTCAATGTTATTAATATGATTGTGAAATTCATCAACCTCTGTTTTTTTAATAATAACAAACGTGCCATCAACATATCTCCTCCAAAATTTGGGTGGGTTTAAAAAGGTTGACATTGCTTCTTCCTCTACATTTTCCATCACTAAATTTGCGATTATGACGGAAACAGGTGAACCCATCGCGACACCAAATATTTGACGATAAAATTTACCACGAAAATAAAGATACGTATTGTCAAGACACCAATTTAATGCAGTCATAATATCAGTCAGGGTAAGGTCAGATCTATCATCCAGGGTGTCATCCGTTTTTAATCGTTCTAATACAACGGTTTTGGCCACATCAACTGGTATTTTAGTAAACAAAGAAATGACATCAAACGAAACCATGCATTCATCATGACTGATTGTCAAATATTTTAGTTGTTCTACAAATTCATAAGAATTCTTCACAGTAAAACCATTAGCGCCGACTAGCGGTGTCAATAAAACAGCAATAAACTTGGACAAATTATAAAGCGGTGAATTTATAAAGGAAACAATAGGTCGAAATGGAAAACCAGTTTTATGAATTTTTGGTAACCCATAAACGCGTGGAGCCATGGAATCAGTGCTGTGTAAATAACGGTAGGTCTGTTGTGAAATGCGATTTTTCGTAAAAAGCATGTAAACAAATTTATTGAGTTTACGTTCAATATTACCTGTTAAATCAGATTTCAAGGGGGCGTATGTGTTACTGTCACTTAACAAATCATTAATTTTTGCATCATAATCCGATTTGTCCAAAACTACAGTGCAGTTTCCTTTGTCAGCATGTGTAATGATGATTTCCGTATTTTTTGACAAATTTCTTAAAGCTTGTTTTTCTTCATTAGTGAGGTTAGAAGGAACTTTCTTTGTTGAATTTAGAACGCTCACAATTTTGCTTCTAGTGATATTGGCAACAGATGCAGGGAGAAGTCGTAGACCTTTTTCCGCTTCAGATATAATTTTTTGTTTGGGAATTGTTTTTTGCGAAACAGCAAAATTTGAACCTAATGCCAAAACCTTGGTTTCCGTTTCCGTCAGCCGATGTTTCGAAATATTAATCACCCACTTGCTATCGGCGTTTTCAGTTCGATTTCTCCTGCCTGAGGATGACTTCAACTGGGTTAATTTATCATCGCTATGCTCAAGTAACTGTTTGTGCTGTTTCCTGGTTACAGTTTCGTAATATTGTCTAATAATTTTGAAATCCTCCAAATCTATCTCACCTCTAAGCTTCTCCTCCAGTTTTTCAATTTCGTTATAAGAAAAATTTATCCAAAAATGTGATTCATTAATCCGTAGCTTTAAATACCGAAAACCAAAAGTTTTAGCCAGTTTTTTTCCCGCAACTGAATTAATTGGAGATTTAAATTTTAAACTCTTCGGCAAAATATCTTCTCGTAAGCATGAATGATTAAAGTGAAGATGGCCTCTGTGTCTCGCTATCCTTTTACCTTGGAACATGAGATTGCGTAAATCACGTAATGTTCCTGAACCATAACGGTTTTTGATGAAGCTGAATATACTGTTATTCTGGCTACCAGGTATTTTTGATAAATTCATTTTATTTAGCTCTTCTGGTAATGTAACGTTTATTTAAGTTGATACAAGTTCTTATCGAGCATGCAAAAAACTTTAATATCCGTCAACGTTTCGAACAGCTATACAGCTGTTTTTCATCAGGACTAATAATAAGCGAAAGCACGAGTGAGGCAATATAAATAGTTTGCTACGCAATCGAAAGAAAAAGGCAAAACAAAAGGTTTGAAGGCGAATAATAAACAACTGTAGATTACGACAAATTATCATAAATTTCAGAATAAAAACAATTTTCTTTATCATTGATTGAATTTTCAGAATTATGAATAAAAAAAGATTCAAGAAATCGGCGTTTGGTAAAATCTGTTTCAAAGGTTAAAATTTTGCTATGATCCCAGTCAACTCGGTGATCTTTGGTGATGACATGCTTGACCAATGCCGTTTTTTTATTAAAATTGTTGTCATCAACTTTTGCCAGATTTGCTGGCTTTAAATCCCTTTTATGTTCAGCCAATCTTGTTTTGTAAGCCCGTCCAGTTTCCCCAATGTAGATACCAGTGCAATCTCGACAAGGAATCTGGTAAACTACACAATCATATTAATAACATTGAAGCCAGTATAAAATTTACCACAGAACATGAGACCAACAATTCCATACCTTTTTTGGATGTCTGTGTTACTCGAGAAGCTAGTGGGGGGTTAATGACAAAGATTTATAAAAAGCCAACGCACACTAACAGATATCTAAATTTCAACTCAGCGCATTCTATGAGTCAGAAGCAAGGACTGGTAAAGTGTCTTTTAAAAAGAGCTCAATCACAATTAAATTCCAAGCGGGCAAATAAAACATTAGAAACTTCAAAAATTATGGAAGCTTTGAAAAAGAATGATTATCCCAAATGGTTTCTAAAACGCACAGTTAGAAGTTTGAAAACAAAAACAAATTTATCTTTAGCGGATAAAAAGGAAATTAAAACACGTGTTGTGCTGCCTTATGTTCCTAGATACTTTGAGGCTTTGTCAAAAATTTTAAAAAACGTGGGAATTTTGGTTAGTAGCAAACCGCATTTAACTTTAAAAGACATGTTACCAAAGGCAAAAGACTCGGTTGAAAGGTCGTCTAGACCTGGTGTAGTTTACCAGATTCCTTGTCGAGATTGCACTGGTATCTACATTGGGGAAACTGGACGGGCTTACAAAACAAGATTGGCTGAACATAAAAGGGATTTAAAGCCAGCAAATCTGGCAAAAGTTGATGACAACAATTTTAATAAAAAAACGGCATTGGTCAAGCATGTCATCACCAAAGATCACCGAGTTGACTGGGATCATAGCAAAATTTTAACCTTTGAAACAGATTTTACCAAACGCCGATTTCTTGAATCTTTTTTTATTCATAATTCTGAAAATTCAATCAATGATAAAGAAAATTGTTTTTATTCTGAAATTTATGATAATTTGTCGTAATCTACAGTTGTTTATTATTCGCCTTCAAACCTTTTGTTTTGCCTTTTTCTTTCGATTGCGTAGCAAACTATTTATATTGCCTCACTCGTGCTTTCGCTTATTATTAGTCCTGATGAAGAACAGCTGTATAGCTGTTCGAAACGTTGACGGATATTAAAGTTTTTTGCATGCTCGATAAGAACTTGTATCAACTTAAATAAACGTTACATTACCAGAAGAGCTAAATAAAATGAATTTATCAAAAATACCTGGTAGCCAGAATAACAGTATATTCAGCTTCATCAAAAACCGTTATGGTTCAGGAACATTACGTGATTTACGCAATCTCATGTTCCAAGGTAAAAGGATAGCGAGACACAGAGGCCATCTTCACTTTAATCATTCATGCTTACGAGAAGATATTTTGCCGAAGAGTTTAAAATTTAAATCTCCAATTAATTCAGTTGCGGGAAAAAAACTGGCTAAAACTTTTGGTTTTCGGTATTTAAAGCTACGGATTAATGAATCACATTTTTGGATAAATTTTTCTTATAACGAAATTGAAAAACTGGAAGAGAAGCTTAGAGGTGAGATAGATTTGGAGGATTTCAAAATCATTAGACAATATTACGAAACTGTAACCAGGAAACAGCACAAACAGTTACTTGAGCATAGCGATGATAAATTAACCCAGTTGAAGTCATCCTCAGGCAGGAGAAATCGAACTGAAAACGCCGATAGCAAGTGGGTGATTAATATTTCGAAACATCGGCTGACGGAAACGGAAACCAAGGTTTTGGCATTAGGTTCAAATTTTGCTGTTTCGCAAAAAACAATTCCCAAACAAAAAATTATATCTGAAGCGGAAAAAGGTCTACGACTTCTCCCTGCATCTGTTGCCAATATCACTAGAAGCAAAATTGTGAGCGTTCTAAATTCAACAAAGAAAGTTCCTTCTAACCTCACTAATGAAGAAAAACAAGCTTTAAGAAATTTGTCAAAAAATACGGAAATCATCATTACACATGCTGACAAAGGAAACTGCACTGTAGTTTTGGACAAATCGGATTATGATGCAAAAATTAATGATTTGTTAAGTGACAGTAACACATACGCCCCCTTGAAATCTGATTTAACAGGTAATATTGAACGTAAACTCAATAAATTTGTTTACATGCTTTTTACGAAAAATCGCATTTCACAACAGACCTACCGTTATTTACACAGCACTGATTCCATGGCTCCACGCGTTTATGGGTTACCAAAAATTCATAAAACTGGTTTTCCATTTCGACCTATTGTTTCCTTTATAAATTCACCGCTTTATAATTTGTCCAAGTTTATTGCTGTTTTATTGACACCGCTAGTCGGCGCTAATGGTTTTACTGTGAAGAATTCTTATGAATTTGTAGAACAACTAAAATATTTGACAATCAGTCATGATGAATGCATGGTTTCGTTTGATGTCATTTCTTTGTTTACTAAAATACCAGTTGATGTGGCCAAAACCGTTGTATTAGAACGATTAAAAACGGATGACACCCTGGATGATAGATCTGACCTTACCCTGACTGATATTATGACTGCATTAAATTGGTGTCTTGACAATACGTATCTTTATTTTCGTGGTAAATTTTATCGTCAAATATTTGGTGTCGCGATGGGTTCACCTGTTTCCGTCATAATCGCAAATTTAGTGATGGAAAATGTAGAGGAAGAAGCAATGTCAACCTTTTTAAACCCACCCAAATTTTGGAGGAGATATGTTGATGGCACGTTTGTTATTATTAAAAAAACAGAGGTTGATGAATTTCACAATCATATTAATAACATTGAAGCCAGTATAAAATTTACCACAGAACATGAGACCAACAATTCCATACCTTTTTTGGATGTCTGTGTTACTCGAGAAGCTAGTGGGGGGTTAATGACAAAGATTTATAAAAAGCCAACGCACACTAACAGATATCTAAATTTCAACTCAGCGCATTCTATGAGTCAGAAGCAAGGACTGGTAAAGTGTCTTTTAAAAAGAGCTCAATCACAATTAAATTCCAAGCGGGCAAATAAAACATTAGAAACTTCAAAAATTATGGAAGCTTTGAAAAAGAATGATTATCCCAAATGGTTTCTAAAACGCACAGTTAGAAGTTTGAAAACAAAAACAAATTTATCTTTAGCGGATAAAAAGGAAATTAAAACACGTGTTGTCCTGCCTTATGTTCCTAGATACTTTGAGGCTTTGTCAAAAATTTTAAAAAACGTGGGAATTTTGGTTAGTAGCAAACCGCATTTAACTTTAAAAGACATGTTACCAAAGGCAAAAGACTCGGTTGAAAGGTCGTCTAGACCTGGTGTAGTTTACCAGATTCCTTGTCGAGATTGCACTGGTATCTACATTGGGGAAACTGGACGGGCTTACAAAACAAGATTGGCTGAACATAAAAGGGATTTAAAGCCAGCAAATCTGGCAAAAGTTGATAACAATTTTAATAAAAAAAACGGCATTGGTCAAGCATGTCATCACCAAAGATCACCGAGTTGACTGGGATCATAGCAAAATTTTAACCTTTGAAACAGATTTTACCAAACGCCGATTTCTTGAATCTTTTTTTATTCATAATTCTGAAAATTCAATCAATGATAAAGAAAATTGTTTTTATTCTGAAATTTATGATAATTTGTCGTAATCTACAGTTGTTTATTATTCGCCTTCAAACCTTTTGTTTTGCCTTTTTCTTTCGATTGCGTAGCAAACTATTTATATTGCCTCACTCGTGCTTTCGCTTATTATTAGTCCTGATGAAGAACAGCTGTATAGCTGCTCGAAACGTTGACGGATATTAAAGTTTTTTGCATGCTCGATAAGAACTTGTATCAACTTAAATAAACGTTACATTACCAGAAGAGCTAAATAAAATGAAGTTTTAA